>JAUBNQ010000008.1:12904637-12925202 GCA_032353495.1 Ctenopoma kingsleyae | reverse complement strand
ATCCCATATTGAAAGGGATTCTGTCTACTTCTATTTTCTGTAGTGTTTAGTTTCAAGCTGAGGACAAACTCTTGTGAGGGGGAGGAAGAAGTATGTTTTTCTACCGATTCAGACAGTGCTGCTCACCGGTACAGAATTTTCATTATGTTAAGAGTTGTTTTGACACATCTACCAATGCCATTTTTCAATTGGTGACAGTAGCAAACTTGTGTGTATTATGTGTACGGGATAAAGTTTGATCAGTAGTTCAACACAGGCATGTGGGAGGATTGCATACACAGTGTATAACCTCCATCACTCAGTTTTGACAAATGAAAAAAAAAAAAAAATACAGTTAAGATATGTACAAGTTTAACATTGAAAGTAAGAATCGGTTTTATTCCATGCTGTATGAGGAGTGTGGGTGATGTTGCCTGTTTGCTTAAGGAGGAAAGAGAAGTGGTCATGCGGTGCTAACTTCAATGAGCCCCTCTTCCTGTATAGCAGGTTGCACTTCAGGCTGTCAAATGCAGTGTACAAAATGTTCCTTCCCTGTCTCACTTCAATCATTTATATATGTTCCTTTATTTTACCATTTTGTACACATTTGGCTTTGACTTGTACCCTGGATAAGATTTTGTAACACCGTTAATGCTGCTATGTATTTTGTCTGGATCCACAGATTGTGTTAGATGCTGAAATACAGTATGTCAAGATAGAAGTTTAGATACAGCCCAGTTTACTCCTTCCTCTTCTTTGTTTCATCTAATTTCATAGTATGCTTTTTATTTCAGATTTATGTGATCTGCTTCCTGTTTATCATGTTAAAAGGTGAGTCTAGAAATTGAATATGTTTACTGAGAAATTACATGTGAACAGCAGCCACTTTGGTCACAAGTCACAATTACGGGGTACATGTGTGCTTAAATGTTAATGCTAAAATATAGCAACACAGGTGTACATCTCAGGCAAACATTTGTGTGACAGAGACAGTTATCAACTTCTCTATAAGATATTCTGTTGATGTCTGAAAAACTATGTGGATAAAAAAATATTTAGTAATGAATAAAATGTTGATCTCAACTGGCAGAAGAGTCTTTGTGGATTAAGAAAACTACTCTCCCACTTTTACAAACAAACCCCAGTTAATCATCTTTAAGAGAAACCAGTGGTTAGGTGAACACATACTAGTGCATAAGCGAGAAAAACTGAGAGCTTTACATTAATACAGGTATCGATAAGCAGGTGTTTTTTGCTTATAAGCTCCACATATAATTTCTCAGAGGAAAAGATTGTTTTTTCTTCTTTGAAAATTTGCCTTGTTACATTGTGCCGCTTGCTGCAGTTTGGGAATTAACTACTTAAGCGGGTACGCCAGTGATTTAATATTTCACCAATCATTATAGTTCATTATAGGAATCACAACATTGTTCCTCCAAAGCAGAGGTTTTGTAGAGCATCAGCAGTAATTGAAAGGTGCTGAGTGAGTGAACACACAATGGCCTCACTGTCCTGTAGTGTCACACAACAGTCCAACTCTACTGTAGCCAGAGGTTTTGTAAGAGCTGCTTCTTTGTAACTGTGCCACACTGGCCCACTAACAGGACTATTACTGTGACATACTCTCAGTGCATCTGGAGGCCTCTCTCCCCTGCATTGGTCAGACACATTCTCAAGTGTGACCTCTGCCAGAAATACATCATAGCATTGTTTGGGAAAGTCAGTGGGATAAACAACATGTTTCTTTGTTCTTGTGTGTTGTGTTGAGGCCTTTCCATGAGGCTTCTTCTGACTTATGTTTTAGTTGATTGAAATGTGTCTCTTTTTTTACCCACACAGTGTCAAGGGCTCACACTCCCACACCCACAGATCATATTAAAAACTTCTCATCAACAATAATCACTGCTTCAGCTCCAACCAATGGTATGGTTATATATCATATTTTACAGCTGGATTAAAATGATATCTAATC
Source organism: Ctenopoma kingsleyae (assembly GCA_032353495.1). Classification (NCBI taxonomy): domain Eukaryota; kingdom Metazoa; phylum Chordata; class Actinopteri; order Anabantiformes; family Anabantidae; genus Ctenopoma; species Ctenopoma kingsleyae. The sequence goes on along the minus strand of JAUBNQ010000008.1, from coordinate 12,923,251 downwards.
TTATCTATATTCCAAAAAATGAGCTAAAAGGTTCAACTAATTCAGTTTTTTTCTTGGTGTAACAGGAAAAAAAGGGGAAAGCTCAGTCACAAGAGATGTTGACTCCACCCCGGAAAGCTACCATGTTAAACAAACCACAGACCAACGCAACAGCAACAGCACCGGCAACAGCACTGGCAACAGCAAGAGCAACAGCAACAGCAACAGCACCAGCGCCAGAGCCAGCACCAGTGCCAGCACCCAAGTGAATGTCATCAGCACTGCATCAGAAGGTGCATGTTGTTAGTGCTGTACAGTTACACCATTAATTTAAATGTGAACATTTTGTCATTTGTCTGCTCCTTCTTTAGCTTCAGTACAGGAACCAACAAAACCACAAAGCCTACATCCACTCTGAGTCACATTTTTCACCCTGTCCTTCACATACTTGAACACCCAGTTGGTGGAGCCATTGAGTTTGTCTGGTAGATAAACAGTGAGTAGGTTAGAACATGTGCTCATGCCCTTACACCAACTATAAGCTTTTGCTTATAGAAAGCAAAGGCTTATAGAAAGCCTTCCCATCAACCATGTATAAAGCTTTAAAACTAATTATGAGGTAATTAGAAAAATGTTAAACTCCCTGTCCATGTTGAGATACAGCAAAGTATTTCTCTTGCATTTTACTGCACTGAGGAAAGAGAGAGAAGAGAGTGCTGATATGCTTTAAAAAGTGTCAGCCTAAATTTCCTCTGAGAGTCATCCAACTGAAATATTCAGAAATTCAATTAAAAGTGGAGTTCAACATAGAAGTATACCTGGAATGTAATGAGAAGTAATTATGTATGGACTGGTATGGCAGAGATAAGGAGTCAATATGTCCCAGACAAAATATGTTCCAATATATGAAATTATACCTCTGCATTATAAAGCAGTGTATTATAAATATTATACTTTATAAATATTAAACAAGGGTCAGAAAAACAGAAAGCTAAGGAAAATTATGTTTTTACTATCATTTTTTTCAGCATCCACAGTGACATCCTCCCCATCCACAAAAGGGAAAACCACCAAAGGAGAGACCCATCAAGCTGTTGCCTGGGGTAACTAAAAATTTCCACTCCGTACTTACCTTAAATGCCACAGGCGCTGCGTTTTTATCATTATCACATGGCAGACTGCCAGTACCACAATTCCCTGTCTAACAAAACCTATGGTGGAGTGGTAGGACAGACCCCCTCACTTTCTCTCTTTCCAACAGATTAATGTTTGACTGTACCTTATGCAAGTAGAGCTAGGATGTTTATGTCCTCATGCTGTGCTGGATTATGATAGATAGGGGTTTGATACATAATCAATAGTATGTCAGTTGGACCAGTAGCTCTGTCATGCCCTCTGTGACTGCTGGTCCCTGATGATCTTATTTAGCTTTTACAGACACTTCCTATGTTCAACACTCAAACTTAATTCAGTACTTTTCTTTCTACTTTGACTTTAGATCGAAAGTGGGACCAAGGTTTTACCTATGGTAAGAGGCTTGTGTTGAATGTGTTTTTTTGTGTTACCTCTTGTGTCTACAGTTGAGTATTTCAGTTGTTTCATTTGTCTAGATTATGTGTCCCTGCGCCAAGCTGGACTTATCATTGCAGCATTCCTCTTCATCCTGGGTATAATGTCCATTAGCTGTAAGTATTACTCTGAAAGAAACTGTAATTACAAACAACAACCTTATTGTTGGTTGTATTGTTGGTGTACAGGCACATGGTCTGCGACTAATGTTGTGGCTCATCAGTATTTTTTAACCACCCTTCTCACTATTTTGTTTTCGCCAACTGTAGGTGGGAAGGTCTGTCGTCTACCCAAGCCTCAGAAAAGGTCGTCAAAGTAAGTATTTACAGAGATAATCCTGAAAGACAATGAAAGCTACAGTCTGTTGTGCATGAAGGGTAACTCTGCTCATATCATGCTGTTGAAAACCTGCAGTCGAATGAGTTAAGCAATTTATATCACAGGCTACTGGATGATATATGGAAAACTATCAATCACATCAGACGCATAATAGCTCAACAGCATGCTGACTAAAATGTCTGTGATGATTAACACATTACAAAGATTCTGATTCAATTGGGTGAAACAATAACAGATCAAGTGCAAACCATGTTGTTTATTTTTCTTACTGTGTCATATTTGTGTAAGATAAATATAATTGATTTCTTAAATAGTGTGTGATTCCCTAAATTTTCCGTGTTTATTTTCCAGGTCATATCAAGTGGTCCAAGGATAAAGAGCGAGACTGTGTGTATTGATGAAAGAATAGAGCTGCAAGAAACCAACCATGGATTCTGTCAGGAGAAAAACACTCAACCAACCACCTGGCAACGTGTGTGTGCATGTGGACTGACTTACTGTACACTGCTTAGTAACACCGTCATAGATATACACTGAATAAACAGAGAAAACATGAATCATGCAGACATATGAAAAAATGGAGCCATCACCCACTCAACCTTTGTGTTATGTCTGTACTTGATAAATCTGTACTAAAAAGTAAAATGATTATTTATCTTGTTAAATAATAAAGGGATGAGTCATATTTTAATCACACCTTCAGCCAAGAAGCAGGCTCATTTCTGATGATCTTTGTATCTTATAATTGATAACACAGCCATAGGCAATGTCTCATCTCCAGGATTATTATTAAAGGTTATGAAGAAAAACACCAACATCCCATATTTGACAATCTCACGTTTACATTCTATCAGGATCTAAAAATGAAGCTGGGTCATTTCCTCTTCTTGCACATTATGTACACTTTCAATCTCAGCAAAAACGTGATGTTTAGTAAGGGGTGTCTAAGCCTCTTAGTGGCTCTATGCTTGTAAGTGAGTAAAGCCCTAGATTAAACATGATCCACTGGCGCATTATCTTTGCATCCATATGGCATCAAAATGATGGAAACAACAAACTGGGACAAACCATGCACATTTTATAACAGATTTAATGTCAAAATAAACAGAGCTCAGCATAGGTACATAATATTCACTGCTCTGATTACTATCAGAACAAAGGCAAAGACTGCAGCTGTGTAAATGGAATTAATTCATGATATACAGTCACCTACTGCAATTGTTTTGTAACAAAATAAGGTCATATATTGCATACACTCTAAGTTATACCTGTGAATTTCATTGGCACAAATATTACATATGGGTTAATCTTACACAAGATCATCATACAATCATATAAATCTGTAATTGTTGGTATTGGTAAGTCCAAATATAAACATCTTTAATGTTTGCAGTGATATATAACTATTTTTACATAAATTCTGGCAAATAACTGACTTCCACGAACCACTATTTATACACGTAATTCATAAATGAACGGTGGTGAGAAGATATCACTTCTTATACTTGAGTATATTAAAAAGAACACCCAGCTAAATATCACATATTTAAGAGGGACAACGTAAATGCATGGCATAGTAAATCTGTTAATCATAATATATTAATATATTCTATATTAAGAGCTAGAATAATTGCATGAGGTCATACAATACAATGTCTTTAGCTTTGACAGAAAAAACAGCCAGTTGGGAATAAAAAGCCTTAGTATAGCCTTTTCCTAATAGGTCACACTGCCATAAAAACAAAGTTCAACAGCTACATTTGTTAAACTAGATTTACATAAGTAGTGTCACAGCAGTGAGGTGTTACAAAAAGGAAATAATAGAGAAGATTTTGATTATATGCATAGAGCAGCCTGGGCAAAATACCACATTTATTTTTGGATTTTTGCATAAGTGTGTTTGCTTTGTACATTTGGTGAAAGCATTCAAAGAGAAGTCTCTGCTACATTCAAGTGTTGTTGCATTGTGAATTGTTTGATATAATAAGTATGAATAGACGACAACACAGATATGAAAAAATGAAATGTTTTATACTACAATTTCTGTCCAGTTGTTCTCCCTTTGAAATACTGACATATTTAAGGGCTGACTGGGCAAAGTGACTATACACTTTTGAGAAAAAAAAACAGTGGTCAAAGAGGAACAGTACAAACTGGAATGCATCATTTTCTGAAGCACAGACTGATAGTCACTTTACATGACAACAATTGTTTTTGGTCTCAAGTATGGATTGAATCCAAGTGGTGACATTAACTGCAGTGTTTAAGATTCTGGAGGAGCAAAGCAGGATTCTGCTTTGACTAATCCAGTGCTAAACCCATTACAGCCATTCTCTGTGTTGCTGATTCCATAAGTGCACATAAAGTCACAAATGAAAAAGTAACATGGAAGAAAGACTTTCAGGAAGTCTGTAAAACCGTTCTCTGTACTGAATCAAATAAGGCAACCAGTGCCTTGGGTTCTTCGACAGAAACCTTTCCTTCATGGGACATGATTGATTTCCATTTAAATGAAAACAGAGAAGCCGTCATGCTCCATGTGAATGAAAAAAGGCATTGTTTGTATTTTCCCAATCACCCCCAACACTTGATTTGATTTGTGAGATTTTACCCTCCTACTAAGCTTCTCTCTACTAGTGTGTGAGGCATTAATCTAACTCTCTACAGCATACAGAAACCTCTTTACAATCTGCAAGACTAAAATGACAGCCTTTCAAAAAGAGAGGGAAAAGCAAAAAACATCATAATTCACGGTGGTAGATTACTTTAAGTTGGTCCCTTACAAGAAGGTGTTTGAGCTGGCTTTTTCCACTTGTTGCTTTTTACTGAGGTTAAGAAGATGGAGAACAGGGTTTTATCTTTCTATTGCACTGCCTCCTGTCAATCCTAATGGGCCAAGAACAGAAGGATGTCAGACAAGTGAACGGAAAAATTAAGTGAGCACTGGGCTGTCTTAGTGTGGATTAGCATAGTCTCACTCAATCACCATTTCACACTGACAGGTCTGTTCCACATGCACCAAATCAAATACATATATAGTTTCGCTGCATAGCTAGTGGTAATAATTTCTTGTTTCAGGTAGTAAAAAAGGGGGAGCTCTGGCTGTGCTAAATTATCCCTTTTAACAAAAGAAGCTTTAAGCCATATGCACTGGCTTTGATTTGGATTCCTCAAATAGAATCCAATTAGAAGCCTTGAATGTGTTCCAAATGTCCCAGGGTAGATTGTGTGTATGTGGAGTACAAACGACTGCAACAAACACATAAGAATACAACACTTAAAAAAAACAGTATATTGCATGGGCATGGGTTCTGATAGAAAGTTGTGTAGGAGCAAGCAATGAACTGAACGGTTAGAAGCAGGCTGTTGTGTAAAGACAGTTAATTGCCCTGAGTCCAAGAGTTGCGCTGACATGGTGTGGTGCTCCTCTCCTGTCTGTGTGCTATAGGACTGCCATGGCACCAGGAATTAGATGGCTCCTTTCTGTTCCTGCTCTGTAGGCACAGAGTAGATCCTGAGGAAAGAGTAAGAACAGGAAGGGGATATAGACAGGTAGGGGGAAGAGATGAGGTGAGACAGCATAAAAGCAAACGTATGTCATATTTAAGATATTTTAGGCTGTTTCTCAGTTTGTTAGCAGACACATACAAAAAACAACCCCACATGTCGAAATTCAGGAAACCACACATCTGCCTCCTGCTGCAGGGCTCTGACAGGTGCACGGTGACTGCATCACCTCAAAACAGAGCTCATCCCCAGGTGGGACTTATAAACCTGGCAAGGCATTGTTGATCCAACAACCAGAGGTTGCTGTGTGATTAAGCCTCTTTTCAGCAGAGCGATCAGTCAGCACCAAACACTGCCAGGCCTGACTGCAGCCCCAGGAGGCATGCAGTAATCCTATGGAGGAATTTAACCCACAATGGTAGTTCTACAGCTGCTTCAAGATCTCTGGACTAATTTGAACTTTGTAACCTTTCTGACCCAGCTTGTAGGTCATGTATTACCACAACCCAAAACAAAGGAAACTGATTACTCTGCAAAACCTTGTGCTGAATTTAACAATGGTTAAAAAAGCAAAGTGCACAAGCGAGACAAAGTGCAAGAGCTTGTCTCTCTGTATAACTGGTTTAGGCTGTTCTGCTGTCTGACTGTTGCTGAGAGATTGCTGTCATGACGCCAGAATCATGTTTACAGACTTGTTTTATTCCTGATTAGAGTCATCTGCTCAGGTCATAGTTCATGAGGTAAGCTTTTGAACAAGTTAGGTCCTGCCCCATTTGGTCATACAGACACAGTGGCAGTGTCTTAAGGTTACTGTTGATGGCTAAGATGGAGAGGGCTAGAAGTGGGGAGTGTTCAGAGGTGGCGGTGGAGGGCCTCAGGGTTTATTACTAATTGCTGTACAAGTCTAGGCAGGCTCAGATGGGTGGATGCTGGCTGCGTTTTGCCACCTGAGTGTTTTTCTCTGGTTTTGATGCTGACGAATTGGATGAAGCAGGAAAAATTGGCAAAGTAGCAGAAAAGCAGTTACCCACTAGACTGGTTCAGTCACCTGCAGGCTGACTTAAGCAGAACATGTATTTCTTAGCACGACAGTGATGAACTATGTGAATTTACTGTACAAAGAAAATATATATTACTCTTTTTGAGTGTAGAAATTAAGTACATAAAAAATAAGATACTTTAAATCTATGTGAAGAAATTTAATCTTACCCTTGCTGCCGATTCTGCATGCGGCGCCTTACGAAAAATATAGCTGCAAGAAAAAAAATGGAAAAAGGTCACAGCTACACAGGAGAAAAGTTTGCATTTGCTTAGCTAATAACAGCTTAAGAAGGCACACAGGGACTCCTGCGATTCAGGTCAGGCACTTAAAGGCTTTACAGCGGTGCATTTGTCAACTTTGGGAAATGAAGGTGCTATTTCACATTTCATTACATTATGTCTGAACAAAAGACATCATACTTACTGATTATTGTAATCACTGAAAGAGCCAACACGGTTGCAGCTACAACAATGATGATCAAGGTGAACTTCTCATCTTAAAGACAAAATATAAAGTTGGCTTTAAGCATATTCAACAAGCAGTGATAAGTAAGGTGAGTTGATATATTGAATCCTTTATCGGAATTTTAATTTCAATTTATTTTATAATTAAAATTATCTCATCTCACCTCCATTGTCTCCTTTACTTTTATCTACAACGGAAGGCCTGTCAACAGTCTTGCCATAATCTGTAATGAATGCAAATGAACAAACCACAAAAGAACAGTATGTTAGTTTAAGTTATGCTGACTTACAGAAAGAGGAGCAAAAAAAATGTGTCAAAGATGTGTTTGTGTCTTTGAAAAAAGGCTGTTTCTGAGTTGACTGGCTGCAGTCTTGTTCTAAATACATCTGTAATTCTATCAAATGTCCATCAAAGCAAAAATGAGGAGTGATGGAGAGAGACATGGAGAAAGAATGGGAATGCCAGTGTTGATTAGCTGACAGGCAGGATGGTGATGTGTTCATTGGCCTTTTGGCAGAGCCCACAGGGACCCTCCAAGGAGCTAATTGATTCCATTCAGGACTTAATGGTTGGGAGGAGAGACAGCCAACAGAGGCCACAGCCCCTCACACATCTCACTGGATCAGAACACCATACACACAATGCTGACTTACTGGAAATAATTACAAAGGCCATAACAATCATACACTCTTCTCTGCACAGCTGTCATTACACTGTTTGTGAGTGTGACACAGAGGACCACTGCCCCCCACCATTCTGAAAAACTGAAGTAAAAAAACTCACCACGTGACACATAATCTTCATCATCAATTTCTGTAAAAGGAGAAGTAATCAGATGATTGTAGTACACAAAGTCATGCTTCTCATTTTGGCAAATAATAACTGTGTAAGAACTTTTTCAGTCAAGATATAAACAGCACCTTTCATCTCTTAGCTAAACTATTGATTGAGGGTCTTATGAAGTCAGTTTAGGGCATGAGAGCAAATAACTTTAACTATAAACAACACAATAAAAACAGTCAATAATGTACACAAAAGGATAAAACCATATATGAAATCCAAACTGTAATAACTGCAATAAAATCCACAACTGACAACTGACCAACACTGTAAATAACAAAAGTCCAAATGAGGAAAGAACACCAATACATAAGAAATGGGAGTGCTACAAGAGCTGTCATACAAAATCAAGAAGCTTCTGTTGTGCACAAGAAAGGTGTTTTTCTTGTTCAACAGGCTGCGTTATACATCTACACCATGTTTTTAAGTTGTTCTGTTTGACATGATAATCACTGTCAGTTCATGCATATTTCAAACATATCTGCTGTGACCCTTAACATCTGTTACTTAGATTCATATACGACCTAAAAGACACACTAGATTGACGTTAAACGAGCGCTGAAACACTGCAATAAGAAACGTGGAAAGAAGCAAAGAACCAGATAATGTCAATTATTTTCAAAACAAATTAAGAGCGTGTCATTTGTTGGTACATGTGATCTCTCAGTTGACTTAAATATATAATTCACATGAAGTGTAAGCTACATATTTTATACCTAATTAAAGCAAGATCCACTCATTAGCACTTTTTGCTAGCCTTGACACTCATATGCAGATGAGTGAGTGCTTGCTTTTCTTTATTTTACACAAAATATGCATTACATACCATCATCACCAGAGCCTTCTTTTTCTTCTGAGACAGCTGCAAAAAAAAGTACAGAGTGAATATACTCACAATAGTTACAATACAGTTTTTAAGGGTTAATTCATTATAAATCTATTTCAGAGTACTGTTTCAGAGCATGCTATATTTAAGGGTCTATTATTTAGAACTGCAGTTTTTTTCTAGTATACCAGGAAAGCAAAGCAATGGAAATGCTGTTGCTAATTTTGCCATGCATGTTTTTCTTTAAATGTTACTGTTACGTGAGCCAACACTCTATGTAGCAGCTCCTTTCTTAGGCAGCTGTATAATTCAAAAGTGAGTGCATACATTAATCCTGTTGCACACAGCACAGGCAGAGCACATAGGCAGGTAGGTGAAAAAAAAAAACCTGTAGGCGCATGGATGCATAGACCCTGATTAGATGTTTATCACCTGAAAGCGTCACAGAGAACATACCAGCTCGCAGCAGCAGCACACACAGGAAAAGCAATCGCATCATCTTCAAATGCTGCGGGGGGGAAAGAAACCAAGTTAAAAATATCTGCTATTAATATTCAGTGATTGATGTGCATGGAATCATGGTGTTTTGGTTTAGAGACAGAGTGTGATGGAAAGCAGCAATGCTGTCTATTATTGGGCACTGTCGCTCACTTTGACTTTCAGGATCACATACTGCTAGTCAGTGGAAAACTACAAATTCCTAGCCAACAGATCCCAGTACTAGTACACATTAATCTAGATTGTAATCTGAAGTGGGTGGTATCAAGAGGGTCAGTGAATGACAACCTTACTTCCTGTAGTGCTCAGCAGAAAAGCTGTTTTTGTCACTGTCCACTGGTAACAAGTGTCTATTCACCATTTTCTACTCCTTATCCATAGGCCCAAGTATCACACCAGGTGTTAGGCAACAAAAATGTGTCCATTGCCACGAGTAAAACTAAAAGAAATCAAGTAAAGTGTTGTTTTTGTTTGTTGTTTCCTGCAAAACAATATTCTTGTTTTATTGATTTTATTGATTCAGTAAAAGTAAAGTATGGCCTAACTTACAGAAACAAAGTTGCAATTCCTGTCACTTTGTGTGTGTGTGTCTGTGTTTGCATGTGTGTGTGCTGTTGATAAGGAAAAATCTCACAACTTCCTCATGGCACAAGGCAAGTCACAAAATACACCCTACCTCTGCTCCTCTTAAGCACCACTTAGATGTGAAACACAGATGTTCTTAGCTTGACAAACAAAGCCCCAGCTGCATCCAACACAATATGAATGGTGATATTTTTAAAGGGGAAAACATGGGAATGACCTTTCTTCCAGTTAAGGTCCCGGTTGTAGCCTCATTGGTTAGATACAGCCACTAAAATTGGCTTGGGACCAGGAACCAGTAGTCATTCATGCAGTGTTTGATACTGTACACAGAGGGAACTCTGCTACTGATATTTGTGCCAAATGTTATAATGTAGGCGGTTCTTCATTGTTAGCCATGCCCATTGTGTCCGTATTTCCTCCACAGTTAGTGACTATGTGAAAAGAACTGAGGTGACCCACATTGTTAAGGTATACATTAACTGAGGTCTGAGGGGCAGCAGCAAACCTCTAAACACCTACTCCCATGCCACACTTAAAAATTTACTGTTTCCCACAGTGTGCATTAATACAATTTAAGGAAGTGGATTATGCTCAACATGCAATACAGCAAGTAGATTGAAATAACCATATGTGGTAAAAGGAATTGGAAATGAAAGACATGGGAATCAAAACGCTACAACATTTCTTTGGCAGTTTTATGAAAGACCTAGGCATCAGGACTGTAGCCATAAACTGCAATATCATCATAAATGCTGACTCCAAATGTCTATAGACTTTAAGGGGAGAAAAAATTCCACCCTGCAGGCCTGCACTGGAATGAGTATGGCCTAGTCCACAACAAGATTATCTTCATGCCAAATTAGCAGAACAGTATGAGAATTTATTTGGTTGACTATATTGGGATAAGATGTTAATCACAGAGCTGAGGCTGATTGGAGAGGGAGTGTCGTGTGGGCTGTTCTGGCCTCTTGAATAGCTGCAGTAAATCTCCAAACGCAAACAACCTAAAACGCTGCAAATAAAATCCCCTTCTTTATCCAATTTGCTTTTCAGAGTCGCTTTGGGTGAAATAATAAGCTGATCCAATTTGGAAATATTTATCAACCCAGTCCACTGCCTCTGTATCAAAATGGCTCCTGACGCATGTATTATTTTTCAAAGTGGTTGATACGTTCTTGTATATTTGAATGGTGGTTGATTTAATACCAGGCCCATTCTGCAACATACAATAACCAGGCTTACTTATAAACATATAAACAAAGATCACAGATAGTAAATGCAGAAACATAGAAAAACATAAAACTGGAGTGCAGCGCTGCAAGAGGGTCATCTACTGTTGTGTACTATTGCTGGAGGGTTAGTGCATCTTGTTTTCCTTCCATTTCCACCAATCCAGTTTTCCACTGATGGAATTAACCCTGTACCTCAATACCTGTCTGACCAGTCCAAAGAACATCAAAATCTTGTTTACCAGGTTTAATTTTGAATGATGAACACTTTCTACTCCTTCCAACCTAACCAGAATCATCTATATCGACAAAATACGCACAGAATGAACAAAAATACATTCAGAGACGCACACTTATCTTTCTTGTCTGCTCAGTGAGATAACAGCCAGCTGCCTGACCACTGTGCACCGCTGACAAGATTTTGACACCACTGATAACAATCAGCAGTGTGTGAAGATACCAGAATTACTGTGGCCTACAGACTTCATAAGAAAACAAACACAAGTAAGACATATTGAGAGAATGAAGAGAGAGGATAGCAAAGAAAAACTTTACCATGAAGATGTGTCAAAGCTAAAACAGACTTGCTCTAAAAACAATGAGCACAATAACAAGGAAAACTGTACAGAAGGGGGAAAAGCACCCAGGTCATTTGTCATTCATTTTATAAAAGTGATAGCTTGCTCTGGTTCAGTGAACAGAGAAAATATTCTTATTGAAATGTTTACTCAGCTCTCCCCTCTCTATAGTGGCTGTTTATCTAAGTGGGGTTGATGCAAATCCCTTTTTTTCTGCTATGCTTCTGGAGCACAAACAAAATAACAAAGAAGCTAATGACAAAATGAAATAAAGCAAAACTCACAATACCTCAGTTGGTGCCACACATACCAGTGAGCAATCCACTTTCGACAAATGAGCCTGACGGCTGCGTAGTTATTTCCAGTACAAATGGATGTTGGATGACTAGTTGAGCATCGGGCCAACAGTAAAACAAGAGGACATGAGTGAGTCTGACGTCTTGGAGACACATATCCTGTATTTACCTGCCCCCTTCTTTCCCTCTCTCTCTCTCTCTCTCACCCTTTGTGTGTGTGCAACTTTATTACCCGTTAACACACACACACACACAAATGAACCCACGCTAAAACTATTTGGTGCAACTTTAGAGCATTTTCAATCTCTGCCACAACCGAAACAGCATCCTCCAGATTCAAGACATACAGGACTCTGGGCACGTACATCTCAAGTTAACTTTTTATCTGATGGAGACAAAGCTGTTATTCTTTGTTTTGTTAACAGAACTATCACATGACCTATCCAAGTCACACTGAGGGTTTACCACAATCCAATCTGTCTGAAATGCAGCCTCAACACTCCTCCAAGAAACAATAGCAACACAAAATGTTTTAAAAACGGTGTAAAGAAGATACATATGTTAAAGGGTTTAGCAAAGATTTGGTGCCCCTGCTTCACCTCTGACCATCGCTGGACAAGCAGAATGGTTAACAACAGCAGAAAAACACTTTTATTTATTCGCACGGGACTATTTAGTTAAGCCAAAAGTCACCAAGGAGCACGCCGATAATGTCCTGACAACTTTTTACACACACACACACACAAAAGAAGTGAGATAAGGAGTGCGGCGTTGTGCCAACTCGTTTTTGTTTTTTTGTTTTTTAACTCACGACGCTATCGCCCTCTTTAACCTTCTTCCTTTAAGAATAAATCTACTGGACATTTGAATGAATGAAATCAAGTTACTGTCACACACTGAATCGCTGTGTAACAAACACAACAGCTGTTGTTTCGAGCTGAAATCTCCCTCCACGACTTCCACCCTGACACAGAACTTATACATACTTATGACACTTCTGTTCTTCTAACAATGTCATCTCACTGATACTGTGGCAGCCACAGCTGAGAATAATAAACATATGCAGGAAATAGCATGAAAACATCAACTGAAGAGTATATTTGTATTGCTATACGGCAGCCTGCATTAGCAAATACCAACCAGTAACCTACCATGTGGAAATCCTTTCAGTGGAGATAAAGTTTGAAAATAATGTCTTTTTGTTTGTGCCCTGAAGCGTTACGCACTCACCACCGCTGTGCGCCAGTCGCTCAGAAAACGGCGGAGTCGACTTCTTGACAGGAAAGTGTGGGATAAGTTCAGCGCGGCTATGTCTCTCAACTACAAGGGGATTCACAGCCACCTCATTTTGCGCTGAACTAGCCCTCTCAGTCAAGCTTTTGCTAGTGCGGAAAATACCTATGTGTTTCAACTTCTGTCACAACAGTTTCCTGAAAACGACTGGGCGCACAATGTGCTGCGACCAACTCATGACTAAGATTCTACTTAGTAATGAAAGAATAACAAGTAAAGTAGTGACAACACAAAATAGTGTGACTTTCTAGTAAAGCTGCATCCACTTCATTATTTTTTATTTTAGCTGTATTAAAAGTTTGAACCTTTATAATGCATTTAAAATGTTAAGGTGCCAAAAGAAGTCATGGAAGATCACCTGGCAGCTTCCGCTTAATAAGTCCAGGTAATGATGACGCGCACACGAATAGAGACGCTACTTGTCCTATCTCTCTCCTTTCTGGCTGTGTATTGCCAGCTTATCAGTAGGTTTTGATAGTTGCCCTAGCCAAGCAAATGGCCTAGAATTTATCAGTTGCAGGAAAGTCAGAATGCATGTATTTATGCCATTAATGTAGGTTTGTTTATAGGTTCCTTGTCTCCCATATTGCTGCACCAGATGTTCCTCTTGAGACTTGTGTTATGGTTTATAGACTGTTGTCTGTAGGCCTAAAGTGTATTCAGAGATCACTTGCTGAGATCATTTGCACAAATGGCAGTATAACCTGACTAATTTTTCAGCATGTTAATCTGTTTCTTCACTCCAGTTTTACCTTAATCCCTGCTCTCACTGGATATTTGAAGCACACTTGCATGAGATTGTTCACCTGCAAGACTCAAGTCTCAACAGTTCTGCTGTCTACCTTAAAATGTTATATTTGTCTAGTTTTGAGTGATGAATTGGGTGTGGCTACGTCTTGGCCCTTGGAACAACAAAGGCTACTAATCTATGCACTGTGAAGGGGAATTATGGACAGTAATTGGTGTCTTAAGTAATGTTCTCTGCATTGCAATATAAACCATTTATCTTAAAAATACAACCACCACAATGTCTCGTAGATACTTAAAATATGACCTTTTGATATGTTTCACATTAACTTTATCTACATTCTGCAATAAAAATCCATGCAATATAAGATTCAGTTTGAAGTCAGTCTCTAAGAAAAATTGCAATTGTTTATGCATGTATCATAGAACATAGGAATGAAAGGTAAACTTACATTAAAATGATGAGTGTTCAGGGTTGTTTTCCACTCTGTCGGTATGTTGCTGCTCCCACGTCAAGATCTTTGTTATCATGGAAACTACTGGAGTGAGTGTACACGTTAATACAGGTGTACTCATGAGCAAGGAACTTGTTCTTCATTGGCTGCTGAGCTTGTTGAAATCTGACACCACTGCTCTTATCTCTGTTACACAAGTACACATACTGTGCGTACAGGGAAACATGCTCACTGTCCGTGAATAGATGTAATCTTCTAAAAAAAATGTTTACTGTCATAAAATCAACTGCTGTCGTTATTTTGCCTTTGTTTATTAATCATGTTGTTATTCATTTTGCACATTTCCTGCACAAATGATGTGAGATTGGGCATCTTCCTCTCTGGGGAAGTTCTCTAATGAAAATAAGTACCTGTAGTGTCTGTAAGTAAAATATAGTAGGGGTGCTGCAGAATGTATTGTCAGTGCAGCCTCAGCTTCTCTTGCTCCAAGAAGCTGTAAGTGTTGTGAGTTGTTGCATGCATGCATGCTTGAGATTGCTTGTGTAGATGTGCTAAACTGAAACCAGTCTCACAGTGGAGCTTTGATTACGTCATTCGTCCCTTGGTAAACACAGGAATAAGTTTCAGTTCCCTGCTGGCAGTAGCTACTATCAGCTCTGATCTGGATGTCACCACCAGCACCTGGGGAAAGAGCATGTCTCTTGCTGGTAGCATTATGCTAACACCATGCTTCACTGTAGAGATAGTATTAGCCAGGTAAGAAAAAGTGCCTGGTGGTGTTCATCACCAGTTTCATCAAATCAGTCTTTTTTTCTTTAGAAAAATGTTTAGATGGGCTGCTTATGCCTATTAAACCAAAGTGATTTTGGTCTAGAGAATCACAACCCTGCTTGTTTTCCAACCATCCCTGCACTTACAGCTTATGATTGGCTGACCTGATCCAGGTACTTAACAGTAGGAAAGGCAGAGATAGTTGGAAAACACTCTAGGACCAGGGTTGCCTACAACTGATCTAGATTTTACACTATAAAGGCCTACTTGATGTAGTGCTGAGATTGCTGTCCATCCAGAAGGTTATTCATCTTTCAGAGAACTTCTCTTTGTTAGAGTGACCACTGGGTTCTTAGTCACCTTTCTCACTAAGGCCCCTGCTGCCTGGTTACTCAGTTTAGCAGGATGACCAGCAATGGTGATTCTGATTTCAGTTTTTAATTTTAATAGAAAATTTGTAAAGAATTTTTAATGTATTTTCATTTTATCATTATGACTTAATATATGGAGACTGATAGGGACATATATATTAAAAATGTAAATATATGACAAAAGTGCAGAAAGTGAAGTGGTCTGAATGCTTTCTGAAGCAACTGTAAACTTCTCCCTCTTGTTGTGGAGAGTTGCACCGTGGTCACAAACAGAAGTGCTTTATCAAAGATGGAAAACCACTTTGTGTCGAGCGACTCAGAAGATATTAATATCTCCCTGTTTGAAGAAGACAAAAATCATATTTAGGGTGAGTGTACTAAACTCGTTTCAATTACATATTCACTTTTGGAACTGTTTTTAATGTTTCCATGTACATTTCTTTTCTTGAAATTAAAATTAAATTAATGGATAGAAGAGGAACCTGACCCTCAGCCCAAGAAATGGGCACCTGAATTTAAGTGGCTTCACTGTTGTCTTAGATGCTTCCTTTTCACTTGGCATCATTTTCTCTGATGACACTGATGAAACCCAGGCTGAGGATTTAACCTCCCTTGTTTGGTGAAGAGTGACACAGATTCTAGCACTGAGGACTAATAGTAGTGGTGACTCATGTGCACTGTGCACTCAAAATCAAATTGAACCTTTTCCTGAAACTAAAGGCAACTCCTTGAGAGTTGGATTCAACCAGTGAAGTAATCTCTTGCTCATATTAACTGTGTTAGTAGTTGTATAAACAATCTTTTTGTCAGTGTGGCTGCCTACATACACTTTCTTGAAATCCTGTGTCAACTATTCCATTAACAGTCACTATGAGATCTGTGGTTCTGCTTGCCCTACTACCTGTGGCAATACAGAGACCCATCATAATTGGACCCTGCCTTGCGTGGAAACATGTCAATACAACAGGGGATAGCTACTGGAGTAGTGGAGAGTGTGTACCACATAGTAAGTGTGGTAATCGTTTTCAAGGTTCTTACTATCTCCCCATTGAGAAGTTTTGGGTTGGCAAGCAGTGCCAGGAGAAATGTCTGTCTGTCAGTCTGATGCTAACAAGGTTATACAGTATATACTCAGTCTTGTTGCCAGGATGGAGGAATGTGTGAGGTTTACGTGGACAGGCTTAGAGTGTGCAACTCTCACTACAATAAACTGTATAGGTTTAACTTTATCTGTGAAAATAGGTACTTTTCACTGTCTCACCTGGGGAAATCCAGAAAACTTGAGTTGTAGAATAAGATGATGGATGCTACTACCCTTTCCTTTCAGCATTAAAATTTATCTGTCTGTCTCTGGTTATTCCATTGAGATGTCAAAAAAATTGGATTAACAGGATTATTGTAGGTTAATTTATATGCCAAAAAACCTCTAGCAAATTGTTACCTGCTTCCAGTGAAAACATTATTCCTCTTATTTCACATGAATAGTGTCCTACTGCATCTTCCATCTATGTTGAGCTCAGTATTCTCACAGTGTTTGGAGATTTACTTCGGCATTGTGATGCACAGCTCTGATGTCCTGACAGCTCAATACCAAGAGCTTTGCAGTCTGTGTGGGAACTTTAATGCTAATCCAGAAGATGATCTGATGTTTATCTGTAAATACCTCTGGTTGCAATCTACATGATGTTTCTCTGAAGGGCATTTTCCATCATTGTTTTCTAGCAAGCTACTGTCCTTGACTGTGTTTACGTTCACTTTAGTAACCAGGTTACTAAGAGAAAGCTTTCTCAAGTAGTCAGGAAACAGAGTTTACATGCACCTAAGAAACCTGATTGATGGAAATGGGTTTAAATGGGTTTAAATGCAGATTTTAACTACAACTACAATGCACTTTTGTGTTAGTTTCATTTTCATTCTGCAGATACAGAGGTAGACTTTGATTTAAAAACAAGATGCCATTGCTCTTTAACGATCTCTCCCTCATTCAGCCATCTGCAGCCTTTTATTATTCACATGCTCTCTCTGGGAGAAATCTGCCTGGGGAAAACATCCATACTATTGAAGTAGGTGCCTTTTTAGGTTTGAAATCATCACTGAAGGCCGACATGCTGCTCTTACTGTCAGACGCTGGGCTTGTGTTTTGTTGTGCGTGTGTCATACGTCATTGCGTCACTACATGATCATGGATGTCGCGAAATGACACTTTTATTACTTGAAAATTTATCCCGGTGTTATTGTGGAAGGTATGATATGGTGCACCTCTAATACACAAGAAGTATTCCAGAGCTTCAAAAAATTCATTCATCCACAAGATCCAGACTATTGTGTGTCAAATTCTGTCCTGCATTCTTGACATCATTCATGACAACATCAACCACACATGACAACATCTACCATGTAGAAAACATTACAATTTCAAAGGGTTACCACTCAACATTAAGAACCAAGACAATACAATACTTCCATGATCTGCATATTTGATTTGGCAAAGGAGTACACTGGCTTGTGGTCCCCCCGTGGCTGGGTTAACAAAGACAAACACTGCTGAGATTAATCAAACAATCAAGCAGTATTAACTTACACAAGAACAGGTATGAAATGAGTCAAATACCAAAGAGTTACCTATAATCTTAAATCTTAAATCAGAGAAACCAGACTGGACATGTTAATCTCCCTTTGAAACGCGTTCCCTGTGTCTGGAGCAGAAGAAAAAAAAAGCTTTCTTTCCCAATTCAGTTTTCAGACTAGGCATTATGAGAAGATAGGTGTGGAGGTTATTTACGTGGAATAGCTTCATAAGTATAAATATACCAAAGACCCAGTCGACACATCATGGACAAAATTTTGATATCAGAGGTGGGTTGGGGGGGGGGTTGCACAACTGGCTTGAGTATGGGAGTGAGGGGGCCTTGAACTGCTTGAAAAATGCCATATCTACCCTACACCTAAAAACAATATGAAGTAAAAAAATATGTATAAAACTACAGCCTAGAGGCTTTTAAATACAAAGTGAAATACAAACTCAAAGTCTTTCAGTTCAGTGCTTTACAGTAGGTCTTCTAGTTTTCTATTGTTCTATTGATTCAAATGTAAATGTAAATGAAAGCTCTGATATTAAAATCCGTCTCTACCCAACGTGACCCAGCAAGAACAAACGCCCAACATGTTAACAACTTACAGCGGCAGATGAACACGGACTCCTGGCCAACTAGCAAAACACCAGT
>JAUBNQ010000008.1:12868723-12904537 GCA_032353495.1 Ctenopoma kingsleyae | reverse complement strand
ATGAAATAGGAACAGGATGAATTATGAACAATTATTTACCTAACTGTCAGGATCTGAAGCCATTTTGTGATTTTTTTAATTATATATCACCTCTTTTACCACATCAATTAATGGATGAGGATTTTTCTTAGTGCAGTGCACTTATTTACTTGATATGCAATCTGACCTGATTATTGTTTTGCAGCTGTGTTTGACTTATCCTAAATCAGTTGGTTTACTGAGGGTGTGACGTTGTGACACATTTACATGTGACTTTACTGCAGGTTCGGTTATAAACATGTTGGTACAGTTGAGCTAAGCAAGTGACAAGCCTTATTTATTCCATGCACTGTTAATAACATGACTCATGAATGTCTTGCCAAGAGCACACTTCACCTATATGACTAATCGCAAAGTTTTAGGCCTTTCTGTTATCCTGGATTGTTTATTTACTTGTTTAGAGAACAATTGTGTAACGCCAACAGTGACTCACTGTTTTCTTTAAATTGGGGAGATATCGTGGGCTGAGGGATACTCTGAGCACCATGTACTGTAAGCAAGTCTGTTGCCCTGAGGGATGGAGCTACACCCTTACTGTAACAATACCTGGGGTTGTGCAAGGAAAGGTAGGCCCAGCTGGTTCTGTTGGGTTGGGTGACATTTCGTCACGGGCTAACTGTTGTTTGGTAAGATGCACCATGCAAAACCCATTGTTCTTGCATTATCAAATTTTAAATGTCACTTTGTTTTTCTGTCGGAACAGTTTGTAACCTCATACACACTACAAAGTTTCCTTATCCAGTGTCTTACCACTGTGATTAACCCCTCACTACTTTAAATTGTTGATTATGAGCTTAAAAGCTTCTGCCTGAATCAGTACCTTATTGTATTACTTGTCAATCACAAGTATTATTGCACTTTTTATAATTACACTTGTCCTTATGGAAGCATATGACATTTACTGTAAAATTAATGCCATCCAAAACTTCCATGACTACCCCATAATGGTGCTTAAACTCATTTATTCAAACTTGATTTCCATTTATCTACGTCTAGTGGTGTCTCCAACTATATCCAACCCTGAGTGACTGTAAGTGAGTTGGTGAACCTGAGATGGGAAACTGAGGTTTTGGTTCCAGAACAGCAAATCAAAGTATTCTTAGTCATTTGTGAGTATATTCACACTCAGTTAAATGTGTGCATGATGAATTCATCACTGGAAATCAGATGCTACTGGAATAAATTCACCATGGGAGAATGAAGAAGAGTAGAGCCACTCTTTCTTTAATCCTGTGAAGCTAGAAATGTTAATGTGGGACAAAAATTATTTTTAAACTAGACTTACTGCATTGCAGTTGTATGCCTCCACTGGGTGAAAACATAACCTCCTTAGACATAATGAGGATGAGTAGTGAAACGTTTTGACCTAACAAGAAGGAAGTCCAGTTGCCATGGCTCAAGATACACATTCTGCACTCATTAGACACCACATAAAATCCAGCTAGTGTTTTTAATGTGGTGGTGGACACAAGTAAGTATGGGTACTCCATACACAGAAAACTGGAAAAGCACTGTGTGCAGCCTTCAATTTTCTCTGCTGGCTGATTGGTGTGCAACTCAGTAATAGTCTAAAGACTCTTCTTGGTTAAAATTCACTGTACAGTTTTTTGGATGTCTTTACATTTAAAAGTCTTGCTCAATTACATCTTAATGCGTAGCAAATTTAAACAAAAATTTTGGTTCAACATGTTGACTAAATAAATTTTACTTTATCTAGATAGAAACTTCTTTACCCAACATAAATGTTTGTTGAAGAAAACCTGCCAGGAAGCAGGTTAAATGCTACCACAAAAACTGAAGAGTTTTCCCTAATTACCTTTCTAAAATACACCTCCGCTTGCAAATGTCCTGACACACTGTATATGTTTTCACAGAAGCAGCTGTTGTAATAAGTATAATATAATAAATTGGATTGGCGCTAATTAAAACAGTTGTATTTGGGAATATTTTACGAAGGTTTAAGTGTAGTTGTGTGTAAATGAAAGCATATCTGCAGGTGAAAAATGCAAAGAAACAGGACACCTACAACCAATTAATTATGTCTTGATTTTGAAATGCATATAACAAATTAATAAAATGGGATTGCTAGAAACAAATTGCAAAAGGTGCTAGACACTCTCTCTCATTTTGACGTGTTGCACTATGGACCTTCAAGATAGATCAGAGGGTCTTTGAGTGTTTTTCTCTGTTTGGCAAAGCACCGTGGGCACAAACGTCCACAGTGTACACTGTACACTTCCATGAATCTCTATGGGTCTAAACAGTAGAGTCAGAGCTAGTAGCTTTTTCTCGCCATCTATCTGTGGAGAGAGACATTGTTCATCATTTTTGTGGTGAAATTAAAGACATTATACATTATACATGGTCATAATTCTATGATGAAGTTAAATCATGTGACAGGTAAACTTGCTTTCTGGAATACTTTCTCCCTCTACTCTTGTATCAGCCGTGTCCTGCCCACTGCACAGCCATTATGAATCTGGTGAGATAACCTGCTTTGCCACCTGTGAGGTCCCGTTCAGTCCAGAGGAGAGATGTCAGTGTGACTCAGTCCTTGTCCTGCATGGTGACATTTGTGGTCCCTTGTCCCAGTGTGGCTGTACACACAGTGGCTACCCCACACCCTCCAGACATAGTGCCATTTGGATTCTTGTGGTCCTGATGAATACTATGTTGTTCAAGGTGGAGTATGAAACAAGGCGTCATTCAGGTTCACAGAAAGAGAGATGGACACCAGAGTCAGAACTTTAAAGTCCTGGTCAGTGAGTTGTGAATGTTTGTGAATCTGATAAGCACAGAAATTGTGAACAATGAGATGAGTGCTGCTATCCTGTTATGAAGTAATGTCATGCAGGGAATAACTTTGAAAGTGTTGCCCAACACTGATTTTCAAATGCAATTTTGGCACCCCCTACAGGTTGATGATGTCAAGAGGGCCGTGGCCAAGACTTTCTCTTTGGGACTGCACACTTACATGTAGAGCGTATAGTCAGTATTATATGCTAATCCTAATTGTGCCTGTGTGCTAACTTCAACTCTGAATCTTGATAATGACTTCTCAGCAAGTGGCACACATGAGCATCTCAGTCCTGAGCATTTTGAAGGAACTTGGAGGGGGGATTGTGCTGGTGTGGAGATTGTGTCTAGGAAGAAGTTGTCCAAAATCTTGAGCGTCTGGCCTGCTTCACTGACCCGAAGGCCTGCGTGAAAATTCTGGAAGTTAATGGACCATTCAGACACTGTCATGGCAAAGTGGACCCCTCCAGCTTTTACAAGCGCTGTGTCAGTGACCTGTGTCTTCATGGAGGTCTCCAGCCTCTGCTATGTCACTCCCTGGCAGAGTATACAGCTGTCTGCCTTTCCCACAGGGCTACAGTTTATGACTGGATGAGTCCTGGATTCTGCTGTGAGCATTAATGTGTTCACAGCTCTGTTGTTCAAGTGAATTAAATTAATATCCTTTACAATTTTAACTGTGCTGTTTGGAGTTCAGCATCACTGAAAACCATCATGTTTAGATTTTTACTGATATTAAAAAGAGAGTGGTGATTATTTATATGCAAATCACATGTTTGCAGAAAATTTGTAAAACTTTGCTCACTTGTGTATCTATAATGAAAATCAATCTAGACAAAAAAAAATTTACAGTGTGCTGTGTCTCGCATTAGTATTGAGGCCACAGTCTTTCAGTTGCTGTTGGACCACTAGATGGTACTAATGCATCACTGGTCAAGCCTAACCTTTACAACATTTCCATGTCTTCCTGCCCTAAGTGACTGATGTTTCTGTGCACGTTTACAGACTCATCCTGTCCCTCCAGTATCAGTTACGACACGAGTTCTGCCTCTGTTCACTTCTGCTTCAATTCACAGAATAACACAGTAGAGATCCTTCTAAACTCTGGGGAGGACTGCCTTTATGAAGCAGGTTTAGTTCACACTGACAGTTTTCTTCTGGATGTTTACACCATGAAGAATATCTCAAGACAGGAAGTGTCTACATGCAAACAAAACTGTTGATGTTATACTTGGAGACAAACAACTTGATGAGGGTTGTAAGCCTCTTAGAAATGTTTAAGGTGTCACCTTAAACCTCAAGTGGCAAATTGCTCTGTTGCTGAATCCCATTACAAAACTTCAAATGGACAGGCATTTGAATTTCATTGTTTCTGTAACTACGCATTGACGTAGATGTACACTCCCAAAAAACTGGTTACTGAGTCTTTTTAATAGCTGCATGAGGCAAATATAGTGAGGGTAGGCAGATCTACCTGCAAGTCAATAAAATGCATTTTAAGGGAACGGATGCAACTTGTAAGGTGGAGGCTGGATTGATGGTTAACCTCTGGATAAATGCCACCGACTGTGGTACAAGCATAGTACATAATTAAACAAGGTTTGAATTGATTCAGATTCAAGTTTCAAGATTCAAAACACTTTATTAATCCCAGAGGGAAATTATTTTGGCATGTTATGTAATGTGGCTGCATACAGAATGGAGTGAAAAGGTCTTCGTGAAATGTCTTAATTTAACTTGTCATGCACTTTTTTTTATCTCACAGTAAAGTTCTCTAAATCTCTACTGTTAACAGCGTCTGTGAGCTATATCCTCTGCACTGACAGCGACTTTACAAGTTTATGGGTTCATCATCAATCACAGGTGGTTGTGGAAACAGCAGCATACATACAAATAAGTATCAGATTCTGAATGCAATGCTGCTTTGGCTTTAGCATCATCCACCTTCAACTGGAATTCCATCTTAAACTGGATTTTGTGTTCTTGCGGGAGTCGAACCACCAACCCTGGGGTTTGTAGACGACTGATGACTGCCCTACCAACTGCGCCGAGTGTAAAGGTACATTGCACACCTTCATCACTCATTTTTCACTATGATGTGGGATTACAGCTGATAATCTACAGTATAGCAGTGTACCTCCTATGGTTCTTCTGTTTGTGGTATTTGTGATAAGGCCGGCATGGCCAAGACCTTACTTCTGCAGCTGTGTAGCAGATTCCTGTTTGCTAAGTCTAACACTACTCAGCAATATGCAATTCCATTGCATCCTATGTTGCTGTGTGCCAAGCATCTCAGCTGCACATTAGGCAGTGGAGGAATGATACATTCTATGGTGAGTATATGGTTCAGTCTTAAAATGCATACGTGTACATGTGTACCACTATATTCAGCAGCATGTGAGACTACAGGAAAACCTGTAACACTATGGATGAGCAAACTGTGATCCACTCTAAATGATTTGTTTTCTGCCACTAGGCCTCCAGTGTCCTGGCAGCAGCAGCCAAATGGGAGTGTGCTGATACCAGCTCATCACATGTTCGACTCTACTTAAACCTGGTTCTTCAGCAACCGGATGTTCAGAATGAAGCTAAAAATACAAGCTTAATACAGATGGAAAATGTTGTGCACATTCTCAAGGGAATATGTTATTTGCAAATTAAAACTCACATATTTCACTGCAGAATGTTTCCCTCTTTGCTTTTTAGATGGATGAGAAATTGTACATTGAGAATTGTACATGCTTGTGCCACCCTTTGGTGGGATGATAAATGGAAAACTGGCTGCATCTGGGACAGCAGTGTGCTCTGAAGAAAGGTTTCTGGGGCTGGCATGATACAGCTGAAGTTTGTGAACACTAGGGCAGCCTCCAAGTCTCCCCACTGAGTGGGCAGCAGCTGAGTTTGGAACCTGAAGTATCATATCAGTTGCCACACAAATTTAGAAAGACTTTAGTGTGTGACTGTTGTGTGTGTAACAGTGTAATTCACTGTTGTCACAACATAAAAGGTAAATGGTGAAAAAAGTGTCCATTTCAGGTAAATGGGATTAGTGTTACCATGGTGAATGTCAAGGTCCCTCTGGTACTTAGGTAAATTGTGTGGTCACTGTCGGTGAGGCATGGCTCCCCCTGATTTTCCTGGCTGGTAAGTGATGTTCTTTACAACAGTCCTGTATGTGCATGTATCATATTTTTTAAATTCATTGAAAAATGAACAATATTTTTTCAGGGACTCTTCTAGATGATGACTTACCTTTCTGACTGTCCCAAGTAATGTGTTGTTGCTGTTGTTGAACTGTTATTCAATAGTTGTAATTGTTGGCATTGAAGGCAAGCTATGTATACCTTTGTCATATATTTTACATAATACTGTCAGCATTCTTATCAGTTAACACTATACAGTACACCTTTTTTAAATAACGCTGTTTCCAGTGAGTGAATATGATCCAACAAAAACGTAATGGGGCCACACCTTTATCTAAATCCACAATGTCAGTAAATCAGGCTTACTGTTGCCCTGCCCAAGGGCTCCTGACCAAATGACACCAATTAAATGTTTGAGTTTTTCACTCGCTATTTAAAAAAAATTCTAATGCAAACTTTTGATGGCCAAGTTATATTTACATTTAGTCTATTGCAAATTATTATTGCACCATCCAGTGCTTGATATCTACTCTTGTTTAACATACAAAACCAACAGAAGCCACCCATTTGTCCCAACAACTGCCACTCACAGAAATGTTAGTTTAAATAAGACTCAAACGAAGAGTGGCATGAAATTATCCACCCATTTTGCAAGCTTTGTAAGGGACACAATATAAACATTGGCAGAAATTGTATTTTTAGTAAGTGCATATAAATTTCACAAAGTTATTACTGAGGTTTTTGCTGATGAATAATAAAATGACTAACAAGGAAGTGGAATAACATCCTGAAACTAAAGCAAAATTACTGATACTGAAGAGAATAAATTAAAGGTTTTTTCAAAATATTAGTCTTCACTTGCTGACTTTAATTTCTTTAGGAAATGCTTCGTATCATTCTTACTAGAATAAATACCTTTTGAGATACATTTTCTGTGCGTTCTGTGATGTGAGATTCTGACATCCAGCTCTATTATCAAACCAGGCTGTTAGATGTCTGCTTAGACAGTCTTGGGTAACTTTGAAGATAAGTTGTGATTTCGGTCTTATCACATTCTTGCCTTGCCCAGTGTAAAATGGATAATATTATTTGGTTACACCAGAATATACAGTACATCTGAATGTGGGCGAATAATCAAATTGACCTATATGTGCCTACTGTTATACATCCTATGTCAAAGGAATTTCCACTGATTAAAAAGAAAAAAAACTGGGTCATGTTGAATAACTATAACTGAGAACTAATAGTAGCATATTAAGTGTATTAATATTTTGCTAAAATGCCTTTTTCAGTATACTGTACTGTATATTTTCAATTTATGGCAAACACAGATAAAAGGTTTCTGGAGAAGGTTGCCTGCATTAATGGAAATCATCTTCCCTGAAATATGCTATTTAGTATAACCCACACCATCAGTTATTCAACATTACACCAATACAATAGACAAGATCAATACAATATCAAGAAGGTCATGCAGAATTATAGGCAGATTCTTGGGAATCTCGTAAACAACAGGATGTCACTGGGTGTGTAATTGAAGTGAAAGTTTATACACCTTACACATGTAGTTGTTATTGCACCTTACACTTATGCAAACATCCAGGAGGACCTTCCAGTCACTGCCAAGTTCTGCCTTAATTTGTTTTAGAGGAAGGGTATTTTTCTTTCGAAGTCCTGTTGGGATTTAGGGTTTTGATTGGTTGTGTTTTTTGTTCAGAGGATATATAAAAGGATGGAACTGTAGAAAATCATTACACTTTGCTCCTAGCAGGTAAGCTGGAGATTTTTTTATGTTGGCTCTTTGGTCAAATCATATTAAAATGAATTTATATTACTAAAATAACACATATTTTAAACACTTCTTTTACAAAAATTGTCTTTCAGCTATGGGTCCTCTATTGCTGTTTTGTGCTGTGTGGGCTTTATTCACCTGTAAGTACATTTTTGTCATATTCTAATTTTCCTTATTTTGTAACTGTAGCAGAACATACTTTAATGTTACTCATTTTAATTTAAATATAATATTATATTATTCACTATTACTATTGTAATATACAATTCAGGGAAATACATTTCTTTTTTTTAATATCTCACAAAATTCAAATTTTAGACAACCATAACTATTAGACCTAACTAAATGTGCTAAGCTTAATTAATCAGTCAATAACATTCCTCAACAATTGTCAGACTTTAGAACCTCAGAATTCTCTAGCCAGGAATGAAGTCAAGCTATTGCTCAGTTTGCAGCAATTTATCCAGATTGTAAACCCAATCAGTTGAGTGCATTGTTGTGTGGCCATACCAGGTGCTTGTTTGAATGAAGCAGAATGTTAAAAAGGTGAATAATTTGAGAGTGCAGCACATGAAGGATAGACATCTAAATTGAAATTTTCCTTTGTTGGAAATAGCATTTACCTTCAGCTGCCATTGAGTTTGAACTATTATACCGAATGGTTGAAAGTATAAATAAATCCCCCAGGCTTTGAGTTTGCCCAGAAAATGTTTTTCTTCTCTTTTCACAGCAAAGGCACAGATATTGATCGTATTTCCATTATGCAATTATATTGTCTGTGAAAGTGACTTATTGAGTGTTGCTGAAAAGCAGTCAAGTGACTATTCCTCTGTCTAAATCTCTCAAAATGGTTATCAAGAAAAAAGCAATCCATCAATTATAGACCTGCATTCACAACGGCTGCTTAACTTCAAATTAACTTGTTTTTTAATGTCTATTTGTCTTTGGTGTTGTGTTGTTTTTTTGTACTGCGTATATGATTCAACAAGTATCAAACCATGTTTCATATCGCTTTTATGTGCACCCTTTAATTACCTTGGCACAAATTGTCTCATTCAGATTAGAACAGTATCTAACATTCATGCTATAGTTATCTTGAAAATAAGTTTTATAAGTGTTTTCTTTCTGATTCATTGCTCTTTCGCCTCTGTCAGGTCCATCTAGCGCTGGATCGGCAGGGAAGGAATTTGCCCTATCATTCATGCAGAATTATGCTCCAAATTATGATAATCCTCGCTTTGAGCTCTTCATCACCGCCGTTCAGGCCAATGCCAAAGTAACAGTGCAAGTTCCTTCCTTAAACTTCAAGCAAGAGAAAACTGTAAATGCCGGAGAAGGGGTTACTGTCTGCCTCCCTACTACTGTTGAGTTGTATGGCAGCCAGAAGTGTCCCAACACAGTGCGCATTGAAGCCTCAGCAGATGTGACGGTAACTTCATTCAGCTACAAGCTGTACACAGCAGATACATCTGTGGTGTATCCAACCACGGATTGGGGTACAGAATATTTCATCTTTACACCTGCTGGATCACCATATGGCTCCTTTAAAGAGTTCTCTGTGACAAATGGAAAAGAGAGCAACAAAGTAGAGATCTTCCCAAAAGGATCAATCACTTTTCAGGGTCGTGTCTATGAGAGTGGCAGCCAGCTGGTAATAGATCTCCAGCCTTATGAGAGTGTCCAGCTCCAAAGCACGTATGAACTTTCTGGCACTAGAGTTGCCTCCCAGAATCCTGTTGCTGTGTTCACAGGTCACACTTGCACCTGGCAATTCTCAAAATGCAACCATGTCTATGAGCAGCTACTGCCAGTAAGCAGCTGGGGATCTAGTTTCATCGTGCCTCCCCTGAGCTACCAGAAACAATATGACAGCGTCTACATCCAGGCCTCCCAGACCACCCGAGTCACTGTCCAATATGGCAACCGCGGAGATGTTTTGACTTTGACCAGGGGGCAGACAGTGGAACTCCGCTACCACGATCCTGAAATACTGTCTATTCAATCTGATCATGGTATCCAGGTCCTCCTGCTTTTCAATGGTGTCACAATAGGCTGGGCCCTATTCTACGACCCTTTCTTGATGACCATCCTGTCCACAGACCGCTTCTGCTCCTCTTATTCACTAGAGGGCCTGCAGGGCTTTGAAAACCAAGTCCTTATTGTGGCACAGACCAATGCAATGGCAGAGTTGCGTTTTGATGGTACAAACCTGCCCAGTGACATCCAGTGGAAAAAGATTGCAGGGACAGATTTTTCTTGGGCGGCAATGCCATACAAATACATATATGGCAGCAACAGGCACACTGTGTCCAGCTCTGGTTCCCGCTTTGCTGTCTACAGTATAGGAGTTAGTCAAATGAATGGTTATGGTGCCCCAGCACAATGTATAAAACAAGGTAAAGTGCACACACTACAGCCGTCTGACGAATTTCACCCTAGTTCCAAACAGATATCACATATAGTGTAATGACAAACAAGATAAAATATGTTGCATTTCATATAAATTAACTGGAATGATGTGGGCATTACCTTTCTTTTTAGGAAGTGGACCTTTGACCTGCAGCAGTATCACCTGCAGTGCCAATGAGGTGTGTGAGATGAAGGGAGAGTATCCCTCTTGTGTACCCAAGAAAAGCCCTGGTACCTGCTGGGCCATGGGAGATCCTCACTACCGTACTTTTGATGGACAATACTATAACTTCATGGGTACATGCACTTACGTGATTGCTAAAAACTGTGGAAAGGATGATCAGCTTCCAGCCTTTGAGGTCCTGGCTCAGAATGAGAACAGAGGAAGTCTTAGGGTTTCCTATGTATCCCTTGTCACAGTGAAGGTGTATGGTGTCACCATCACAGTAGTTCGGTCTGAGACAGGCCGTGTGAGGGTAAGACATGTTATTTTTAATAGTAAAAGATGGTCTTTTTTCACATTTATTCCACATTATCCTTATATTAAATTATTGTATTAGTTTTAATATTTTGTGGTTAAATACATCAATGTGCATGTTTAACTCAGTGAATTTATATCTGTATAACTAATTTTGTTCTTTTTCTTTGGTCCAGATTGACAACACTCTATGGAGTTTACCAGTAGCCTTGAACAACAACAAACTGATTATGTTTCAGAGTGGACGCTCTGTGGTCATTGAAACTGATTTTGGTCTGACTGTTCGTTATGATTGGGAACACTATCTTGTGGTCACTCTAGACAGTACTTATGCTGGTAAGACTTGTGGTCTCTGTGGCAACTTCAATGGCAACCCCAATGATGATTTCACTACACCCTCAGGCACAAAGGCAGATGGGGTTGTTGCCTTTGGAAGCAGCTGGAAGGTACCAGGGCTGGTAAAAGATGCACCGTGTAGAGATGAGTGTGTGGGCGAGTGTGAGCGCTGTGATCACAGCCTGATAAAGATGTGGGAAGGTAACTTGTTTTGTGGGCTCATCACACTAGTAATAAATGGACCGTTCAGCAAATGTCATGCTGCCATTGACCCACAAGCATACCTGGAGAACTGTAAATATGATGTATGCATGGGAGGTGGCCTTCGACATTTCCTTTGCAAGGCACTGGAGACTTACACTGAAGCATGCCAGCTTGCTGGGATCCAGGTACAAGAGTGGAGAAATATTGCACAATGCCGTAAGTGATGTTAGCTCAATTAATCACTAAAATAACACACATTTTTGTTGATTTTTTATGCATTTATTATTTATTATTATTTAATCTATTCTCTTCTTTAATCTTTTTTCTAAAGCTCCCAAATGTCCAGCCAACAGCCGTTACGAACTCTGTGGCAATGCCTGCCCTGCCACTTGTTCTGATCCTAATGCTCCCTCCAAATGCAAACGCTCCTGTGTGGAAACCTGCACCTGTAACGCAGGCTTTGTTTTGAGTGGAGGTCAGTGTGTGCCTACCGCTCAGTGTGGTTGCACCTATGAAGGTCGGACCATCCCTGCTGGGGAGTCATTTTGGGCTGACCAGGGCTGTCAGCAATGGTGCACATGCGTTGCTGGCAGTGGACGTGTGGAGTGCAAGGATAAACGCTGTGGAACAGGGCAACAGTGCCAGGTGGTTGAGGGCATACGAAAGTGCCAAGCAGTCTCATACAGCACCTGCCAGGCTACAGGTGACCCCCATTATGTGACCTTCGACAACTGGAAGTTTGACTTTCAGGGCACATGTGTGTACCAACTAGCTGCACTCTGCTCCAAGAACCCAGACTTAGTGCCCTTTGAAGTACTGGTGCAGAATGATCACCGAGGCAGCAAGGTGGTAGCGTACACCAAGTTAGTAGAGATCAAGGTGTACGGCCTCAGCATTGTTATTACTAAGACACACCAAGGCCTGATTTTGGTAAGTAGGATGTCATGTTAAGTACAGTATAAGAAAGCCTGTGAGATACTATGTTTAATATTTAATGTCAGTATTTAAATATGCATTGTGTGTTCTTCTCTAGGTAAATGGTGAGCTGGTCAACCTACCAGTCACTCTGGCTGAAGGAAAGGTATCTGTGTATAAGAGCGGCTGGTATGCTGTTATCACCACAAACTTTGACCTTAAAGTATCTTTCAACTGGGAAAGTGCTGTGTTTGTAACACTTCCAAGCAGCTACATGGGAGCTGTTTGCGGACTCTGTGGCAATTATAATGGCAAACCTCAGGACGACCTGATTCCAAAGAATAGTGACAAACCTGTCTCACCAACTGATTTTGGAAGCAGCTGGAGAGTGGCTGAGATCCCGGGATGTGTTGAAGGTTGTAAGGGAGTGTGTCCTGATTGTGATATTACACAGAAGGTTCAGTATGAAAAAGATGATTTCTGTGGTATATTGAGAGACCCGAAAGGGCCCTTCCGTGACTGCCATGCTAAGGTGGATCCAAATGGCTACTTTCAAGACTGCGTTTACGATGTTTGCCTCTACAATGGTAGAAAGGACGTACTGTGTCAGGCCATTACAGCATACACATCTGCCTGCCAGTCTGCAGAGGCCAAGGTGTACAGCTGGAGAACCAGTCAGTTCTGTGGTGAGAAATCCATTCATTTTAATTTTATCATTTACATAAAAGTAAGCAATATTTCCTGTAGAAGTGTATAAATATGACAATAATATTGCAAAAATGAAATGGATGAACTGGACCAAAAAACGTTTTTAATTGCTCTATGAGTCTGGGATTGTATGTAACTTACTAACTCTGTCGTCTAAAATTAAGTGTAAATTTAAATCACATCATTTATGTCTATTGTGTACAGCGGTGAAATGTCCAGCCAACACTCACTACGAAGTTTGTGCCACTGGCTGTCCTGCCTCTTGCCAGAGTCTGATTCCTCCCCAAGGCTGTAAGGCTCAATGTAAGGAGGGTTGCTCCTGTGATGAGGGGTACATCCTCAGTGGAGATAGCTGCGTTCCCTTCTCACAATGCGGCTGCCTCTATCATGACCGCTACTACCAAATGGGCCAAGTGTTTTATCCCAATGGGCAGTGTGAAGAGGAATGCAACTGCACACAAAATGGAGAAGTACTGAAACTAACTGATATTTAAGGGAACAAAAACAGTTTGACACAGGTCTGTGTGATTTTTCCATCATTTGATTTTTATAACACGTTTTATTTTTATGTTTGTTTGTTTTTTTTTACAGGTTGTGTGCAAAAAGTTTGCTTGTGGCCCTAATGAGAAGTGTAAAGTAGAGAATGGAATCCAAAAATGTCACCCAGTTGGGACGGGTGTGTGCTCTGCCTCTGGTGACCCCCATTACCGTTCTTATGATGGGCGAACATTCGATTTCCAAGGCACCTGCACCTACACGCTGTCCAAGGGCTGTGGACTGGAAGGCACCCACCTGGTCCCCTTTTCTGTCGAGGTGGAGAATGTGCAGTGGCAGAAGATATCAAACAACAAAATTGTGTCTGTCACTAAGCTGGTTGCTGTGGAGGTCTATGGCTTCACTCTCATCATGAGGAACAATATGTTGGGAGTCCTGGTGAGCAACAACTGTTGTAGAGTACTTTAACATTTGAACAAGATCCATATCCAAATGGTAGAAATACCTAAAATATGTAAAATTGTTTTGAAAATGTATTTAATATATTTCATGTGCCTTTTTAAGGTAAATGGAGTGTTTAACTACCTTCCTCTGAATCTTAATGATGGAGCAGTGCTGATCTCTCAAGAAGGCAGGCAATACGTTGTTAAAACAAATTTTGGACTGGTTGTCACGTATGACTTGGTCTACCATGTGACAGTCACAGTACCTGGTAATTACCGTGATAAGGTCTGTGGCCTGTGTGGCAACTTCAACGGCAACCAAAATGATGATTTCCAGATGGCTGACCGCCAGCTCACCAACGATGTGAATGTGTTTGGAAAATCATGGAAGGTCAACATTCCCAATGTGGTGTGCGAAAATGGATGTGAAGGGGATAACTGTCCTAAATGTGACCCAGCTCCCAAGGCTGTGTTTTCAAAGCCCACTTACTGCGGTATTATTACAGCACCACAAGGTCCTTTTGCAGTGTGCCATAGTAAACTGGCTCCGCAGGCCTACTTTGATAACTGTCTGTTTGATGTGTGTGCTTCCAATGGTGATGAAAAGGTGCTATGTGACAGCATAGCAGCCTACGCCTTCAACTGTCACATGGCAGGAGTGGACATCAAAAACTGGAGGACAGCTTCATTCTGTCGTAAGTGATGTTGTGTTTTCCTCTTCTTCTTGTTTACTGTACTATAATCTGAACTATACTAATTATAAGAACAGGCATTTCACTAATTTTTTTTTCTGTATTGCAATAATCTATTTCAGCTATGAAATGCCCAGTCAACAGTCACTACGAGGCGTGTGCAGAGGCCTGCTCTTCATCCTGCCCAGGACTCACACAGATAGTACAGTGCTCCAACTGTACAGAAGGGTGTGAATGTGATTCAGGCTTTGTATTCAATGGACAGACATGTGTTAAAGAGACAGAGTGTGGATGCTATGAGAATGGAAAAACTTACAAGGTAAAATGTAATACAGAAAAGCCATGTCATATGTAATGAACAACAGCTTTTTAGTACAAGAGCTTTAGCAAATACCAGCAACGTTCAGGCTCACACAGAAATAATGTTGTGTTTACTTTTTCCACATATGTACTCTGAGAATTTTCCTAATACTTATTAAGCAAAATGTCTAATATTGTGTTTCTTGATAAGGTAGAATAGACATGGAATAATGTGGACCCTCCTCTGACTTTTACTTCCTTTTTCCTCCTATCCCCAGCCTGGTGAGGTTGTGTATGAAGACGACTGTAACAAAAAGTGCACCTGTAATCCAGCTGCAGGCCTTGTCTGTGAAAAGTACTCCTGTCCTCAAAGCACCAAATGCATGGTCAAGAAAGAAATCAGGGCGTGCTACAACATAGGCAAGACAAATATCTCTTCATTTGTATTAACGACTTTTAACCATTTTTGACAGTAACTGGGTTTCTTTTTTTTTAAAGTACAGTATAGATATAATTATAAACATATAGATATAAACATTTTCCTGTTTATTTCCATCGCTACATTTTTCCTGTATAGATCCTTGCAAAGATGCCAATTGTCGTGTCAAGGAGACGTGCCGTGTTGAGAACGGTGCCGCTGTCTGCATCCCCCAGTACACAGGCACCTGTTGGGCCTGGGGTGACCCTCACTACCACACTTTTGATGGTTACAACTTTGACTTCCAGGGCACCTGCAAGTATGTCATCTCTAAGACCTGTGGTAACCTAGATGGGCTAGTGCCATTCTCAATCAGTGAGAGAAATGATAACCGAGGATCCACAGCAGTTTCCTATGTCAGGGAGGTATTTGTGTCTGTATATGGATACTCCATCATAATTGGCAAGAACCAGAATGGTAAAGTCACGGTAAGATTTTAGTTTCTTATCCAATGTGTTGACCTATAATAAATTTAAAGTTTAGAAAGTTCATAAAATTGTAATTTGAATATAAAGTGTACAGGATACTACATATTGTTGATCTACCTCCTTCAGGTGGATGGGCAGTTGCTGAATCTTCCTGTAAAACTAGGCGATGGTGAAGTGTCAGTGTTTCAAAGTGGTCTCAGTGCAGTGGTGGAGACAAACTTTGGCCTGATTGTCTACTATGACTGGAACTGGGAACTAATCATTAAGCTGCCCAGCAGCTACTATGGGAGTGTCTGTGGTCTTTGTGGCAATTTCAATGGTAACAATGGTGATGAGCTTCAGAATCCCGCTGGGAACACAGTTTCCTCTGTAATAGAGTGGGGCAAGAGCTGGCAAACACCTGACCAGGACAAGGATCATCCTTGCTGGGATACATGTGAGAAAAACTGCCCTACCTGTGATGGTAACCTGGTTAAGCTGTATGAGGCTCAGGCTTCCTGTGGGGCCCTTGCTGCCAAGACCAATGGCGTGTTCCAGCAATGTCATGAAAAAGTAGACCCCCAGGTCTTCATGAACAGCTGTGTGTATGATGTGTGTTTGAATAAGGGAGACAAGAAGATGCTGTGCCAGGCCTTGGCCTCCTACAATAAGCAGTGTCGTGACAAAGGAGTAATAATCAAAGACTGGAGGAAAACGTTTGACTGCCGTGAGTATTCGTCAGAAGCTTTTTTGATCAATATTGCAATCAACTTTTATTATCGACTTTATTTCACTTTTTGTGGTTAACGCCTTTAAACTTTCTATTCAGCAATGAACTGTCAGCCTCACAGCCACTATGAAGACTGTGCCAGCCCATGCCAGCCATCCTGCCCATTCCCTGATCAAAAGCAGACCTGCAGCAGTGTCTGTGTTGAGAGCTGTGTGTGTGATACAGGTTATGTCCTCAGTGCCGGTGTCTGCGTTCCCTCTAAAACCTGTGGTTGTTCATATCAGGGCCGCTATTATAAGCCAGGCCAGAAATTCTGGGCTGATGAGGCTTGTGGTCGTCTGTGTGAGTGTGATGCCACCCTAGGGATGGTGACATGCCGCGAGGCATCCTGCTCTGCCAATGAAAGGTGTACTGTAGAGAATGGAGAGCGTTCTTGCCAACCCATCAGTCACGCCACGTGCACAGCCTCAGGTGACCCACACTACCGCACTTTTGATGGCCAGAGGTATGACTTCCAAGGCACATGTGAATATCAGCTGGTGGGACTGTGCTCTCAACAGCCTGGGCTAGTGCCGTTTAAGGTGACTGTGCAGAATGACCACCGGGGAAGCATGGCTGTGTCATACACTAAGACTGTCACATTTTCCATATACAACATCACCCTCACCATCAGCAGAGAATACCCCTACAGAGTCCTGGTAAGCTTGGATGTAGAAATATGAATAATGTGAAGCATATGGATGATTTAATAAAGGATTGAATAAGTAATCAGACACTTATTCTGGAGAGAGAAGAAATAGGGCAGAAACAGTATCTAAAACAAAAACAGAACAGAGTCTCATTCAAATGGTAATTCATAATGTCATTGTGCTAATTCTGACATCCCTCATTCTCTTCTGCATATATATACTGTATTTAATTGCATATTCAAATTTTGATCCAGGCAGACTTAATTAAACTAAGACTTAACTGCACATTAGAATGGATTAGCAAGGACCACAGAATTATTAAATCTATAATCTCCTAAAATATTCCTCCCTCCCTTTTTTCTGCTCTTCAGCTCAATGGGCAGCTTGCTTCATTGCCACTGGATTACAACAATGAGCTTGCTGTGTTTCTCAGTGGCTGGACTGCTGTAGTAGAGACAGCTGCTGGTATCACTGTGACCTTTGACTGGCAGAGCACGGTGAGCGTTACTTTGCCCAGCAACTATCAGGCTGCAGTCTGTGGCTTGTGTGGCAATTACAATGGAAAAGCTCAGGATGACCTGATCATGCCAAACGGCCAGAGTGCCCCAGATGGAACCAAGCTTGGGGAGAGCTGGCAGGTGGCCCTTGTACCAGGCTGTTCATCAGTGTGCCAAGGGGCATGGTGCCAGGCCTGTTCAGACTCCCAGAAGAAAGAGTACCAAGCCCAGAAGTACTGTGGCATAATTGCCGACAAGGCAGGGCCTTTCAAAGACTGCCACAGCCGTGTGGATCCTGCTCCTTACCTAGAGGACTGTGTGTATGATGTCTGTCAATATCGTGGTCACCAAGGATCAGTCTGTGATGCAGTGAGAGTGTATGTCTCTGCCTGTCAGAGCCTAGGAGGCACCATCGGGTCTTGGAGAACAGATACTTTCTGTCGTGAGTTTGTTATTGTGTTGGTTTTTTTATTTGTTTTGATATTTCACACTTCTTATTTCAGAATGTTTTACCTTGTTCATCGCCCTTCTTCTCATCCTATCCCACAGCAATGGTGTGCCCAGCTAACAGCCATTATTCACTATGTGCCAAGGGTTGCCCAGCAACCTGTGCTAACTTAGCCTCCCTTGCTACTTGCCGCAGGAGTTGTACAGAAGGCTGTGAGTGTGATGAGGGTTACCTACTGAGCGGGAGTACCTGCGTACCTGTGAGAGACTGTGGTTGTTCATACAATGGTCGCTACTACAGAAAAGGAGACATCTTCTACCCTGAAACTGAGTGTGTAGATCAATGCATCTGTGGAGAGAACGGTGCTGTATCTTGCCAAAAGGCCAAGTGCCGCCCAGGAGAAATCTGTAAGCTTGAAAAAGGGGTGAAAGGCTGCCACCCTGAGGGGCAAGGAAAGTGTGTGGCTTCTGGTGACCCTCATTACATTTCCTTTGATGGACAGCGGTTTGATTTCCAGGGTACCTGTGTCTATGTATTGGCCAAGGTTTGTGATAATGATGATGGTCAGCTGACGCCATTCACTGTAACTCAAGGGAATGAGAAGTATGGAAATGGAAAAGTGGCTGTTACAAAGTCAGTTGCAGTGGCAGTCTATGGTTATGTCATTTACATTCAACAGGGGATCCCATGGAAAGTCCTTGTGAGTTGAACAACATTTATCTAAAACATTTTTGTTTTTATATGTGTTTATTTCAATTTGAACAAAAGCATCTTTCTGTGATTCCACTTTTCTTCTCTCTCCATTCAGGTGGATGATGAACTTCTAAACCTTCCACTCTCCCTAGACAATGGGCGTCTCAGAGTTACCCAGGAAGGTCGTAACATAATTGTCCGGACAGACTTTGGACTGACAGTCCTTTATGACACCGTCTATTATGTTGAGGTGATCGTGCCTTCTACATACCAGAGTAAGATGTGTGGTCTTTGCGGAAACTACAACAAGAAGAGTGATGATGACTTCATACTTCCTGGTGGCAAACCAACAAACAATGTTGATGACTTTGGGAAGGCATGGGTTGTGGACTTGCCTGGGTATGTGTGTGGAGGCTGTGGAGGTCAGTGCCCAGTATGTGACCCGGCCAAGGCTACTTTGTATGGAAAACCAGACTCGTGTGGCATCATAAGTGCACCCAATGGGCCATTCAAAGCTTGCCACAGTAAAATTGACCCAGCAGTATATGTCTCTCATTGTGTGTTTGATGTTTGTGCTGTGGATGGCAACAAAGATACTCTGTGTAACAGTGTGCAGGCATATGCTTTAGCCTGCCAGAGTGCAGGAGTTCAAATTCAGCCATGGAGGAGCGCCTCCTTCTGCCGTAAGTTACACATAACTGAAACTGAAGAATTATCCATCCGTGTTTTGTATTTCAGGTGAATATACAGACACTTACAAATGTGTCCTTCTCTTGTAGCCGCTTCCTGTCCTCCAAACAGTCACTATGAAGTGTGCGCTGACACCTGTGGCGGGACCTGTGCCAGCTTTATTTACCCATCATCCTGTTCTGAAAGCTGTTTTGAAGGATGCCAGTGTGATGCCGGCTTTGTATTTGATGGTGTCCGGTGTGTTCCTTTGGACAACTGTGGATGTGTGCACAATGGCAAATATCTGACGGTAAGACAGAACTGAGAATTTTACTTTGTTTACATACACAGTAAATGTACTACAATTGAAAGTTTGTCTTTCAAAAATAGTCTTAAAATCCTGTACATTTATTCTTGTTCATGCTCACGTGTAAATGGAGATGTTCTACTGCCCAACCTTGAAGGTAAATGTTTATGCACATGATTCCAGGTGGGGCAAGCAGATGTAGACAAAGACTGTAAGTCCAAGTGTGTGTGCCAGGCCTCCGGTCTGGTGAAGTGTGAAAACCTGTCTTGTGCCAGTGGGGAGGTTTGTGATGTAAGAGACGGGACCAGAGGTTGCCACGTCAAACAAGGCCAGTGTAGCATCACTCAAGTTGGCCAACTCACCTCCTTTGATGGCATGTCTGGAGCAATAGGAGCTCAAGGGGCATTTCAACTGGCTTCTCTGTGTGATGAGGCCGCTGAGCTGTGGTTCCGTGTGGTAGTGGACGTCAGAGTCTGCAGTAAAGGGACGTCTCCCTCTGTTGCCACTGTGTATGTGTTCTTTAAGGAAACCATTGTCACAGTCAACAGCCAGCAAGTGACCTGGGTAAGAAGAGTTGGGACAGATAAAGAATAGTTTTCTGTTTAATCATACTGATATCATTTTAACGTAGAATTTCTTTTGTGTGTGTCAGGACTGATTTTGGTTTTCTTCATGTCATGCAGGTAAATGGCAGGAAAGTGTCTCTTCCTAGCAAAGTGACGAGTGAATTATCTGTCAAAGTCTCAGACAGCACTGTGATCATCGAGAAGGCATCTGCTGTGCGGGTCACCTACTCAATTTCACAGGAGGTCAATGTCATTATTGACAGCAGCCTGTCCGGTAAAATGTGCGGTGCCTGTGGCAACTACAATAACAACTCCAAAGATGATATGACGACTGCAGATGGGAAAATCACCACTGATGTGTCTGTGGTTGTCAGCTCCTGGAGTGCTGGAGACTTTTCCAGATGGTGAGTATTTGAAAGACACACTGTAAAATTCCCTCAGAATAAATGTAATGGGCAAAGACACATTGCTGCATTTAGTGCTACGATAATGTCTTTTTCTTCGCTTCACGCTCTCATTACCTTGCTCCTGATGTTAGCTTTAATTGTTTTAATAACATAACAACTTTGCCTGCTCACTATGCTTTTAACCTTCAGTTCTAGTTAGAGTTTTAATCTTGAACTCTATCTTGCCCTTTATTATGCAAACTGCACTGCAACTTAATTTGACCACTGAAATAATCAAGTACAGATCAGTGAGAGATGGGACGGTGCTATGGCCACTCAACCGCTCATTCTCTTAACAGCAAGAACTAAACAAGGACTCCACAGAGCCCTTTTAAAGGAATGAGAGTGTGGTTTTTAATTGCATTTGGTCCAATTTAATTAAGAAATGCCAGAGAATCCCCTATGGTAATTACTGATTAAAAAACAGGTGAGGCTGACAGGCATGGACATCAAAAGCTACCAAGCTTGCAATCCAATCACTGCTTGTCATCCAAGGACACTTAAGACTCATCGGGGTGCAATATTAATTTGAGCCCATGTCTTTAGTTCTGTGTTCCAGCCTTAAGTCAGTCCCTTAGAGAATTACTTTTTGTGTTTCCAGCTTCATTCAATGTAGTTTGAGTAAACAACACAAGAAACACCCACCAGAAACAGTGCTGCCCCTGCATGTTTGCATATAAAATATAGATGTGTTACTTGTAAAATCTATTGTGCATGCATGATTATGACTTATTTGCTTCAGTAACCCTTCACTGTAGTTTTCATTTGTTTTTCCAGTGGCCTGTAGAGATGTTGGTTTTGCAGTGACTGAAAGCATCTGGTATACAGGTAAAGTTATCTCTCCTCTTCCTGTGAAGTAATATTTCCTCATAAATGGAACATCTGCACAATGTGGCTTACATCCATGTTTTTTTTATCCTCCATCTAACAGGATGAAGAATGCAAAGTTGTTCATCGAACGTTTCATGTTTACAGTCATACTTACTCCTCATACCTCTGCACTTCCTCTTGATTTGTGAAATGGTTTTGTTGTTTACTGCTGGTCTGCTTCTCCATTGTTGACTTTCGTGTCATAGAGAAATCTCTCATTCTTGACCAACATCGCCATCTGGTGGAGGAGGAAAATTATAGCATCCCTTTTCCATATAACTGCAGCTGAAAACTGGGAAGAGTTACATGTGTTTTATTTCTCTTATACTTGTTAAGTGTTGTGTGTTTTTCAAAATGTGTCCCCTTCTCTGTTCTGACCAATAAATACATTTTCATTACACTGTATGCTTAGGTTATTTGTAATTTATTCCCAATGACTTTATGTGTACTTCTACAAACTCTCTTTAGTAGTTTCTGCTACTCTAAATTAGAAATGCATGACTCATATATAATAATAAGTGTATGACTTCTGCTGTGTCTGCCACAGCTGAAGTGAGAAAAGATATTGTGCTGCGTTGACATCTTCATCAGAATGATATCTGAATTAAAGGTCCTTGTCTACTGTTTACAAACCACAACTTCAAGAGAAATGCCCTCGATTTCACAGTCTGCACACAATAAAATGAAACAGGACCTGCTGCAATAAAAGCCTGGTCAACTCAAATCTGTATTTGTTACTAGCAGAGTGAGGAATGTAGTAGTTTGGTGAGGAGACAGTTTTCATAGACTGACTGGTTATGAAAGCACACCAGTGTTCATGTGTGCACTGAGTCACTCTCCAAAGCCTGTAAATCACTCTATAGCACTATGACTATCACTGATGCTGTTTGTGTATTTTATATATGATCTCGGGGGGAAATAATGAATATTGCAATAGTTATTAAACAACGTTTTACTCAGTGATGGCACAAAATCGTATATGAGGAATACTCATCTGTCACAGTACAGCACTGTTGCTCTCCTTATGTTGTTTACCTCTGCGCAGGGTAGCTCTGGGTAATTTTTGGGAGTAACTTCAGTGGCTTGGTCCTCACTCCAGCACCCCGCCCCCCCTCTCTCTCGCTCTCATTCCTGAGACAAGACTGAGGAACAGAACTTTACTTGGTATTGTCGGACTCCATATACCGCAGAAGAGTCTCCACAGAATGCGACATAGAACAATTGTTTTCTAATGCGTTTTTTCGTGATATATTATTTAGCATTTATTTTGTTTTGTTCTTAGCTAAATAACAAGTGAAAAACTCTGTTGCAAACTTCGGATCTCTTCGGGGGTAAATAATTCGCAATAAATCGTCCACGCTAAGAGGCTGATGCACGGTGAGTTCATTTCAGTGATCACATTCCTGCTCCTCTGTACACACTGATTTCCCTTTAAAACTCTTTGCAGTTCACTTACTAAAAATCTGCAGCTTCCAAAACACATTTGTATCCACAGATGTTTGTCTTGGAGAAAAATTTCCAACCCCCAACTTCCAACTAGATGCCTAAGTGAACATGTGACCATTTAATTACATCGAGTTGCCGTTTGCGCTGTTCTCATAAATGAGCAAGCCCAGCGTGTGTGTGTGTGTGTGTGTGTGTGTGTGTGTGTGTGTGTGTGTTTCCCATTTACCGTTTTTTTATGACGGTTACTTAAGAGTTTTATATTGTTTCATTGGCACGGTGTTTCACGACATCTGAGAAGTTCAGTAGAGTTGTTACGCGTTCACACCAAGCGATGGCAGCAACACTGGAGCAAACTACTTCTGAAATGTTCTTCCACTTCAACTTCAACTTCCACTGTCGAGTCTCTAAAATTTCTATC
Organism: Ctenopoma kingsleyae; assembly: GCA_032353495.1. Lineage (NCBI taxonomy): Eukaryota > Metazoa > Chordata > Actinopteri > Anabantiformes > Anabantidae > Ctenopoma > Ctenopoma kingsleyae. The sequence continues at coordinate 12,881,123 of JAUBNQ010000008.1, read as the reverse complement.
ATGCACATAGCGATATTTCTATTTGGGATGTGTTACTGAGAGGATTAATGTTCGTCCCAATTACTAAACTGTTACAGAATTGTAAATGCATAATCGTTTTATTCTAGTAAAAAATGATCAAGTGTTGCTTTTTGGGCTTCTTGCCTGTCTCTCCATTATATTCCTTTTCATCCCTGAGAAGACTAACAAACGAGATTATCTCACCCTGCATTTCTTTGATTAAACTTGATTGGCAGGTCTATGTTAATTTTGCTCCAGGGGTTGAAGTGTTCGTTTTTCTCCACCCCAGCTCCATGTTCACACCCCCACTCTAGTCATGCATGATTCCCCAGCAGTGTTCTGGGCCAGGGAGGGAAACCTTGGCTCTGCTGATGCAGGCTTTGATCTTCGCATTGCAAAACATTTTACTCCATGGCTTAGATTTTCTGCAAGCGTAGAGCTAACTGTGTGTCTACCTGAATTATATTTTTGTTGTCATATCTTGGGATTTTATTAAAAACTGTAAACTGTGGCTGTAAAGCTGGCAAACCTGCGACTTCTAATGTCTTTGGTACAGTGTTGTTAAAGTGTGGCTCTACAACTCATCCAATCATGAGCGTCAGCCTGGTAGTGGAACCTTAGCCTGTAAACATGTGGCTGTAAGAGAATCCTAAAGAATGTCCTAGATAACTCATAGACAGAAAACAGCCCCGGGACTTTCATGCTCCCCACGTCAACTAGATGAGCCAGTAAAACCAGTCCGAACCCAGTGACCAAATATTAGGTGCAACTGAACACCAGTGTCACCCTGCACCCCTCCATTACCGACCCCCATGTTTTGAGGTCCTGAGCCTCAAATAGACCCTCTTCACCTTTACCAGTGTCAGTAGGCCATTCTATTAAGATACGTATCCTCATAACGTAAATGATCCTGTTATGTAACGTCTAGCCAAAGATGTGTCGTTGTATCTCTTCCAGGAATGGTCTCATTAGCGGGGTACAGTTGTATAATTTTCTGTGTGACTCTGGAGGAATGTTTTCAGAGTAAAAAAAATAGACTTCTGATGTAAATGTCACAAGAGTGTAATAAAACACTTTATTCATTTGAATTGTGGGGAATGTATGTAACATATACAAAGCACTCAAAGATCTCTGCTGCTTTTTTTTTACTGTGCTTTTTCTATTTGCTACTCTTTTTAACAATACCTTTTCCGATCTTCCACGATCTTCCACTCTGTAAAACAACTGTCCTAACAAACCAGTTATTCATTACTTCTCTTTATTATAAGCTTAACAAGGTTTGTTTCTTATCAGCAGGTACTATGGATCTTGTGTTGTTTGTGGCATTCAGCTCCTGGCTGGCTCCTGCACTTGGTGAGCATCCTTTTCACTAAATGATTAGTGGTTTGATGTTTCCCCTTCTAAACCAAGTGTGCGCTCGTTGTTCCTCAGTTGCTTGCACTTTCTTTGTTTAAGCACACTGATGTGTCTGTATAACAGGGTCAGCATTTGGCAGGGAAATGTTGGGTAAGTTTCCTGCATTAGAGTGGTCACTGGAAATGCATGGCCTTTTGATACCTTCATTTTTGGTTTTCCGCTGCTTTCTTATGTTGGTATGGCTACTTGCCATGCACTTGGTTAAATGCATAATAAAATGTTATGGTTAGCATTACAGTGAGACTTTTTTCAGCATAATTTATATATCTTTTTTCCATTTTAAAACATTTACATCTGTGTTTTGCTCTGAGAAAAGGGCATGTCAGAATAGTGTAAACATTTTCCTCTACTGAAGCTTGAATAAGCATTTATTCAAACTGCTGCCAAGTTTTCCATTGTTAATGCAGGCTCTGGTCTTTGGTTTGTTTCTCTGTGTGTGCTGCCTGCCATCAGTTGAGCATGATATTAAGCAGATTTGCCTACACTAAGGGATTTTTTTTAATCTTTTCTGACTCCTCGGTCTGTTAGTGTCAGACCTTATTTTCAAAGGCTTGTCAGCAACAATCTGGTAAAATGTGGTTTTGCTAAATAGAGGACAATTCTAACATTAGCATTTACTGCCTGATAATGAGGTCAAAGATAACTTCTGCTCTTTAAACCCTTACCCTGCACTAAATTGGATGCAACAACTTGTTATAAGATAATATTGAGTTCAGCAGAGATTGGTATCGTACTCATTTTCAGCAGTTAATGTCCATCTTAAAGTGAATCATATATATCAGTGACATGGCATCTAAATAGCATTTACACTTGTTTTGATGAACTGCTGGCATAAATTGGAATGGGCAAACTTCAAGTCCACTTATTCTTGGGGATGATTCACAGATTGTCGTTCTCCTGCTTAGTAAACACAACTGATAGGACTGGCTGACACTCATGGCTTTATGATTACACAAAGTGAATGCGTCTCTTTAATTATTCTGCTTGTCAATATAAGGAAAGAATTGCGATTGAGTTTGCTACCAAGTACAGTTTGCTTTCTAGCAAGATGTTACTGGAGACTGGTTATATATACAGTATATATAGATAAATAAAAATTGGGTGAATTTAATACTTCCTTCTGTTTAATTAAATCTGATAAATGTGCAAAAGAAAATCAGGAAGGGGGGAAATAGTTTTTCACAGCACCATGCAGAAAAGGACTAATGATTGTGCTTCTTTTCTCACAGCTTCAGGTGCAGATGAGGCCAAAGGTGGGTGTTGTTTTTTTTAAATAGAAGCCTAGAAAAGCCAAATTAAAATAAACTGTATACTCATTTTAGCCGGCATATAACTTGGTACAATCACCAAACTGGCTGACTGAGGTCTTAAAACTGCTGAATAGCTGTCATATGATGAGCATGTCAGTGGATAAATCTGCTTTACATTTGTTTCCTTTCTCTGTTCTCTCCTACCAGATTATGACAGTGCTTTTCAGTACGGTGAGTGTTGAGCAGATATAGTAAATGTGGTCTTCTAATGGCTGACCCTCTACACAGGAAACATCTGGGAGGCTGAGATGGGTTTGCGTTTTTCCACTTGTTTGTCAAGAAGTGATGGAAAACACTCACCCTCAAGGACAACCCTGTGGAGTAGTCCCAAGGGAAATACTTCTAATCCTGTCCACTGCTCAGTAGTTCCAATTTTAGATCCTAAACCACAGAGACCACAAAAATGTAAAATTATTAACACTGGTGTCATCCTTCTGTTTTTGGTAGTGTTCTCTCTACTATTATTGTACCATCCAAGTAACTGTCTATACCCTGTTGGAAGACAACTAAAGCAGTGATTCACAATCTGTTGACAGTCTATGTGTAATTATTTCAGTCATGCGTATTCCTGTCTTGTAGGTTAACTAGGTTAGGCAATGCTTGATAAATGTAAACAAAGCTGTGGCTCTATACGTAGATAATTATGTTAGCATTGCAGTTAAAAGGCTTACCTAGAATTATCTAATGATAATAAGTCACTAGATTTAATAGAAGTAAACACCATCCCACACTCAGTGCTGCCTGCCTTCATTTTTGTTTTCAGTTTATGGAAACACATATTCTTTCTTTTTTTGCTCAATGTGCATAAATTTGTCTTATGCACCATTTTCTTCTGCCTCAGTGACACAGCAAACTCCCGAGTGAAAGTGGACTGTAGTGTTTACAGTTTTAGTGACTGCAGTTCTCAGGAATTTGTGGTGTCCAGCATGACCAATGGGGGGGGCTGCAGAATATTTCTGCAATGCCCCTTTTGAATTAAAATGTGGATAGTTACCACACAAGAGGACTTGAGATTTAATTTTCTAACTGAAAACTCTCATATTCTTCCATGCACTTTTATAAGCACTAATGAAGTACTTTATTATTTCAGATTATGAATCCTTGAGAATCGGTGGCCTGGTTTTCGCAGTGGTACTGTTCGTCTTGGGTATCGCTTTAATTGTCAGTAAGTATATATTCACCTTAAGAACAAAAAAGATGTTTAAGGTCCAGTGTCAAGGCAAAACAACCTTTGCTTCCGTTTCCCTCAGAGATCTGGTAGGGAAGCACACTAATGGTTCATGCACAATCTCAGTACTCAACACCCTCATGTTCAACAATTTTCCCTTCATACCTTATCCCTTTTCTCACTTCTAGTGTATTTCCAAGGCTCTTCCTCCCATCTGGCAGCACATGCTGTTACTGCCAGTTGTAGCCCTGAAACCAAAACCTGCCCATAAATAATTCAGCGGGACCCACACACCCTGCCACACTCCCTGTTTGCTTCTATTAGTCAAGTTCACCATGGATTCCTAACTGCTCTCTATGGAGAGCTGTGAGCAGTCACTGGAACAGGTTATTATGAGTGGCATATTCACAAAAAGCACTAGCTGATGAAAGTATATAGGACTGATACAATGCTTTCAAAAGAACCAATCTGAGTAAATCACTCATCATGCTGCCAAAAATCACAGTGGAGTCTGCTCCAAAATTGATTAAAAGATCACACATTAACAGAAGAGAATAGTTGTTCTCCTGTGTAATCTACTTTTCACTGTTTTGCGCAAGAAAAACAACACACTGATTTTACACTCTAAAATCAAAAATTGAATGACATTTGTGAGTATACTTCAACTTTATGTGACTATAAAGGTTATCAATTGAGCCATTTAGGTTCTCAACAACATATAGAAATAGATTGGATAAAACACTGCTGAATTGATAGAACATTATTGATTGAAGAAAGAGCTTGATTTAATCATCACTTATGAAAGTGTGATGACATATGCCACCAAAGGCAGGGAGAACTCTGAGAGGCAGAGCATAAAACAGTGTATAAAAAAACCAAACTCAAGAAGTTTGTTGTTTGGCATTACAGAAACTGGCAACCTCTGGCACCTCCCAGTGTCAAAGAGAGTCAATAAAGTCTGATGAATGTTTTCTTTAAAATTGTTTACAGTATGTAGGTCACTAGCGTGGTGTGGGATTTCCCAGCTATTTTGCTGGCAGCATAATGAACCATGAGCGCATTCTCAAGCGAAGTTTGATACATTATTTCAGTCACTAATCTGACACTGTCGAGTCTTCTAGAAAGATAACATCTAGTGATTCAATGATTCTTTCTATATTTGTTTGGCAGATTGAAGTGGTTAAAACGGTTTAATGTTAAGTGTTTTAAAGTACTAGCTCCTGTAGTGTTTACATGAAAATTGTATTGAGATCAGGCCTATAAGCTACAAGCTTATAAGATCTCCCGAGTACTGATGGGCTTAATCGAGCTCAAGACTATATTCAAGTGCCCATTAAGGCTCGGAGGAACCTTTAAATTTTAGAGCATTTTTTAGTACTATGTGAGGAAAAGGGGTACATGGATAATTGTCGCAGTTAAATATATTATTTTTATAATTAGTTGTCTCTTTTGTGCAACATCAAAGTTGCAGCTGTTGGCTTGTATAGTCATTTTTTTGTGTTTTCCTCCCACACAGGTCGGAAATGTACCTGTTCGAGCAGCAACAAGTGAAGGCAAGTTAAGTAGAAGTCAGATTAAACAACACACTTTGTTAAATGCTTTTCTTAATACTTTTGTTATCTGTAAAATATATTAAATGCTTCCATTTTGTTGCAGATGGCCTTTATAATTTTAGAATGCAGTTATTAAATGACAATATTTCGTTAACTCATTTTTTGATTTTTTTTGCATCTTGAATTGTTTCTACAGCTTAGTTGACACAGAGGCAATGAGCAGCAGAGATCTGGTAAGTGTCTTCCAAATATCTGTGGATATGTTTTCTGCAAAAGGTGTTTCTGTCAGACGTAATGGGAAATATCTTCCACTACTTTTCCGCAGTTTTCCGCAGTGTTACCGACTGATGTCATTAGGGGGCAGCAAATACCATGATCACAACTGAGGACAATCTTTTCATGAACACACAAAGCTTCCTTTGATTTCATAATGTTACTGTGCTCTTTTCTTTTTCTTTTTTATGTTCATCAATAACTGTTATAAGATAAGGTGCCAAATTTATTATATAGTTACAGTATTATGATTTGTATTTTGTAACTTTCAGATTGGTGCAAAATAAAACATGTGTAAAAAAGGTTGCTTTTATGCATAATTTTTTCATTTTCTCTATTGGCAGTAGACCAGTTAACGTGGTCCTATTATCATGCTGCACTCCCGCTTCTGCTGACACTGCAGGCAGATCATTTGCACATGGAGTACTAACTACCAGCAGTGGCAGTGTGAAAGATGTGTGCTGCATTGTGCAGCTCTTGGAGAAAGCTCTCTTATAAAAATTACACTAAGTTTCACAAATATGTGGTTAGTGCTGTTAATTAGCTTGTTTTTTTTGTTTGTTTTTTTTGTTTTTTTTTTTGCAGTGGTAAGCCTATAAGTCTGCCACGGTAAAAGCTGCACATGTAGGCTATATTTTCTCCCTGGAGTAGCAGGATCAAGCTGACTGCACTGCACAAAGCACATGACAGAAAAAAATGGCATTTTGAGGAGACAAGCCCACATTTCTAGATTAAAAAATCTCTTATAAACAAGAAACGGTAAGGATTGACTGACCTTACATATTGTGTCATGCAATTTTCAAATGTCCACACGAGGTTACAAGACACCAGTATACAAAAAAAAACAGCCAAATCCAAAAGACTAGTGGAATAGAAATAATGGAGACAAAAATACAAAAATAATATCCAAAGTAGTTATCAACCATATTTTAACAGTGTCTGGTACTGTAGATAGTTCAGTTGACTTGTCTACTTTGGGTTAAGTTTAAATTTGGTGTTTTACTCCATCAGTTACTGTAGTCCACACCCTGACAGATTTGTCACTATGGGGAGTACCAGTTGGTTGCGCCACCATCACTGTAATGTTTCAGTATAACCAGTAGAGGGTCCCTGCGTTTATACTGAAGGTTTACAGGACAGCTCTGCCTGTTGTCCTATCCAGCTACCTCACTGAAAACACTGCAGTCCAGCACCTTGCTTTGTTTCTGGAAGACGGACATCTTCTACATCTCTGCAGTGCAGCCATGGCAACCACAGGTTTGTTTGTTTGTGTCTCTTTAATCTCCACCTTTAATAGGATTTGCAAAGTTATAACATATAGAGGAAAAAAAAGGGGTTTTTTGTAATTGCGCTTAATTTGGACAAAGACAATGACTTGTTTTATTTCTTTATCTATGTCTATGTAATTAATTAGCTTGCAACATTGTTTATACACTGTCAGTATTTTAATTGCTGAAGCATGAAGCAGTGTTATAACAACGGAGTCCCATAAACTGTCAACTGCTAAACACAAACAGTGTTAAAGATATTTAGTTTCTTGGAAATTGAGCAATCTTTGTGGCAGAGCAAAAACTGTGGAAACCGTGTGTGTGTGCGTGAAAGAAATATAAACTGCCTGCTCAGCCACTTAGGAGTGAGAGTTCAGCAACATGCAAGCCGCATTATTGATGTTCAAATAGCCTAAGAATTTGGCACAGACTATAGCCTGCAACACACATCTGCAAAATAAGCTGCTATATTGATCATGAGATGTCATCTGCCTTTGTTATGCTTGAAACCTGCTGCTAATTTACCTTATAAATACTTTTTTATTCTCCAAGCGTTTGTTTTTTCTTTGCTGCTATGATATGCCTGTAGTCTGCTGTTGGCTTGTAACCCATTTTTACTGGTGCATCTTTTTCTGCTGAGCAAAGCTTCTGCATTGAGCATCTCCCAGTGGAAAAAAAAACTCCTGAAGAGTTGTGGAGCCAAGCCTGCAGATGCAGGGAGTTACAGAAGTTGCTGTCCATTGTGCTGGTTTTGAAAAAAAAAAAATCTTTAAAGCTTAGTGTTGTTCTGTGTGCTTAACGTAATATATTTATTTTTATTTGCTCTGTAACAGACCTGAATCTTTCTTTTCAGAAACAATCTTTCCAGACCGAAGTGACTTTGATTATGGTAAGAGTTATACTCATTTAAATAATAAAAAGCATCATGTTTAAACTCATATGAGTCTGTTGAATTTACTACTATTTGGTTTTATCCTCTGTCTATCTCTCAGATTATGAGACACTGCGGACCACAGGAGTAATTCTAGCTGTTATTATGTTTGTCTCTGGCATTTTAATAGCCCTGAGTAAGTTTCAGATTGCCTTTACAGACACTTATCACGTACATATAAGCAATTTCTCTTTTGTAACTAATCTATCATTCCTCAGGTAAAAAATTCACAAAATGTGTAAAATCCTCATCCAAGTAAGAGTTGTGCAAAGTTTAGTGGATGATCCGCCTGTGCATGCTGTATGAATTTGACTTGAACGGGGAACTCCAAGCAGTCTGGAAAAATATATACATTTTTGTTATGTTTATTGACTAAAACTGGGTTTCCCACAGCTTTTTCCTATCCCTGCCCTGGATGCTAATTTCTTGTAATGCCTTCTCCCTGTGCTGTGTACACAACCCAAAACACACTTCCAACACATCAGAGAGTTTTCCATAGAACCTTGTGTGACAAAGGAAATGAAATTCTTTATCTTAGTATTTGCTCTTGAAAAGTATTTTACATCCCACTCCTTATGTGTTGTGAGTGTGTGGGCAGTGTACTGTATATTCCCAGTTGACAGCATGCTGCTTGTTTGGTCAGACAAGAAGAAAGACAAGAGCTGCTGTTTGAACAGGACAATAAACTGCATATTGGTTCATAGCTCTGTCTCAGCTACTACAACTGATTACAAATCTTGTATAATAAATATACCTGATCAAATACAAATCCAAATGGAAGTTGTGGCCACAGTTTGGCCAAAACTAAATTTGATAGTCAGTAATCTTGATGAATTAAAACATGTAACTAACGTCATTCTTTATTTCTGTTTGCAGTTCCAGCTCATCTGGTACCCAAATTCCAAAGACAGAGGGTAAATTCACTTTGCCTGAAGGAATTGTTTTAGGTCATTATGTGCTTAAATGCAATAATGTTTATTTTCTCTCTAATTAGTTTCTTCTTCTTTTGCAGTACCTCCTCAAACTGTATAAAAAATGCAGTATATACTTCAGAGAGAGGAACTCATCACAGGAACCATGCCAGCAAAAACGCACACACAAACACTGGTTATTTATGGCCACTCCTGGTTAATATACCTCTGTTTTCTTGATGATCAATAAACAGGGTTTTCCAATGTATCCTGCAATCTATGGATTACTCTGAGTCTAACTACAACCTGACTAAAATATATAGAAATACAAAAGAAACCAAAAAATACTCACAAACATGAGATTTCATAATTGAATCAAATAAATGCATCAATTGTTGTCTCTCCTCTTTACATTTTATTTTTGTGAAACAATAAAATGAACACATTCATTTTTAATCAATGCAATAATGACCTGCATGCATTAATAAGATGTAGCACTTGTCTTTTGTCGTTGTTTTTCTTCATTTCTGCTGGTGTCTTTTTACTTTTGTTTTTTTAAGCAGTATGACAAAATAACAACTAAACGAAATAGACCAAATATAAACCACATGACAAAATTAGATAGCTACAATAATTTCATGATGACTATTAAACAACAACATTAAGTATTGTATTACATTTGAAAAGCTTTAAAAATACAATGGGTGAAATGTGTGAAAGGGTTGTTTTGTGGTTGTATTATTATCAGTGTCCTCTATTTTACATTAAAGGCAAAGATATTAAAAATTAATTTATTTGTCAAACCTACACAATAAGACCACCGTTTCAAATTAAGGTTTTGACTTTAATTGTCAAATTTGGAATCATCTTATGCAATGTAGAATTGAGACAATTACAATATTGTTTACTCGTGAGATTGATCTTTCCTTTGTGCTTTACAGGAATGTACAATGTGTATAAAACAGATGACACAATGGTGAAACACAGCTCAAATCTCATTTCTGCCTCAAATTAAACTCCAAATGGAAACTAATTTCAACTGTGACTAAGGTTTAGGTCATAGCAGTAAAGTTTAATTAAACGGGGTTTGAAAAATAAATAGTCTGTGTAAACAACTGCAGAACATTCTAGTGGGATGATTTTCCATCCTTCTAACTTCTATAGCCAGATGTAAATGGGGCTGTTCATACCCTGTACATCGAAACAATCAGTGGAACAGTGTTATTTTACTTGTATTCATGCATCATGACAAAAATGTAAAGTTAGTCAGACAATTTGTCATCGCGCCTACTCATGTAATGTGTCTGTGATAAGACATTCTTTGTCACAATCAGTTTCAAATACTTTTACACAGTAAATTAAGATTTTCCCACAAAGAAAATTGTACCTGATGTTACAAGTGTCATGTAACATGTATGACAGAAAGTTAAATTATATGAATGATCATAATATTGTAATTTGTAATACACGCATTCTTAACATAAGTACACATGCTGACTGAAATCAAAACCATCACTTAGTGTATCAATGTGATAACTTATTATGATGGGGGGGTTTTGGCAAGAGAGTCAAAGGGGTTTCAGGGACATTGTCCTGGAGGTAATAATAATAACGATTTCACAGAAATCAACATCAAACTGGGAGTGTAGCCTTTTAGGAAAATGATTACTCCACTTTCCACAACACTGACCTTCTACTTTTTGAAGAAACTAATGCTATTCATTTATTGTTAAAATATGTCAGCTATTCATTTTGAAAAGAAATAAATATATATATATAAATTAAAATGTCTCTATTAGTCAAAAAATTTAACACAATTTGTTAGCAACAGCAGAAGCATTTTTTGAAACAATAGAGGATATTATATCTTGGAATGAAATGCTTTGCCTGCACATGAATAGTAGCTTTGTGTGTAGAAAAATAAATAAAATATTATATTTTTACAGACATTCGTAGTCATAGATATTTCAAGCTTTTGCAGTAAAGCATCACTTGTCTAATCCAATATGAATTGATTGATTAATATACCAAACTAGTTTGTTAACTGTACACTACCTGTCAAAGGTTTGGAGTCACATAGAAATAAGAAAGTAAGTTTATGAATTAAAAAGGATAACTGATCATTATAAAACCCTTTTGCAGCTGAAAATATGTATCTTTTTATGAAAAACACAGTAGTTCCTATGTGTGTCCAAAATTTTGACTGGTAGTGTATATAGGCCAGAGACTCCCATAATCTCATATCAATAAACTGTACATCCCCTTCTCAAAAGAGGAAACATCTTAAAGATTCATTCCCTCCAAATGGGATTACAATTGTTTTAAATCATTCCTGGTCCTGCAAGGACATGTTACGTCGACGAGAGGAAGCATTTCGTTTCTTCAGCATGAGCTTGAGCTAGAAATAAAAAAAAAAAAAATTTAAATTAGGGTGATAATGACTTTGCATATTAGTGGATTAAGAGCTGATAGAGCAGAGCTGGACGGTTAAAATGATGGGCAGCTCACCTGTTCTCCCTGTGGGCCACTCTGCAGCAGGTGAGCTGGTTGGTCGTTCTCCAGGTTGCGGATACTGGGATCAGCTCCTCTGCTCAGCAGCAACCGCAGGATCTCCTCCTGGTGGGGGTTACCATGGAGACCAGCTGCCATGTGTAAAGCTGTGTGACCATGAGCCTATGGAAAAGGGAAAATGCAGCATGACTCAAACTGTTTAAAATAAGGTGTGTATACAACATATACATAGATGTGAAGATACAAAAATGTGCATAAGTAAAAACTTGATCTGAGTTTCATATCAATGTGGAACTCACTTTCAAGTTAACAAAGTCTTTCATGTTAGGCAGGGGAATCCTCAGCAGATAACGCACCAGATCAATGTTCCCCTCCTTTACAGCCAAGTGAAGCACAGTCTTGTTACTTTTGATTTCCTGGAATTGTAGAATTGGAAGTAATGGAAAAAACATAAAGACACCACGTGTCAGACCGAGACATTTAAGTGTCAAAGAAGAAAGTGAAAACAAAAGAGACAGACGAGGGGGAGCACTTTCTCCCACTATGACATCACTATGCTTAGATAAAACATAAGCACTACAGAACTGAAGAGTTCCCCTACAAGGTGGCCTGTGTAGTCATACTGAATAGTGTAATTTGTTCATCCATCCATGTATTAGTTCACAGCAGCTCACAAAGAATTCGAAACAAATAGAGCTGTACTGTACCTGACTGTGAAGGGATGCCCCTTTGTTGAGGAGCATCTGCACACAAGAAAGTTTATCCATAGCCATTTGCTGAAGACTAAGATCTGCCAACCCACTGGCAGAGAAAGCCTTTATGGTGACACTGTGAGAAATAGCTGCACAGTGCAGAGGGGTCATACCTGAGGCAAAGAAGAAGACAAATATAAATCAAGGCTCCATTGATGTAAAGATTTTATGAATTTGTGTTGCAAACGTGACTCACATATCTTATGCATAGTTAAACTAACACAGCATTACCATTAGATAGATAGATAGATAGATAGATAGATAGATAGATAGATAGATAGATAGATAGATAGATAGATAGATAGAT
>JAUBNQ010000008.1:12841796-12855779 GCA_032353495.1 Ctenopoma kingsleyae | reverse complement strand
CTTTGTCTTCATTGTTTCTTCTGTCATCAGCCCTAAAATCTCTGGCATAGTCCTTTTTTTTTACTTTACTAAAACCCAACAGATTTTGACCTGTGAAACCTACTGATCTATGGGGTTTAGGCTCTTGCTGTACAAATTAAAATTTTGTTATTATAAGATATTTATAAGAACAACTTTTTGGTTGTCATGTAATGAAAAATATTGCTGGTGAGCCACTAATTGTGAAATTATTATAAAATAAATATAATGTACTGAGTTTCTCCCTAAGACATCAGGTAAATGATAATAAGTGTTAGTAAGTCATAAAAAAAAACTGCTACATTTTCATTTTAAATATACCAAAGAGGAAGAGACAAGTACCACCTGGAAACCCACAGGTTGCTCTCACGTACAGTTTATAACTGATCTATTTAGTTAATGACTAACTGACCATTAATAAAGCCATTAGTTATAACTCACAACATTCTTTATCATGTATAATCAAGTGTATGTTTGTCTACACAGGTATGCTGTGTAAGTATTTGTTATTTCAATAATTGCATTTGAACATTAAAACATTAAAGCATCCTTGAGAAAAAAAAAAACTAAGGTGTGCATTCATTTCGCTGACAGTACAGCATGATTAGAGATAAACCTGTGGTTTGCAAGACATTAGGTAGCAGTGACAATGGCTACCATGTGCAGTAAACCACAGGTCATGAGGAAATGTAGATGTGATTGCATATCTTTCAGCAGAAACTGCAGGTGTAAAGAAAATGACCTTATACTGTACAACCATTATCTTGGCATCACTTAGAACCAGTTGATTTGAAGTATGTCTACTCTGTTAAAAAAAAAAGAAAGTCAAACAACATTAAAGAAAAATACCTTCTGTTTATGTGAGACCAACAAGCCTCACACAAATGTGGCATTACAGAAAACCAACAGAAACACAGCTTCCTCTCCTCTGAGGGGACTCACTCCTCCTCCTTCAGCCACATGCAGACAAACTCACTGACAGTGATGTTTGGGGACAGTTCTTCATCTGTGAGCACTCCTTCCTTTGGCTTCTAACATCTTGTTTATAGGTGCGACAACGCAGCCATTTGAAAGAGGATAGAAGAACTGGTGGCTTCATTTCCTCCTTAACCAGAAACCAACATAAAGAAGATGTCTGACGCTCTTTGTATTGTGGGTTCATTATTTGGTGAGTGATGTGTTTTAACAGTGAGATAAATTTAAGGTACTATAAATGAGCATAACCACCCTCTCACAACTGTTGTTCTAATCTGAGGTTTTACTACCTACTTGTTTTTCAGGATCTGCAGAAGGACAGCAGGGTATTTAGCTTTCCTACTCTTTTGTTTTCTTGCTGGAAGATGTAAAATTAAACTGTGTGTTTTGATTTTGTGTTTCAATCATACGTTTCCACTCTTTCACAGAATGTGACTCCTGTTACCTAATAAACATGGGGTCTGTAATGGCCATTATTGCCTCTGATATTATCTTAACCATCTTCATCACTATTTCTGTGTTCTGCTTTGTGACTCACCACAAGAGAAGGAGGGAATGGGATTCTCATGATGGTGAGTGTACCACTTTGTGTATTGTACATTTGTGATTGTGCTCGGTGATGATGTGACATGTGAGCATTTGTATATTCTTAACAGGTAGAAGAAACATGCCATCATCAATATCGAAGAAAATGGCAACAGAGGTCACAGAATCTCCCTACCAGGTAGAGTAGCATAGCATTACTGCTTAAATCTCATAGACACTAAATGTGGAAATTATATTGTTTCGGGTGTTAATTACATATTATTTGTACTTCCTTGGCAAATGACTTTTACTGTTTTGTAGGAGTTACATGGAGTCCAATCAGATGTGTACAGTGAGCTTCGGCACTTTAGGAAATGAAACAATGGAGCTAAAAAATTCCAACAATGTTTTGTCTGTAATTAGTTTCACATTCTATATCCAGGTAGTAACATGTACTTCCCTGTGCACATCTTGTTTTCACCGTTATACAATATTAAAATATGTATATTTGTATTGTAATTTATATGTATACTCTGCTGTGCTCAATATATTTGCTGCATTGCATTGTTTGTGTGCGTAAATCGTACCTTTCTTTAAAAAATGTATCAGTCTAATTATAAATTAAACTACATTTTAAAACTAAAGAAATGAAAAAGATGCATTCTTTACATTTTATTTTCCTCTGTATTAATATTGCTTTCACACTTTGACATTCAGATATTGAGATAAATGCAACTTAGCTAAAATGATAACAACAACAATTTCAGGTTCAGATAGATTTTTTAAGTAAGTAATCAAAAATAGTTACGCTCATTTCAGGAGGATTTCATTATCTGAAATTCCTCATATTATAAAATGAACTATTCCTATTTTTCCTATGTTTGTTCACATGATCACATAACATAAAATACATGTATAAATCTATATTTGGATCAAAAAGTCCTGAAAGGAACTTTGGAAGCAGCTGCCGTGCCTAGTATAAGTCAACAGACCCTGACTCACTACAAGGAAAAAACAGGATGTGAATGAAGAGAGGAAAAACAGTTGCTATTCAACATTACATTTATAGCATACAAATAATAAAGCAAGTTTCATATTATAACTAAATGAAAATATAAGGATTTTAGCACATAACAACATAGTTTCCTAAGCTGCGTGGATAATTGTGTGAGCAAAAAAATGCAACAGATCTTTGAATGATCCTCAGGAGTGCTCAGCTCTTGGCTGGAACAGCCAAGCTACTGGGCATGTGTTCTGGAGGAGCTGAAGCACATAGAAATAGAATCACAAGAAATTATAAACTTTTTTAAAAAGCAATAACTTTACTACAGTACATCCATTGTAGTCAAACAATGCATTTCCAAAACTCACAAATGGAAAAAATGTTCTTACCTAGTAGGTATGTTTCAGAGCTGTAATATTCTTGGGTTTCTGTGGGAATATTAAGGTCAGTCTTTAATTGCTCTGGGCAAAATACTTGGAAAAGTTTGTCTTATATGAAGTAGAATCTAATCTTACCATCATAGTCTGTGTCTCTGTTGCCCTGTGGAACAAGCCTGCCATTGCTGTCCTCCAAACTATCCCAATCCAGCAGTTCTCTGCTTTCATCTTGGGCCAACAAACCATTCAACCCATCAACATTTCCTGTTTTTCTTTGGAGATTAGCACCTTGACTGTCACTGCCAGTACCTTTGACTCCATGTGAATGGGTGACTTGTTTTCCTGGCAAATTTTCAACCCCAGCATCTCGCATCATTTCTTCATCACTGTGAACATCAGTCCACTCTCTGCTTGTTTGCAGTGACCTGTGAGGCTCACTCTGCTCTCTGCTGCCATGGGTCTGAACCAGTCTTCTGTTTGTATCCATCAGCCCCGTGCTTTCTGTTCCCATTGTCCTCCTTGATGGTGTCTTGTCTTTGTCCAAAATGGTAGGAATCATGATTTCATGGCTGTCAAGGTCTTTGACTGCGGAAGAATAATAATTTTCCTAGAACATTGTTTTTTCTTAATCTGAAAGAAAATACTTTTTCTACATTTGTATTAGAAATAGCCCACATACCTTTACCTCCATTGGTAGCAAAACTCTCTGCAGACCTTGCCTCTGACATATCTGTGAATGAGTTTGCTGCAATTTAAAATTTAAAAATCCTACTAACAACAAACACATAAATCCACAACTATTTTGTAGTTTGATGTGTGGCATGAGTAATAGAAAATCTAATGACAATTTGAAAGTTAAAGTGATGCTTAAGCAACACAGAAAACTGTACCTTCTGAGTCTTCTTCTTTTGCAGGTTTAATTGGTGGGTTTCTATATCCTGCAGGCATGACAAAATATTGTGTTAATCACTGGGGTGGTTGTATAAACAGTAGGAATGATTATACAATGTCAAAAGTGCATGTTACACCACACCTTGGAGATTATGCTAAGGATAAAGATCCACATGTTTCTGTTCTCTATTCTCTCTAACTGTTCTCTATTGTCATATCCTTTTTGAATCTCACATTTTGAGGAACAAAAAGTACTCTGCAGCTGTCTCTCTGGGATATAAACGGATGTTCCTGTTTTGAACAGAATATATCTCAATCATTTTCAGCACTGACCTGTGGTACTTGCAAGTTTTGTATTTTCAGTAGTTCTGGTCTTTTCAAGTTCATCTATGACAACAGTAAAGAAAAAATCATATGATAAAATTCACGAAGTGTGGTGGTTTACACTGTCATTTGTCTGTTTTCAAATGGCAGTAGTATCATTATTTAGCATGTAGTGAAAGAAAAAATTAAATTATATGTAAAAATCTTACCAGTTATGAAGCTTAACACATTTTCTCTTCGGGCTTGAAAAAAAGAAAGAAAGAAACATACAAAGAAACTATGTTATCTGTGTTCTATGGAATTAATAGCATTGCAAAAGTCAAAACATTTACCTCTGACTGGGGCTGTTATCACCATAGTTGCAAATGGAAGAAATAGGAGGCAACACATAAACCTGAACACAAGTAATTCAAGGTATCAATGTGAAATGCAGGTGGTAAAAAAAATACATTTTCATGACAGATAATTGTAAAGACAAATAAATGTATCACAAAATATAAAAACTTACAGCTTCATTGTTGACTTCTGTGCAGTTGTGTCCACCGTTTGGTACCAAGACCGCTGTTAGGTTTTTATGTACTGCCACTTTATCAGGCTTTTTAATCTTTAATAGGTCTTGCCTGAGTTAATTATAGATTCTGAGAAGTATCAGATTGAGTATAAGTCAAAAACTATTTATTTGTGTTAAACAGTGCACGACTTGCAGGCAGAGAAGCAACAATTAGGATGCAGGTCCTGATAAGTTTACAAAGCTCTATTCATTATATGAATTTAAAATGAAAACAAATGTTCTTAACAACACTCACACAAAATGGATTTGTCTTTCTATTATGCTGTGATTATAGGTAGTTGGTTACTTTAGGAAAATGCCTCCAGCTTTTTCTATCACTGAGGTAGCCTTTTAAAAGATGCACAGACCATGTATTGTTTGGTGTTTCCATTTCACCTTTGTTCATTTACCCAGTGTAACCCTTGATTTTAAACAAAGACCTTTTAAAACCAGGCTCTGCTGAACATTTGTCTACATCTCCTGGTAGAAATATCCTGAAATGTAGAGCACA
The DNA here is from genome assembly GCA_032353495.1 of Ctenopoma kingsleyae. NCBI lineage: Eukaryota > Metazoa > Chordata > Actinopteri > Anabantiformes > Anabantidae > Ctenopoma > Ctenopoma kingsleyae. Next base: position 12,850,605 of record JAUBNQ010000008.1, on the reverse strand, counting down.
AAAATGGATTCAGGAAAGGTGATGAAAAGCAACATGTTATAGAATAATTTGACATTTCGTGTGTGCCTCTGAGGATGTGGAGGCTGACAGTGATACGAGATAAAATAAGATTAGTTAATAATAATATAATATAAAATAAGATAATTAATAAACCTGCCTGCTATAATGTAATTATGAACTTTGCCTAGCATCATGTCTGCCATCATCAGTATCATGCAGTTCTTGTGGTGGAGTTGGGGTGGGTTCATGTAAATGAAATTCACTGAATTCAAATTCTTATTTTAATAAAACATTTCAGCGAAGACAGGCCTACAGTCGCAGGCAGCTAAAACTTTCAATCAGACCTGTTGGAAACAGAGGGAGCTGCAATCTTCCCCCATGAAAAAGAAAAAGGAGAGCGCCCTCTATGGGAAGGTCTGTTCGCACTAAGCTCTTGATCCTAAGCATCGCCATATTGACGTCCCAACAACGCTGAGAGGTAATCGTGTTATTTGACCACAAATCCTCATAGGTTTGGAGCTACCATTGAGTTTTTTATATGTAAGGAAAAGCTGGGAAGAAGTAACACAACCGCGGTGCCATCCTGCTGCTCTATCACAGTGTTTGTAGGATGTTTTTTCAAGGCGTTGTCAGCCAGATGCCTCGCCAGCCAGCAGGCTATTCACTCCCCTAGCCTGTTAGCTTAGCACTTTTTAGCTTTAGGAAATATGTTTTTCGAAGCTTGTGACTTAGCACTACTCTAATAATGACCACTAGAATGATGTGGTGACTATTTTAGTGCTTGATGTTAATTTCTTTCCGTCAGAGTGACATAATGTGGTCGAGAGCTAGCGTTAGTTGTGACTTTCTAGCCGGCTTTTCCCTCCGCTGTTGACGGGCTAACGCTAACTTGCTAGCAGCACAACCAGCTTCCCGGTTTACGAGATAGCTAGCGTTAGCTGTTAGCGCCACTGCACTTGTGTAGGCCTTGGACCACAGATGTGCGTACACTCACCTTTTCTTAAGCATTAAGCGGGCAAACTGACTAAAACTAAACGCGTCTTGTGTGAAAGGGACATATTTCGATTGGCTTTGTACTCATACACACTATAATTTATATTATATAGCCTGCTAGCTGTGTTAGCTGGCGTACTATTGGATCGTATAGTCTGCTCATGCTTGCTTAATTGACAGCATTGATTTTAATCAACCTACTTTCTGTCTTTTTTTCCTACAGGATAAATTGTCTTGTTGTAGCCCCCAGTGATGACTGTATTGAACTCTGTACCTCCCGATTAGACTGGTTGGATGCCCCCATTTAACGTTCAGGTTTCTCCATTTCACACGCCACCATATTTAGGCAGCAAGATTTTAGTTTGACTTGAGTTATTATTTTGTTTTGTTTTTTTTTCTTAATTATGTATTTAATATATGCTTTTGTGTTACTTTGTAAATTATTATTACTACCTTCCTGTAGCATGTGAGAAACATTTTCATTTCAAACTCTAATATTCAGATCTACATTTTATTAAAAATTGGAAAAATATTTTTATGGAAAAAAAATCTTTCTCTTCATTCTCAGTTTACATATTATGTTGTACAAGTGCAATGAGCAGCCAGTAGTAACCTCTCTTTTTTTTGTACATCTATGTAGCTTTCTTACCATAAAGGCATCTCAAGTGCTTGTGTTCTAATTCATCATCACCACCACCATCCTGGAGGAAAACTCCCAGGTATTATATTGTCTTGCATCGAATCACTTAACACATATAATCCCCACCTCCTGTTTACCTAAAAATGCCCTGTGAAAGCAAATATTTTAGTATATATGTTGCCTAGCTGTTGTTAATATTCATAATATCTTTGATGTTTTTGTTGCGGTCATTTGATGTATTTTTATTTTTCTGCATTGCTTGTTCTGTTTGTTGTAGGAAAGTTAGAGAAGATCTTGTATAGAATATGTCTGGCCCCGTTCCAAGCCGCTCTCGAGTTTACCCTGATGTAAACACACAGAGACCCCGGGAATACTGGGATTATGAGTCCCATGTTGTTGAATGGGGGTAAGGCATAGTGAAACGGTTGACAAATCAGTTGTAATTGTTTTGTTTTTTGTTAACTGTGGCTTTTTATTTTTTAGGAACCAAGACGACTATCAGCTAGTCAGAAAACTAGGGAGAGGCAAATATAGCGAAGTCTTTGAAGCCATAAACATCACAAACAATGAAAAAGTGGTTGTCAAGATACTGAAGGTTTGGAGTTTCAGTTGATTATACCATTAATGCCTGTATTATATGTAATAATAATTATAAGTGTTTTCTGTAAGACGCAGTCATAACCTTTTGTCACTTCAGGAGGTTTCATATACTTGTACTACTGTCTATGTTTACAGCCGGTGAAGAAAAAGAAAATCAAGAGAGAAATAAAGATCCTGGAAAATCTGAGGGGTGGCCCAAATATCATCTCACTGTTAGATATTGTCAAAGATCCTGTGGTAATTTAGTTTCTCTTGTTCCCCTGCCCTTTAAAAAAAAATCTGATTCAAAACTTACATATGTACAAGTTTTTATGCATAAACATGTGTATCTATATTTTTTCCTTTCACCCTGTTAGTCACGAACCCCTGCTCTGGTCTTTGAACATGTGAACAACACAGACTTCAAGGTAAAGATCTAAGCTTTTTTGATTTGTAATTTTGTATGTACTGGTGCTATTTTTTGCCTGATGGCAATTTTGTTTTTTGGTTTTTTACAGCAATTGTATCAAACCCTATCTGACTTTGACATACGGTTCTACATGTATGAAATCTTAAAGGTAAAAAATTGCTTATGTCACTAATAACCTTTTTTGTGATCTGTATTGTTTCTTCAACATTTTATGAAACTTTATTTATATGCCCTATTTTTTTCATTTTTTTTAACCTGCTAGGCTCTGGATTACTGCCACAGTATGGGGATAATGCACAGAGATGTCAAGCCACACAATGTAATGATTGATCACGAACACAGAAAGGTATAGTTCATGTCTTTCTCTTGTAGCATCAGCTAATTGGATTTTGTAAAATATGTTAAATTTAATAATTTTAAACTTCCAGCTCCGCCTAATCGATTGGGGTTTGGCAGAGTTCTACCACCCGAACCAAGAATACAACGTGAGAGTGGCATCCAGGTACTTCAAAGGACCTGAATTGCTGGTAGACTACCAGGTGAGTCTTTTACATCTATAGGTATGCCGGTTTTGCACAATATATTATTAAAATAGATATTTTTAATGCTGTCATTAAGTAATTTCAAGAGTTTTTACCTTGTTATTTGCAGATGTATGACTACAGTTTGGACATGTGGAGTCTGGGTTGCATGCTCGCCAGTATGATCTTCAGAAAGGAACCTTTTTTCCACGGTCATGACAACTACGATCAGGTATGAAGAATTATTTCTTTTCAATATCTATGGAAGTTAGAGACAGTGTCTTGGAATATATTTTTGTAACATGTAATAATATATAGTATTGCTGTTCTTACTAAGCCAAGCCACGTTCTTTTCACACTTGAAACTGGAAACATAGAAGCTTTGCTGAGGTTTTTGGGCATTTTGTCTTTCTCAAAGTTATCTAAAAAGTTACTTATTGAGAGCAGACAATTTATTATTAACTTTTGGTGTACTGGGTGTGTCAGTTGTGCTGTGGACTTTACCTACCTATATTAGAACACTGACAGTAGACCACATGTTTCTATGGCTCATTTGGGCTTTTTACTTACATCTATGTGATACTACTGTTGAAATGGAGTTTCAACTTTATTTTTCAATGATCTAGTAGAGTTCCACACTCTGAATATTGGAGCATAAATATTTATTATTTTGACAAAAGTAAATTATTCAATGTTTTACTCTCAACAGAAAACTATGTTTTGCATGTTAATCGAAGTAAAGTTTGCTGTATTCAAAATGAAACAAAATTAGATTTGTCTTCCAGTAGCTTAATAATGTTAATTTTTGTAGAGGAGTATGGGCAATAAAATAAACTACCACTTAACTTAAATAGGGATGTCCAATTGGGTTTGATACGGGAAAAAAGGAGCATGTTCTCCAAGTGTGCATATTAATATTTAATGGAACAATTGTTAATTTAACAAAATGTTTGTTTCTATAATATTTGTCTCCCACAACAAACATTTTGAATTAATTTATAATTCACCTACCCACCTTCACCTACTACCTTATAACTATATGTATTTATATACTTTAACATTATAAACTGCTTTGGAATCCAATTCACCCTTGTCAGTACTCTTCATAATTTCACCGATGTCTAGCTGTGTTCTGTTGATTCATTTGTATATCTTCTAAATTGCAGCTTGTGCGGATTGCAAAAGTACTCGGCACTGAGGACCTGTACGACTACATTGACAAGTACAACATTGAATTGGATCCACGGTTCAATGACATCCTGGGAAGGTAAGACGCTGTGGCTGTTTGACCTCAGTAAAGTATAACAGGTTGACTCAAGGTTTGGGCTAATTGCATAAAACTCAATCTGTTTTTTTTTTCTTTTCTAGACACTCCCGTAAAAGGTGGGAGAGGTTTGTGCACAGTGAGAACCAGCACCTGGTGAGCACAGAGGCTTTAGACTTCTTGGACAAACTGCTGCGCTATGACCATCAAGCCCGCCTCACAGCCAGAGAGGCCATGGATCATCCCTACTTTTGTAAGATTGTGTTTTTTATCATCCTGGAAATACATGGAAGCAGTATGTAATTGACAGCATTGGTTACTTACTGCTTCTTTGTATTGCCTCATGCCATAATTGAGCATTTAATGTGACTTGATTGTGTATTTGGTTTATGAGTTGCTATGAAGTGCTCCACTTTTGTTCCTAGATCCCATTGTTAAAGATCAGGGAAGGGGGGCCACTCCTGGAGGGATGGCTGCCACCTCCACACCAGTCAGCTCCTCAAGTATGATGGCCGGTAAGAAATCCTGCTCCAAATAAATGACCCTGGCCTTTTATCTCTTTCTTTTGCAAAGATTTTTATAATCTCTAATTTGCAGGCAAATAAATAGTCAGGTTGTGAGAGGACGATCTAAAAAGTTATGTCTAAATGTAGATGGTGATGACATGTGAATGCAAGCATTTTTAAATGATTAATGAGCCTACTGTGTCTCCCTAGGCATCACCTCAATGTCCTCCTCACAGCCACTGGCTAACATTGCTGGATCACCTGTCATCTCTGCCCCTAACACTCTGGCCACACAAGTCCCTGCAGCCACCGGGGCCCAACCCTGAAGCCGCTTCTTCACCCGTGTTTATGTGTGCTCCTGGCCATGTCCCGCCTAGCTCTCACTGCGGTCCAGGGCCAGAGCTCCCCTTTTTATGTTGGAAAATAACAAAGAAGAAGATTTAAATTGCTTTTCACATTCAGTTATATTTTGACACCTGGACTTGACAGAAATGTATTGTTGCACCTGTCAGGATTATTAAAATTAATTTGGGTGTGTTATTTGACAATGCCATTGTCTAGAAATTCTAATAAGATGTAGACATGAACAGAATGGATAATAAAATTTATTTTGTATGTTCCAAATATACAGTCTTGCTTGGAACTGTTTGATGGGGATCCTGCTGTATTACACTGTGAACCTTTACACAATTTCACAACACAGAGTCAGGAATCTGGTTTGCCCCACCTAACAGGGCTCGCTAACTGCACACATTGTAATGTGTAGGAGGTGTTGGTGTTTTGAAGTTGTTAGATACTATCATTCTTTAATTGGACTTTTGTAGGTATTCTACAGCTACTGTCAGGTTGCATGCACCCAATGCTGAGTATCACAGGGTCAATAGTTTGCCAATTTTATGTTACTTTCACTTCTGTATGTGTATGTATATGTTCATGTTTGTTTTTTATGAAGTCTCTTACACATGATTTTGATTACATAGACAATTTTGTAACTTTTTTGTTTTATGTTGGGAGGAGTCATCATCTACAGAAAAACAACTTCAAAAATAAACATTTTAAACAGGGTTTGACAGGCACTACATGTTATTGAGTTATATATCTGTTGCTAGTTTGCGCTGAAAATATCCTGTATGACTGAATATAGTGTAGTTGGTTAATCCCATAAATCCCATGGAATTTAAATATTTTAGGTGCATGTACAACTCAGACTCACGCCAGTACACCTGCAGTGTTAAACCTTTGACATGGAGACCTCTGTACTTCTGCTATCCAACATGGATTAGACATGTGGTCAAACCTCATTTAACAAAGTTCAACCCATTATTTAGAGCAGACTCAAGTCTCAGTCTTTATGTGGCTCCACCATTAGGGTTGTTTCAGATCTAATTGGCTCAAGTGATCCCAGCCATTGCTAACAATGGTGCATTCAAGGCCTTCTCTGATGTCGGAAATCACAAACAGTTAAAACTTTTCTCCCGTTCCAGTCAATTTGGTGTGTTTTTAGATAGTGCCTCAGTGTATAAGTGTGTTCAATTTTATAAACTCAGATACGCACAAAGCAGACACTCGTCGGCGGCTGTAAAAAAAACAAAAAAAAACAAAAGTCCGACGCAACTGTGTCGACTGCAAAATCTAAGTCATTTAAGTATTTATATATTTGAGTTGAAGTGGTTAGCAACGCACAAAATCCAAGTTAGACGCGATGATTCCGAGAAACGAACAAAAAACGAACTGTTCCAGATTTGTGCTCAGACTTACGACAGCGTTCATAGCGGCGGCATTTGTGGCGCCCTGTGATCCACCCCGGCTGCAGGAGCTGCACAGTTTTAAAGCTCTTTCTCCAACTTCGATATCGTGAGCCAAACAATGGGAAAGGTAGGCTTCGTGTCGCTTGCAGTAGCTGTCTTAGCAGCGCTGTTCGGAGAGAGGATTGTCACTTTAAGGTAACAACGAGCAATTCGATTAATGTCGAGGTTTTTCGGCTTCTGCTTTCGACTTTTTCCTGTGGGAATGTGGACATTTGTTTGTCGCCACCTGCCCCCTAACATCATTTATTTGTTAAAAACATGACAGAAAAAGGTGCCTCGCCTCCAGGGAGCTCGTCCAGAATCACCTCCCCAACTGTGTTGCACTCAAAAATCTGGGTAAGTAACGCAGAAGTAAATGAAGCTAAAAAGAACCAAAAAAAAAAGAACATTAAGTGTGCAACCATCGCACTTTCAGATTTTGGGTCGGAGGACATAACGATCCTTGGAAATGGACTCGCCTTTATCAGCGCTGTAAGTATTTAACTTGTAGAGCAGCCAAATCTAAGTCAACGTTTTTTGCTTGAGGGTAAACTTTTAACTTGCAGTTGACCAACTTTGTGGTTTTAACTGTTCGTACTATATATAACCATGTGTATATTTGTTTTTATACTGTACGTATGACTACACGTATATTTCTATCCCAGCCACTACAGATCTGTGCATTTACGGTTGTGCGTGTGCCTAATTAAAAGAAAACCCTGAATAAATGAGTGGAGCAGTAACGAATTCAGATGCTTGTTAATTTAGCTTTTGCACCAAGATGGCCAGAGGAAAACACCTAAATGTGAACCCACTCTGAAAGAAGGTTCATTGTTTGGCCCGGGGTTGCAGTTACAAAAAAGTTTGTGTTTGAATAGGAACATTGAAAAGGTATGAACAAATGGCCTTGGATATTTAGGTCAACGGTGCACGTCTATTGACCATGACACTTATGCTTTAGTACAATATGTAAGGAAAAAAAACGAGGAACTGTTCTTCAAATGAGTGAGAACGCAATATGTGATCAGACTGTGTGTGTGAACATCAAGAGGGATATTAGGCTTGCAGAGAGATATATGCACTGCAACCTACGGAGCCCCCTAGGGGTCATGTAGTAGAAATAAAAATATCTAGGTGAAATAAGTGGTAGAAAAAACCAATTCGGACTCCCCGCCCACACGTTAAACAGGCCCGCGAATGTCAGGCAGCTCCTGACATTCACTCAGAAGCCTCTGCAGGCTGCTCAAGTCGCCCATAGCTAAAGCCACAGTAATGCCACAGATCTATAGTTTCATTCGCCGACCTGTTTAACGTGTGGGCGGGGAGTCTGTTTGTTTTTTCTACCACTTACTTCGCCTAAATATTTTTTTCTACTACGTGACCCCTAGGGGGCAGTCAGTTAATCTTCATGGATATCATTTGAGAAGCACACGTGATTGGCTATCCGTTTCACCTGCTTTGGTGTGATTATTTTTTTATTTTTATTTTTTTTATAAATACAGCCCTCCATGGGTTGGTGGTTTTTGTTTCTGTTGACTGTATCGTGTAATTGTATTCTGAACAAATTAAGCAGTGTACATTAATTATTTCTTCATCAGGATCAAATGTATGATTTGAGTGTTCTCTTAATTTCTTCAAGCAGTGTATAATATCCCTACTGTTCCTACTATCTGAGATGATACAGTGCTTTAAAAAAGGATTTACGCCCTTTCTGATTTCTTTTTTTTTATGTTTTTGCATATTTGTCACACCACTTAAATGATTCAGATCATCAAATTTTAATATTACACAGAAATAACCAGAGTAAATACAAAGTGCAGTTCCAAACCTGCCTGGCCTTAACAAGAATCTGTCTGACAAAGTGAAGCACGCTTAAAGTTCTCAAAAAGCAACACATCATGGCGTGATCTACAGATATTCAATAACGGATGAGAAACAAAGTAGTTGACATATATCGGTCTGGAAAGGGTTACGAAACCATTTCTACCACCACAGTGAGAGCCATTATCCACAAATTGAGAAAACTTGGCGAACCTTCCCAGGAGTGGCCAGCCTATCAATATTACTCAAAGAGCACAACAACGACTCA
>JAUBNQ010000008.1:12798317-12819624 GCA_032353495.1 Ctenopoma kingsleyae | reverse complement strand
GTGTGTGCGTGTGTGCGTGTGTGCGTGCATGTGGTGACCTAGGGAATATGCCTATGGGGGGTCTCATGGGGGGAAGGGAAGGCAGGATTAGTTATAATGTGCAGCACAGTTATTGGTCACTGGACACAAACAATGGGAGGGCTAAAGAGGATTTGGTCTGTGTGTGTACCCCCTCCTCCCCTCCTGCTGTCCTGTAGTGCCAGTGGGAAGAGTATGGTATAGAGGGCTAGGCTGTACCCCTGTACATCTGGAAGATTGGTCTCCCTGACTGTCTGCCTGACTGTCTGCCTGTCTAGCATTTCCCCTCCCCCACTCCATACAAGGTATGATGGGACATTGAACTACATATGGAAGAGACAAAAACAGTTACATTAGTCAGCAGTTAGATGAAGCCTAATCCGGACAGCATGGGTATCTCAGTGATGTATCACTGAAGTTTAAGAAGTGATTGAGATGGGAGTCACAGCAATAGGTGCATCTCACTTAGAAGAAGAAGGTGTGTGTGATTTCATAATACCCGCTATGTCAATTTAACAACTAACACATCAGGTTATTTTAAAATTTTTGTTGTTTTGACTCAACCAATTGAAAATTCTCTGGTTAGAAGTTTCTAAATATACCAGACCAGTCCTCCCACTGCCGTACCAGTGAATCGGAATGATGAACAGCTAACCCCAATGCATTCAGGTTGAAAAGGACAAGAGGTAAACCATTTCCTGCTACTTGTATAGAAGTATACAATAAGGGAAAAAGAACACTTTCATAGTATGCTGTATGAAATATAGCCAACTGTTACTGAGGCATATACTGGTGTCTGATAGTTTGAAAAAAAATCCATTATGGGTATATTGGCACACAGCTCAGTTGAACAGTGAGAATACAATTTTTTTAAAAATCATTGTAACATGGTCGATACAGATACTAGTAAATTGTATCTGTGTTACCTGCTGTAACAGGCTGTAACATATATTTCTATGTAAATTATCTGAAAATCAGTTTTGAAACTGTGTTGTGCGTAAAATAACTAGCTCTGTATTTGATTGAGAGACAGTAATAAAAGTTGTTGGCTATTCCAGCACTTGAAAAAATCTTTCTAGCAGAACTCTTAAAAAAATCTTATATATGGGTCCTATTTGTAGCGTTACACAGAATGGCCTAATCCACCCAGAAATATCACTGAAAATTTTATACTGTATCATCTTGCATATATTATTCTGTTGCCTCATCCTCAGCCTTAATTGACCTATGCAGGGGGTGTATGTGAGATGGAGAGCTAGGCATGTTGGTGAGGACGATCCAAGATCCAGGCAGTGCTAATAGGCAGCTCCAAAGCAGAATGCCTCCTTTGTGTCATTGAGATTTAATGAGTCTGTGATGGGCAGTGTTGTGTGCACGTCCTCAGAACTTCATGTAGATACAGACATGCAATTCAACAAGGAAGGCTATTGTGCGACGATGTAATGTTTGTGTATGTGAGTATATATGTGTGTTGTGTTAGAACATTATCTGTGGTTGTAAGGTTTTATGGAATAAGTCTCAGTTTGCCACTTAAAGTAGGCTGAATAAATTTAATTAGACTTAATTACTTGTATTGATGGTAAATTGCTCTTGATTAGAGAATCAACTAAATGATGAAATATTAAGAAAAATAAAGAACTATCTATACAGATTACCTTACCCATGATAAAATACATTTTCTACTACATTGCCACTATATTTCGTGAAAAATGATCAGACTAATGTGGGCCCGTTCTGTGTTATTTTTTGAGAAATCAAATCCAACTAAATGTTTTGGATTATTGTATTAATAAAGAGCAATTAACAATTAATCTTACAGGTTTTTAACTTTTTTTATCTAAAAAAGCTGTTTCTTGGCAGTTGTTTGTTATGTCTAACCTTTTATTTGTTTGTAAATCAGTTGAATAAAACATAACTGTTGATTTATTTCTGAGTTGTTTTAGTCCTTAAACATAAACATGTGAATTACTGATTAATGTGATTAATATTTTGTATGCGTATAGTACAGTCCATGTATTTCATGAGCGTACTGTTTCCTACACAGGCTAATAGTCCACTGCTCCTAATCTTATAGCTCTTAAGTTTAGCTGTATTGTGCACTGTCACACTTTGTACAGCATTGTGACCTTTCTCTGTATATGACTCCTTCATGTTCTCCTTCCCAGTGGCTAACATGACAACAGAGGCAAGTGCAGTGAGTGAGGCGGACACAGAGGGCAAGCAGAAGGCCAGCGGTGCTGAGCCCGAACCTGAACCAGAGAACAAGCAGAACCCAGAGGCAACAGCATCCAAGCCAGAGGGGGAGCAGTCGTGCAAGAAGGCCCAGGAGCAGTCCTCTGAACCTGGGCCTGCTGATTTAGCTACCTCCCCTGAAGAGGAGCAGCTGAAACCTCGTACCCGGACCTCCGCTGGCAAAGGCCTGTCTCGACTCTTCTCCTCTTTCCTCAAACGCCGCTCACAGTGCTCTGAGGGTGAAGGATTTGAAGCAGAGATTACTGGGGAAGAAAAGGCTGAAAGAGAGGAAAAAGCTGACAAGCCAGAGAAAAGTGAAGAGAATGTGGCAAAAGTAGAGGAGGAAAAATCTGAGGTAAAGGAAGTAAAAAAGAAGGACGACAAAGAAGAAAAAGAGGTCACAAAGAAAGGAGAAAAATCTGAGCAGAAGGGCAGTAAAAAGAAAAAGAAAGAATCCAAGAAGAAAGTAGAGGAAAAGGATGAGCAGGTAGTGAAAAAAGATGAGCAGACAGTGAAAAAAGATGAGCAGACAGTGAAAAAGGACGAGGCAAAAAAGGAAGAGGAAAAAGTGAATAAGAAAGAGGAGGAAAAAGAAGAAGAGAAAACGCAGCAGACTGTAGAAAAAGAGAAGGAAGAATTAGAGGTAAAAGAAGAAAAGAAGGAGACTACTGAAGTTAAAGACAAGGGGGCAGAAGCTGGAAAAAAGGATGAGGAAAAGGTAGACAAGAAGGTGGCAAAGAAGAAAGAAAAAGAGGAAAAGGTGAAAAAGAAAGAAGAAGAAAAGGCAAAGAGAAAAGCAGAGGAAGAAGAAAAGGTAAAAAAGAGAGAAGAAGAGAAAACAAAGAAGAAAGAAGAAGAAAAAGCCAGAGAGGCTGAAAAAGCAAAAAAGAAAGAGGAAGAAAAGGCTAAGAAGAAGGAGGAAGAGAAGGCAAGAGAGGAAAAGACAAAAAAGAAAGAAGAGGAAAAATTAAAGGAAGCAAAAAAGAAAGAAGAAGAGAAACCAAAAGAAGAGCCAAAAAATATTGAAGACAAGGTGAAAGAAGAAGCAAATAAGAAAACAAAGGAAAAGAAAGAGGAAAAAAACGAAGAAAAGCAGAAGGCAGAAGAGGAAAAGGGGAAGAAAAAAGAGAAGGTGAAGAACAAAGGAAACAAGGAGGAGAAGAAGGTGAAAGGACCAAGTGAGGAGGAGGTGAAAGCTCCAATAGCTGCTCCAGAGCCTGAGCTTAAAACTGAGCCAGATATTGAACAGGCTCATGATCAGCACTCGATAAGCAGCGCAGAGACTCAGGTCAGTGTAAATCAGACAAATATTACACTTCAACAAATAGTTTCAGATTTGGGGAGATGTGCTTGTTTTCTTTCTTGGAGTTACATGAGTGCAATGATACCAATTCCCGTATGCTAAATATCAAGCCAGAGAAGCTGTTTACCCATTTCCAATGTTGACAATAAGCTGACCGTCTGCTGCCTTTAGCTTACATAGACTGACAAGAGTGGGCATCACTAGCCTCACCCTTGCCATCTAATTCTCAGCCAGCACCAAATGTAAAATGTTTCTTCTGTGTGTGAGAACCAAGAACAAAAGGTCAGAAAAGGACAAAAATCATTGTCACAATTCTGCTGATACTGCATATCCAAAACAGAGCTCTCCTGTATACAAAATAATACTGCACATTTGATTGTAGTAGAGGAACATGATTTTTCCTTTTCTAATGAATTTTTCATGATGCAGACAGCTTGCTCAGCGGAAGTATCTGTGCTAGTTTGAGCTGAAGGCTCGGTCTAAAGCAAAAAGGATTCATGCTGCTTTGAACTACAGCTATTATCAACAGCAGTAATATTTACTGTTTGATCTGTAGTTATTTTAATTTTCTGTCATCATTAAAATACATTGTGTATTCCCTCATTGTTTCCATCTGTATTTGTCACATTTTGCAACTGTCTTGTTTTAACTCTACCAGCCAGCCCAAGAGGAACACAAGGAAGAAGCTGTGATACAGAAGGAGCCAGAAGTGTTGGAGGAAGTGAAGGAGGAGGAAACGGAACCAAAAGAGGAAGAACCCACAAAACAGGAGGAAGAACCCAAAGGTGAAGAAGAAGTAGAGGAGGCTAAGAAGGAGAAGCCTGTAAAGGAAAAGAAGGTGGAGAAGAAGACGGAGAAGAAGACAGAAGACACCAAAGGCTCCAAACGTCAAAAAACCATGCAGTGCAAAGTCACCTTACTGGACAACACTCAGTTTGAGTGTGAACTTGATGTAAGTCACTTCACAATTTTCAATATTTGGTGTTTGTGCAGTGGATATCACCCCAGTTAAACATTAAAGTGTTGTGTTTCTCGTTATGATTTAGAAACATGCTAAGGCCCAGGAGCTTTTTACAAAATTGTGTGACCACATTAACCTGCTGGAGAAAGATTACTTTGGCCTTGCTAACTGGGAAACCCCAACCAGCAAGGTAGGCTGTTTTTTTCTCCTACAGAGAAGAGTTACAGTGCTAAAGTATAACTAGATATGTTTACATGAGCAGTTTTTTCCTTCAATTTCTGCAGACATGGTTGGAGCCCACAAAAGAGATCAGGAAACAGGTTTCAGGTGCTGTCTATGAGTTTACCTTCAGTGTTAAGTTCTACCCTCCTGATCCAGCACAGCTTACTGAAGACCTCACCAGGTAAGTGTTAAAGGAATATTTGATGTTAGGGGAACTCTGCTAATTCCCTTTCTTGCTGAGAATTAAATGAGATTAATAACACTCTTATTTCTGTGTGTTAAATATAAAGCGTGATCCAGCAGCCTGATAGTTTAGTTTAGCACAAAGACTGAGGCTGGCTTCAGGTTGGCTGACTTTAGTTTCATACTGTATTTAGCATGCAGAAATGAGGGCAGTCTTGGTATGTCTTCCCAAAATATTGTCTCTACATCAAACACAGTGTGAAGTCTTTATGAGTGAACTATCTTTTCCAGGTACTTCCTTTGCCTCCAGGTCAGGAAGGACATTATGCGTGGTATTCTTCCTTGTTCCTTTGTCACCCTGTCTCTGCTGGGCTCCTACACAGCCCAGTCAGAGCTTGGGGAGTATGACCCTGAGCTCCATGGAACAGACTATGTTAAAGATCTGAGTCTTGCCCCTGGACAGAGCAAAGAACTGGAAGAAAAAGTGATGGAGCTGCATCGCACATACAGGTAATAAAATGGGAAGGGAACTGATTGGTGCAGTGGGGCGATATAAATTTTAGTTAAATTTGAAATTTAACCACAGTACAGCTGAAGGACCTCTGCATCTTCAGTGTTTTATGTAACACACTTGAAGTAATCCTTCACATAATCCTGACAATTGAACACATCTCAGAAAAGATGTTACATCGCTTTCATCTGTGTGTTTCCAGGTCAATGAGTCCAGCCCAAGCAGATATGTTGTTTATGGAAAATGCCAAGAAACTTGCAATGTATGGAGTTGACTTACACCAAGCCAAGGTAGTGTTTTTCAAATGATTTAAACTGTTTAGGTTATTACCTAGTGGTGCATATTTTAATGTAAATTCCAAAATCCCACAAAAATCCCAGTCTCTTTCATTTTTAAAATGTTTGTAATTATTTTGCAACTGCATCCTCGTATTGCATCAGTAGTATCCAGATTTTAATTACAAAATTGATGTCAGTCCCCTTTCAGAAAAAAAGGAGAGATTAATAACACATGCAAACTCTGTGACCTCAATTTCCATGGCCTCATAGTGTGAGGAAGTCTGCCTCCCTGTGATTGTTTACTGTAAGTTCAGGGTGAGTGTAATGGTGTGCAGTGAAATAATATTACAGCTTTTTCACCATGATTTTGTGCATGCAGGACCTTGATGGTGTTGACATTACACTGGGGGTTTGCTCCAGTGGCTTGATGGTTTACAAGGACAAACTGAGAATCAACCGTTTCCCTTGGCCCAAAGTACTCAAGATCTCATACAAGCGCAGCAGCTTCTTTATCAAAATCAGGCCATCAGAGGTAAATGTCTTTTATGTTCCGTTTTTTCTAAATTTTAATTTGATTGTCTTTCTCATTTTTCTGAGTTATTCAAACCAGATAACCCCATCCAACACCATTTTCTCCTGAATTCTATTCTACCTGTCTGGTACCGTGACCTTGGAATAATGTGAAAAACTGTGACTTCTGCTAGTTCCCTACAGATTACCTTTTGGATTTACTCATGGATTTATTTAATTGGAACCACTCTTATATTATTGTTTAATAATAAATTTCATAGTTGGATTTCACATTATCATTAGGTTCATGAAGTCAGTGTATTTAATTGCCTATATGTATAACCTTAACTTGCCTAATCAAATCAAGTAATTCAAAATATTCAGACAATTATTCTAGACTCGTGTTTTAATTAGTTTAAAATGTAATAATTCCTTTCAGAATTGACAGGATTTTCAGTATATTTATTCAACAAGCTTGGATGTCCAGCATGACATATTTACATGCTGCATGGCAGAATAATGTCATCAACATTCGTTTTCACTCTGACTTTGTTTCTACCTACAGCAAGAGCAGTATGAAAGCACAATTGGATTCAAACTGCCCAACTACAAAGCCTCAAAGAAGCTGTGGAAAGTTTGTGTTGAACACCATACCTTTTTCAGGTAAGAACGGCTCGTTCACACCTTATACTGAATGACACTTCCCTGCCTGACAACAGAGGTCATTCTCAGTTTCTTTCTGTCCACTAGATAAGTGGCTAACTAGGCTCTTTAGCTTAATCCCTATACTGCATTGTGACAGTTTAAGCACTGAGGAGAAGATACATACCTGTGGTCCTGACCTAAGAATTAAACCTGCAAGGTTTTGTCTACTTAATAAGTCAAAGGCCAAAGTCGTTTCTGTCCTTGTTACATAACAATTCTAATTTTAGGGAATAAAAAATCATATGGCGTTAAATGATTAAATATTTAATTTGATGTACTGGTGATTGGGACGTTTTGTTGATGTCATTTTGTTGAAATCTCCAAATTAATTGAACAATGTTTAGGTGAAAATGAAATACAAATTTCTTTCTCTCAGGGTTTCTACAGTGGAGCCTCCATCATCACGTCGCTTTCTTGTCTTGGGCTCAAAGTTCCGGTACAGTGGACGTACCCAGGCCCAGACCCGCCAGGCAAGCTCCATGATCGACCGCCCAGCCCCTCGCTTCACACGTTCTGCAAGCAAGAGGCTCTCACATAACCTAGATGGAGGTATGTCAAAGTCTGTGTATGACTGTTGGTATCAATGTATCATGTATGGCTTGTAATAAAAGCACTGGGTCATTTCACTCTTGCAGCTGGAGATGAGACTCTCCAGTTTCTGCAACAACTCTCATCGTCAACCAGGTCTGAGGTTGATGAATGGTCATTCTTGTTGGCATCTGACAAACCACAGCCTTCCCCTGAATTCCCAGGTATCAGTAACGGCTTGGAGCTGCACCGGCGTTGTTTGGCATACTGGAAGAAATTATTTTATTTTCGCTTGCAAACAGCTTTATCGCATCATTTAACATACACACCAATTCTGGTTCATTTGCTTTGATGCATGTGAGTCTTTGAAGGCACTGCCATACAGCTTTCTGATAGATAGACCTATTCTGAGATGCGGATTTTGACACCCACCTTGTACTTTTCCCTGGCATCATCCCAGGGTAGCTTTGGTCATTGTGATCTCGGAAGGAACTAATAAGGCATTTCCTTACACACTTAACTACGCATGGACATTTCCGGTCTTGAGGCTGCTCCTCTTTTTATGGCATTTTCAGAAGTTGCTGCTTGATGAAGCTGATGCCTTTTTTTTGCTTGTAACTTGTGTCTTTACATTAACATCTTAACTGACTCACTCTTTACTACCCCACCGGCTGTCCTTAAAACAGGATAAATATGGAATGTTAAACACAGAAAAACTATGGCCAGTTTTGGCCTTACAGTCAGCTTTGTGCTAACCTCAGTGTACTGGACTCACGATAGTCTGGTATAAATGCTTGGCATCTTGATCAAAAACATACTTGAAGCACTGTGAAGCGTTTACAGTGACCATTATCTCTCCAGCAAAACTATTACATAACTGCTGTGACCCCGTCATCTGTTCACAGCCAGAAAAGAGTCTGATCAGACTTTCATTCAGTCCTTTGAGGAGGGGCAGTCTGTTCACACAGTCACAGGAACCTGGCAGGACACTGAGACTCAGCAGACTGACTCTCAAACCATCAGCCAGACAGTCAGTCAGCCATGGCGGGAGCTTGGACCTGATGAGCCACAACAGAAGACGAAGGAAGACGAGTGGTCTACACTGTTGTATCGGCAACCTTCTTTTCCCTCTGTGCCTGCTTTTGATTTAGTGAAACAGCCGTCAGGTATTTGCACAATTTTGATTTCGGTTAGTAAACTATTTAAACACTTTTACAGTTTGCAATAGAAGTGACATTTTTGTGCCTTTCATAGGTTTACTTTCATTTCTCCTCTTTTCAATCTCTCCCTTAGACCAGCTCAAGGGGAAGGATGAGCAGGGCATGCATGTAGCACATCAGGAGTTAACCAGTGATGAGGTCAATGAGTGGCTTCAGGGAATGGGAGGGATATTGGTAGACAAGATGAGTGAGGTGGCTGATCTCGAAAAGAGACTGAGGGAAGTGAGAGATTTTGAGGAAAGGCTTGAAGATGTGAATGGGATGGCAAAGAGACTTCAGGAATTAATAGAGAAAGAGTTGGGGGTTGAGGAGGTAGAGAGGTTAAGAGAAGAACTGGAGCAGAAGGAACAAATACAAGTAGAAGGTATAACGAGAACAGTGGTGAAGAAATCTGTGAGGAGGATAGAGCGAAAAGAAGATGAAGTGGATGAATTGGAAGAACAAATAAAACAGGTGTTTTTTAAAGGCTTGTTGCCTGAAGAGGTTGAGGTAGATCAGGACAGTGGAAAAGAGGTAACAGATGAGAGTCTGTTAGATGATAGTTTGAGAGAGAAACTACGCTACATAGAAAAGGAATGGCAAGATGAGGTAGAGGAGAGGTTTGGCTCTTCAGATGATGGCACGGCATCTGCAGTGACCTTCCAGAAAGCAGAGCATAAGACTAAGAAGAGAGTGACAATTGTTGATGAGACAGGTCAGCAGCAGGAAGATGTGGAAGACATGTTGGTACAGAGTGGTGTAATATTAGAGGACAGGTCAGAAAAACGAAGGATATGGCGTAAGACAGAATTGCTGGAGGACAGAACTGAGAGAGAAGCTACAGAGAGGCTTCAGGAGTCTTCTGGAAGGGTAGAAGAGAAGGATGTCTGGTACATAGTGTTTGATCGTCCCCCATACAAAGCTGTTTTCAAATCACCAGGTACAGTTTATCATTGTGCAAATAGCTTTAAAGCTCTACTAATCCCTCTAATATAATAATACTACTACAGTTTCCTTTTATTTTCCAGGACAATGTAAAACATGTTTCATACATGTGAATGAAAATATATAATAACAGATATAAATATTTTCTCAGGTGTTGAGTTAATGTGCCAAAATAACAATTAACGTATTAACCACGTATTTTTTTCTTTCACTTCTTTATGCCTTTGTCTACAATGTGTTTATCAATGTGTTTGCAAATCTAAAGTCAAGCATCTCAGTCTTGGTAATAAATATATCTACCTTGCAAGTGAAAATAACCTCCCACACCTTGCTCTGTTTACCTTACGCTGAGTTTTTTGGCACTGCATGTTTGGATCTGTGCTCAAAGATTATTTGTATTTATTCTCATCATTAGTTATGACTTTGGAACGTGTTCAAGTGGATGAAGGTGAGTATTTGACCTCAAAGCCTGAGATTACAGGAGCTGAAGAGAAAATGGAAAGTATAATAGATGAGAGACAAATAAGAGAAGATCAAGTAAGCCGTGACCAAGGGATCCCACCAGCACAAACCATCACAGAAAGAGATGACTGGTTTGTGTTGCTGGATGTTATTCCCAGAGGAACACCTGATGTACCAGCAGGTATTGGTAAAATCCCCCTGTACTGCTTTAAAATGGCTTTCCTGTATCTTGTTCTGTGCCTTACTTAAAACTGTTTCTCTTCATATCAGTTATCTTTAAGGGGCAAGATCATATAGCTGCAGAAAGTGGTATCTCTGTGGTTGGAACTGCAGCAGATATGATTAGAGAAGTAGTTTTCGAAGATACAAAGAAAGTAGAAGAGACACCAAGTCGTCTACAAGAAATCCCACAACAGCCAGTAACAGACAGGGATGATGACTGGTTTGTGTTGCTGGATGTTATTCCCAGAGAGACGACATATGTACTACCAGGTATTGCTATAATTCCCCTGTACTGCTTTAAAAAATGTCTTTCTTGTATCTTGTAGTCTGCCCCTTACTGTTTTTGCTTGTATCAGTTATCTTGAAGGGGCGGGAACCTGCGGATGCAGAAAGTTTTGTCTCTGCGGTTGGAACTGCCTCATATGAGATTAGAGAAGTAGTTTTTAAAGACAGAAAGACAATAGAAGAGGCACCCAGACACATGCAAGAAATCCCACAACAGCCAGTGACAGACAGAGATGATGACTGGTTTGTGTTACTGGATGTTCCCAGAGAGACAACATATGTATCACCAGGTATTGCTAAAATCCCCTGCAATGCTGCAAAGAGTTATCTAAGCAATTATCCTGAGCCAGATTCTCCTATTCTTAAATCTCCAGCACTGTACATAGCATTTCTTGTATCTATTTTGTCTTAGTTCTTGTGGAGCAAGTGTCTTCAGAAGAACGCGTCTCTCTCGTTGACATCACAACTGTGGAGCAGAGAGAGAAAAGAGTGGAGGTTGTCATAGAAGACACAGACATACAGCAAAAGCTGATTGATAAGCAGGTAGTAACACTGCCACAGGCTGTGAAAGAGATAGAAGATGACTGGTTTGTGCTGCTTGATGTTCCCATTAGAGAATCATCACCTGTGCCACCAGGTACTGCCAACCATCTCTTTCACTTATGCTCCTTATCTCTCTATAAATAATAAAAATGCTTATTTTTTATTTTCCTTATTTTGACTTAAGTGACTGACAATATTCATTTATTATTTTTGTTATCAGTTACCATCTCCAAGTATGTTGAGGTTTATCCTCAAGAAAGCATTTCTGTTCTGGCTGAAACAATAGCAGTAGAGTCCAAGAAGGTGTTTGTAGTTGAAGAGACTGTGGTACAGAAAGAGGAAAAGAAGGCTCCCTTGCAAATTAACCCACAACCGAAAATAATCCAACCAGAGAGAGAAAGAGATGATGACTGGTTTCTGCTGCTAGATGTTGTTTCCAGAGAAACGTCTGATGTGCCTCCAGGTACCCACAGTCTTTTTTTTTTTTCACACATATACCATCAGAGAAACTTACAAATGAACTGCGTTTCAAGCAGTATCTGCCAGATACTTCTCTCATGGCTGTAGCTGAAGTACTAATTCTGTGTGTCTACAGTTTCTCTGGCAGTACAGAGCCAAATATATCCAAGTGTTGTACCTCAATTTGATGTGGTAAGCATAGAGCAGAGGCTGCAGCAGGTTGATCTTAACCAGGTTAGACCACAGCCTTCCCAGCTACTGCCAGAGACGGATGATGACTGGTTTCTGTTGTTTGATGCTATTCGTGACGAGGCAGCCATTCAGACGTCAGGTATTAAGTTAAACTATGTTTGCGTACCATCAGGATTGATTCTGAAGCTTTTATATTTTATGACATTTGCATTGTGCAAATTGTTACATTTCTACAGCTTTTGGCTTTCTTTTAAAAACTGCATAGTTGAGCGATGGCTGTACTAGTGTTACTCAGCTCTTTTGACTCCATCTGTTTGTGGCAGTTACTCCTGTTGAGATTATTTCGGATATGAGGAAGACGTTTGAGGCTGAGGTGACAACCACAGAAACTAGAACGTGGAAGAAGATGATAATTGGTGTGGAAAGCAGACAAGATGAGACGCATTTGTCTGAAATTAGATCAAGCCAAACTGCACCACTGTCGGAGAGAGAAGGAGGAGATGATTGGTTTGTCCTGTTTGACATCATCCGAGAAAAGACTTCTATAATACCTCCAGGTACCTTTCAATAACTGGTATAAAAGGTCTAGCCTATACAGATATTTAAAATGTATTTAATTATTTAAAAATGACTTAAATAAAATTGCAACAGATATATTTGCATTTATGTTTCTCTTAGCTTCTGTGCTTGAACATACTGTCAATGTGGTATTCTGTGCATTCTGCATTAGTTGCTGAGGATGAACGTGTCCGTATGTATCCTGACATAAGACCGACTAAAGAGTTTGCAGCCATAGAGCAGAGAGCACAGAAGAGAATTACTATAGTGGAAGAGCAACAGGAGAGGGTGGTGCAGCAGGAGAGGGTGGTACAGCAGAAACCAAGTCCAGCACTGAGAGAGGTGGAAGATGATTGGTATATTCTTCTGGATGTGGCCCCTAAGGAATCAGGTATAATCTAATGAGACTTAGCCCAGATATTGTTAGAAATAATTCTATATTAGTATGTTTTCCAGGGCACAGTTACACTTTAACATTTACTCTGCCCATTACTAATATACTCACGGACTATATCTCAAGACTAAGCCATCATTTAATTCATGATTCATTTGATTCAGGTTTTTCTTAGGTTAATTGCAAGTTACTTCATATTTTGTAACTTATTTCAACAATAATACCTGTTTATGTATTTGTATTAGTCTTTGTCCCTGAGCGCGTCCAGTTCCCAGCAGATGCAACTGTTCCAGCTGCTGTGGCCAAAACAACGACCCTTATTTCTGAGATGAAACCACAGTTTGAAAAACGGATCCTGGAAGAAAGATATCCAGTTACACATGTCAGTGATGATTGGTTTGTTCTACTAGATGTTGACCGCAAAGAGTCAGGTATTTCTTTACGTGTTTCGATTTGATTTGCAGATAACCAACTCACACATGCTCCATGAAACGCTTATTAATATTTGCAGCCAGTTCAGTGTACAGGATACACTGACTTCTCTTAACAAGAGAATGTGTCCACAGGCGGCAATACATTGTCACCATTCTTCAAGGATCTTTGTCAGTGCTATGTTTTCCGCATTGAAGAACGCTTTCTTAACCTCAGCACTTCATCAGTTCATCATCGAGCTTTTTAGCTCTTTGCCACCTACATTCATCTGCTTTTGCATCCAACATCACATCATAACAAGAATTTAACTGCGCTTGTGCTCTCACTCCACTTTGTGGATATTTGCTTCTGTCCTACGGCTCTGCTTTTTCTTTTTAAAGAGGAGTCAAAGCATTTATGGTAAAGTATACCCCAGCAGTGTGTGCTCTTATGTGATCACATTAAGGCTTGAGACTGTAAGTATGATGTGGCTGTTTGCATTGATGCATTATTGTATGTCACTGTGTTTTTATGTTTATAGCTGTTTCAGTGTGCATGTGTGATCTTATCCCCCCAATTCACATTGCGATCGATTCATGATTTCATTTTATCAATTTTTTATCCAGTGGTGAGCACACAGAGAGGCACTCGTCCTGTCAGTGCTCCAGTCTTCTCCCAGGCTGCTCTGGCAGAAGCAGGGATCCCCATGGCCCCCTTCGACCAGCCGCAGACCTCCACTCCAATCAAGACCAGCCAACAGGCAGAAAGAAAGCTGGAGATCACTGTAGAAGCTGTGGAGCCATCAAAAATTGAGACTGAGGCAGAGGTATTCAATTTCTTTTATCATGTTTAGAATATTTGTCATTTCAGCAGGCATCTAAGAGTGTATGTGCAGGAAATATTTAGCATCATACATGGTTGTATGCCTAACAGGATATCTGGTGCCAGTGAAAGATTCACACATTATGTAGACAATCACAACTAGAAAATGTATAGAACTAGTTAGTTACACTATTAGTGTAAAAACTTAATAGTCTCTAATAAAAAAAATGATATATCATTGAACAGAGATTGTTCTCTGTATCTGAGTGTGAACTGTGTCTCTTGCTGCTGTAGTCAGCAGTGTGGAGGGACCAGAGAGAAGTAGAATCTTCAGTGATATCTACCGTCAATGGGGACATTCAGGTTAGTGTCAGACATTGGCTAAGTGCATGTCTGCCCTCAGAAGACATGTTTCCACTATGACTGTGAGTGTTAAAGATAATAAGTAGAGAATGCTAATGTGTGTCCCTCTCTCCTCCCTGGGTTAGCACGAGTCTGAGGTGACGAGCACGGAGGTGGTGAGAATGCGAAAGGTCAGATTCTTAGCTTCGTATATGTCTCTGTAGCCATTTCTCCACCTCCATTCTGATAATATCAAGCTTTTCGTGTAAAAGACTAATATCACCTTTCATAATCATGTTGTGCTTCCATACAGCTAGGTCTTAAATGAAACTACCATCAGGTTTGATTGTAAGAGACAGAAAAATGTATGAATAGGTAGAATATGTAAACAGTAATAACTTGAATATGAAGAGATCCTGCTTGACTCAAAATATGTATATCCACATATAAGCCGTTTAAATGTTGACATTTCTTCATATTGCTTGCGGTTGTCACGGACACATGCATGGTTATTGATTAAAATGCACTTGGGGCATGGTTGTTGTTTTTATCACATCTCTGTCACGCCACCATTCTTTATTGCTTTTTCTCATTATTAAAACTATTCACCAGAGCCTTAAGTTCTTTGTTTCATTAGCATATTGCAGTTTAGCACCCATGGTCACTTGGCCCCAAACTATTTTGCATGCAAAATCTTTACAATTCCTGTTGTTGGTTGCATTAACACTTTAGAGAACTTTATAGTATGCATGTTTAAGGCAGTTTGATGCCAGCATAACTGAAAACTAAAACAAACCCACACTTTTTTGTTCTTTTCATTTTTCACAGAAAAGAGCTAAGAGAATTGAGGGTGACTCAATTTATATCAGACATAGCCTTTTAATGTTGGAGGTTTGTATAATGTCTGGAGATGTCTGCGTAGCTGTATTTTCTTGCTTTTTGGCTGCTCTTTAATATCACGCTTGCATGTGGCATGATTCACACTTTTTGAAGCAGCGCAAATGATTACATAATAAATGTGTTTGTGTGTGTCTAACCTGGTTGTTTCAGGAGAGTGCTGTTGAATTTAGAGCAAATAAGTATGGGGTTATAGTCAGGATTCTTACACTACATTGGTATACAGAGACTTGTTAAGGATGCTGCACTTCATAGCATCCCTAATCATCACCCCTGTGGCGTGGTGCATAAGTTAATTAGGGACAGCAAGAGCTTCTCGACTGTTTTAGTTTGTCATGCCAGGGTTCACAAGTAGCTTCATTTTTGTTTAGTTTTTTCCTAAATCACCAGTATTCTCCTGTTCCTGCTTTTGCTCATTCTAGTATCTATTTCATTGCCGGTAATGCATTGCACATTCTCAGCTGTTATGCAAATGAGGTCTTATGTTCATAAAAATTTTAAGTAATTATAAAGCTGTGCTGTTATGTATGAAATGAATTGTCATTAATTATCATTAACTTGTTCTTTAGCACGACAATGTGTCATGTTAAACACTTCTGTTAATTAATTAGGACATTGTCTGCAGTGTGTTTGGTAAAACACTAAGATGTCAGTATCTTGCTATTCTATTCTGATATTCGATCCTCTTGCTATTCAGTCAGTAAAGATCAACTTCATGCCAAATGTTGCTTTTTGTTCATTTGTGATAAATGAATAGATTTTGATTTATAGTGAAGCTTCATCTTTAACAATTTGTACAATGTCTCTTCTACCTCTTTGATTTGCAGCCTGTTTTCACAATGTGTTTCACTGCAAACCTAATGTTATGAATTATATCCTGAATGCTGTGTCATGTAGTTAAATGCTTCTGCCCATCCACAAATCTAAGTAATACGCCACTCTGATAAATCTTGGCACAGATTCCTCTGAATCTGTCAGACTTAATTTGCAATAATCTGCACAGTATCTAAATCTAGATCATTTAACAATGCTTTCTAATTTGTGTTACTGTAGAATCATGAATTAACCCTGCTTCTGCTTATTTATTTTATCAGCAGTATGCCAAAAATTGCTCAGAAATATCATAAAAGTAATATATTCTGACTTTATTCTTTTCTGTTTCTTAACCTCTCCCTCTCTCCCAACCATGAACATGTCCTTCCCCTCTACTTTCACTCCCCATCCAACTTTTACTGTCTCTCCTCACTTTCTGTTACCCCTTTTTTTTCTTTTTCTTCTTGATTCTTGTCAAAATTTCCTGGCTCCCCCTTTCTTGTCTTCCACCACCACCACACTGTCTTCCCCCTCGCAACTTTCCTCCATATAGGAGTTTGAGAAGCCCCAGGAGGAGCTGCTCAGGCATCATGCCAGTATCAGTGAGCTGAAGAGGAACTTCATGGAAGCTATCCCGGAGCCCAGGCCTAGTGAGTGGGACAAACGTCTGTCCACACACTCTCCGTTCCGCACTTTGGTTATCAATGGTCAGCCTCTGCCCAGTGCAGATGGGGTAAGTCCTGCTTCCAAATAATTTTTCTCTGTCAGTTTAAGCATTAAAAGAAATTAAATACTGAAAATGTATGAAATTTCAGTGGAATTGACTTATAAAAATCACATATTTCTGAACTGACCTAGTTGAAGTTGCATTTACATGCGTCATCACGTTTTCTTCAGCTTTGCATCTTCAGAACTTATTTTTCTTGATTTGAATACATTACTGTACTAACGTGAGCAATGTGCATTAATTTATAATTGGACAGAAAAAACCAAAATTATAGCTAACTTCTTGTGTGAGTAATTTTTAGGTTTGCGAAAATGTTAAATTGCTGCTTAACTTTATATTGTCTTAAATAACAAAAATATTGAAATGAAAGGAACTGATAGAAAAGAGGATCAAGCTCCTCCACATGTTATTCTTGGTTCTCTTACAGTTTAAGGATAATGGATTTTGTGTGCATGTACAAAACTATTCAAGACAATAGTATGTGGTGCATAACACATGCATGTGTATGAAGAATGCAGTTTCACTTGTTGAATGAATGAATGAATTTTTTTTTTCCATCTATGTGACAGTTAAATGAATCAAACAAATTTTAATATTACAGAAAGATACCTTAAGTACATACAAACTGCTGTTTTTAAGTTATTATTTTGTTTATTAAGGGAAAAAAGCTGTCCAAACCGGTATGGCCTATGTGGAAAAAGTGATTTCCTGGCAACAACCAGTTATTAGATTTAGGGGCAAATCACCTTTGGTGGCAACAACTGCAATCAAGGTTTTGTGATAACTGGCAAGGAGTCTTTCACATCACTGTGAGGGAATTTTAACTCTTCTTTGCAGAATTGTTTTAATTCAGCCACAGTGGACTGTTTAAGGTCATGTCACATCATCTCAATTGGATTTAAGTCTGGACTTTGACTAGGCCACTCCAAAACCTTAATTTTCTTTAGAGCCATTCATAGGTGGACTTGATGATGTGTTTTGGATAATTGTCCTGCTGCAGAACCAAACTACACTTGAGCTTGAAGTCACAAAGTGATGGCCAGAAATTCTTCAGGGTTTTCTGGTAGAGTATAAAATTCATGGTTCCATCAGTTGTCCAGTTGGCAAGTTGTCCAGGTCCTGAAGCTGCAAAGCAGCCCCAGATCATCACACTGCCACAACCATGTTTCATTGTTGGTATGATGTTCTTTTTTTTATGAAATGTTGTTTCTTGAAACTTTTACTTTTTTACATAGGGCCAGGTAGGTTTGGGCAGTTTTTGTTTCCTTTAATAAATGAAATCAAAATAACAATATTTTGTATTTACTTCGATTATCTTTCTTTAATATTAAAATTTGTTTGCTGATCTGAATCATTTAAGTGTGACAAATATTCAAAAAAATAAATATATAAGTAAATACAAATCAGGAAGGGGGCAAATACTTTTTCACTGCACTGTATTTCCTTTGATTTCCAAAACTCATGTGGGTGAAGCATCGTTGGGACTGGTTGTCCAAACTCTGAGAGCTCACTCTGGTTAATCCTGTTTGTATTGGATGCCTCTGAGCTCTGACGTATTGCATGACTGAGAGACTGGACTTTGAAAGTGTACTGCATGACTCAGAAATGACCACTCTTGAATTTTTGCACGTTCTGACACAGGGCATAAATTACACTGTCCCTTCTATTTTGTTCCTCCATCATTTTGGAGCTTTCTTTTTACTTTTAATACATCTGCTTTGACTTTTTTCTTCTCATGCTACTTCAACTTTTTCTGGCTGCTGCTTGTTTTTCATGAAGAGACAAGGCCTCATTCACAGTTGTATGAACAGTTTTTGCCTCACTCTCCCTATAGTAAATAATATTGTAGCTATTATAGGATTCAGGACAGTGAATAGTTGTGCTGCATTTAAAATGATTACATGAAAGCTTTTACGTGGAACAGAAACGCAACCCCAATCTAGCTGAATCGCTGTCACATGAATACACACGTGCGCTCTGTTGAGATGGATTTTGCATGCCTTTCAACAGGACATTAATTCAAGTGCATAATAACTGCTTGGACATAAACCATTTTTACACTCAGAGATCAGTGCCCTCAAGTACATAACATTGTCAGGATACATTAGAGTCACATTGAAATCAAAGCAAAGCAAAACTGACAACCTAGAGACCACAGCGAGAAATGAATCAGAGGAAATGTGTTTGATGAAATCAGTCAATATGGCACAGGACAATGTTGTCTGCATTGTGGAGTAGACACGTTTATGCTGAATGTGTGTCCACATTGTGTTTCTACTTGTCTTTCTTGCAGCTATAGATGCCCAAGCTCATTATGGTGGCACTGACTTCCCTGTTAAACTTAGATCAGAAATGTATAAAACGTAGACCCAATTTAATACTACAAGCTGATGTACACATATTTGTACAAGTGTGGATGCCTTTCTGTCTTTTCAGTCTGAAGAGAAAAGTAAGACATGGAAATACATGCATGTTAAAATGCTTGTGCCAATAATATTTCCATGCCCTGGACAGGAAATATTGCTGCTGAAATCACAGTTTTTTTGGCATGCTATTATATCTCAGTTTTTTCAGTTTAAGGCAAGTTCAGTTCACTGCCGGTTATTGCAGACATTTTAGAATTCCTCCCTCTCATCTCTCTTCCCTCCTCCTCCTACTCCCCCGCCCCCTCAGTTTGTCATCCGCCTTCCGCGCGGTCCCCTGCTAGACTTCTACTCCAAACGCAGCTGATGAGCCGTCTCAACCCTGCGGACACCATACAGGTGTGAGTGTGACCCATGGAGACTGCACCTAGTCCATCTACCCATCAACCTTTAGCTATCTCTTCTCTTCTTCATCTTTACTTCGCCTCCTCTACAGCATCACTGTAGCATTCCTCATCTTTCATCCTCTGCTCCACTTGAGAAACTGTGCCTTTTTTCTGGCCTCTGTGGAACAAGACTTTCATTCTTTCTTTTTCCCCCTGCTGCACAGTTCCCCCTATTTATCCAGCCTTAAACAGACCTGTTCTCCAAAGACTGTATAGGACTGGAAGTGACAATCCACCCACTACTCTTTTGCATTTTCCAGGATATTGTTTGGACTTTATAGACACAAACAAATGGTGTTTTATCTGAAATTTTTAATGTCTGACCATGTCACTTTGAGCCTGCTTTTATACACATTTTGAGACGCATTTGTATTGTTAGTTGTCTTAGGATATTCTCTTTGGATAATGCAATTAAGGCTATCTATCTATCTATCTATCTATCTAATCTATCTATCGTTTAGTTACTGGGAATATTCTGTGTCATGGTGTAGTATTTCTTGTGATGGGAGACCTTCAGGCAGCTTTATTGTAATACATCTTAAACTTTTTGTCCTTTGCCAGTATTTGGTAAGGCAGTATGTAGCAACTGCAAGAGACAGGACTTCATGTTGCATGACATTTTGACAATCGATTGTGACCAAAGAATAAAAGGCATTCCATATACTATTCAAACGATTCTTCCTTTGAAGGAGTGGAGATTTTTTTCTTCAATAAATTGTCTGTATATTACATATTAATACAAGGCTGTAGTGCATGCAGTGTTTGTAATCCATCGCTCTTGATTGAAAATTCAAACAAAAAATATACATTTCATTCTGACATGCAGTATACTAAATGATATTCATAAATGAATGATACAACATGTGCAGTTGCAAGAAAAAGTAATGGTGCTGTTTGAAATTTCCTGGTTTTCTACAGAATTGGTGATAAATTGTGATCTGATCTTCACCAAAGTCACAAGTATCAACAAACATACTATTTCTAATCTAAAAACAACAATAATGATCTTTCATGATTTTTTAACACATGAATTAAACATACAGAGTGATTTTAATAACTGGTTGAACAACTGGTTGAATAACCTCAAGCAAACACTACCTGTAGCTGTGGATTAGACATGCGTAACATCTAGGAGGAATTCTGGAGCATTTTTCCTCACAGGACTGCTTCAGGTCATATTCTTAGGATGTCTTGTGTGAATGGCACCTTTTACTGTAGGGTTCTTTTTCACCTCATTGAGCATTGTGCTTTTAAAGTAATCTTGCCTGGCTCCCACGTCTATGGAGAGTAGCCACAGTACCAAATTATTTGGACTGTGGACTGATGAATATCTGAATTCTTTAAGATTACCCTGTAATTCTTTCAGCTACATACAAATCAACAAATCTTGATGACAGGTCTTTTTTTGCGAGGCGTGGCTCACATCATCTGATGCTGCTAGCGAATAGCAAACTGACACTGTTTGAGTGTTAATGTAATTTTAAACCACTCTTCCATTCTCTGTTTATTGATTAGACTCCAGGTTTACACCTTACTCAAGTTGATGTTTAGCGACATCAAAACCATAGTGTTGCCATTATATTTTCCACTGTCACTTTGTATGTGTAACAGGTGTGTTCAATAAAGACAGGAAAGATCATGACTGTATTTTATCAGCTTAGATATAAGCTTAGATATATATATATATATATATATATATATATATATATATATGAATATCAGATGACAAATATCGAGAAAAACACAAAATGACATAGTGACCTTATTTTTTATTGT
>JAUBNQ010000008.1:12780390-12798217 GCA_032353495.1 Ctenopoma kingsleyae | reverse complement strand
TGAAGATCAGATGACATTTATCCAGAAAACCTCAAAATGACATAGTGCCCTTATTTTTTCTTGTATTTCTGTATTCTCTATATCTCTACGCTATCAGTATCCATGTTTTTGGGCCACCTACTTTAGAATGTGTCTTGTGGAAAAAGGTGGGTCGTGGCTATTGTGCATAACATATGGCATGAAAACTGTTGATTAGACCACCACATCCTTTCTAGAGATGTGGTGCCACATAAAATGCATGCTGTGTATAAATATTCTATACATATTTCTATGTTTTTTGCTTGCATGTATACTCATTTAGAATTGTTGTATAGATTCAGCTTATTATACCCACCTTACTTCACCTACCCGTGATCACATAGTGACTATGTTGTGTCTTTTTTTTTAGAGTGTGTGCATTAGTCCCCTATGCAATGGTTCACAGGCAAAGGTTGAACATGAGGAAACCAGCAGCAGTGTGGGATTGTCAGGCACACCCAGTCCTGTTGCGAGCCGCAAGTGTGAGCCTGATTGTGTTGAAGCCAACAGTTCTCCTGTTGAGGAAGAGTCATTTGATCAAGATGAGTTTGTAGTTTTTGAGACGTCCTTGGTGCCAATTGTAGAGGTGGAGATGGCACAGCTGTCTCCTTCCGTCCACCCCTCCTGCAAAGGTTTAGATGTGATCCAGGAGGAAGAAGGATCACATCACGGAGTGTCGGAGTGCTCTGGGAGGATAGCTGGATCTTCCCCAGCCTCCTATTTCAGGAGCAATGGTCCACAGGTCATACGCTGCTTCCAGGTAGCCTCCTGACTCCCTCAGGATGATGCTGATTTTATCTTTGCTGGGCCTCTATATGATTTCATTGGGCTAAATTCTCAACAGTGGTGATGGGTCTTTTGTAACACTAGCACATTCTTCTTTTATCATTTGTTCTACCCACTTATGGCTTGATAATTTGCCATTTGCTTCTGTAATAGGTGGTGGTGGGAACAACCACAGGGTGACTCTATTTCTTGTTTCCCAAGATCATAATTGAAACTAATATGGTGAGAAGAAAGAGCTGTTGCGGTGAAAATCAATGTGCACAGGCAGTGGCTTAGAAGAGAATGCATGGTGTCAAATAAAGTGCCTGGTTAAACAGCCACTCATGGGACTATGCTCCCATTCACAGCCCCCTCTGGTGCAGACCCAGACAATCACCATCACAGCTGCCTCCAACTCCTTAAGCAGTGGCATCACCACCACAGAGGTCCCTATTGTGCCGACCAAGACCTTCACCTATGAGTCTTCAAAGGTAGGGGCTCAGCACTTGCTCAGCCCAGATCTGTTGCAGCTATTTTGCATGGGGGAAATAGGAGCACAAGCTACACAAATAAGCAGGTCTGGGAGGACCAGGCCGGGGCTCCAAAATAACACTTTCCCTTGAATTGAGGCTTACGGTCATTTAATATAAAGTTATTCTTCAGTCTATCTTTTTTTGTGCTTTTCTCAGGTGATGGTTGATGAGGACGAGGGCAAAGATGGCACAGCTTTCTCCAGCTCCAAGACCATCCCCTCGGAGATCACCAGCGGCACCACAGTCACAACCACAACCACTCACATTTCAAAGGTCAGCAGTACAGATTGAGCTCTTGGCTTTTTAGCTTTATTTAATTCTATTTCATTCTTAATTCTATACTTTTTTCCCTTCTACAGGTAGTGAAAAGTGGATCTTCAGAGACACGTGTGGAGAAAAGAATTGTCATAACTGCAGACTCAGACGTCGAACAAGATAAGGTACAAACCATCTGCCCGTGAAACAAAACAGTAGGCTATGTAACAGGATATGGGAAATATGTCTATTCATTCTCTTGAGAAATGTTAGATGAGGAGATTGGTACCACTCTTATATCCGACTCTTAAATATGAACCTACAAGCAGGAGACATTTCATTTAGTTCAGCTCAGCATAAAGACTGTAAGAAGACAGAAACTGATCAGCTACCAGCACCTGTAAAGGTCAGTGCTGTACAAAAATGTAAAAATTACAGCTTGTAGTTTAGAGGAGGTTTTTATTACATGACTGGAAACACACTAGTGGTATGTGTTTCTAGCCAATACTCCATGCTAAGCTGGTTTGTTGCTAGCTGTAGCTTTATGTTGAAAAGACAGGAGTGGTACCAACTAATGAAGATCACTTTACCAATTAAAGTAGATATAATATTTGTTTTCCAGGAGAAACATGGCGGAGCATCAGCATTGTAACTGAATCACCACCTTTTATTCCTTTGACTCTCCACCTTCGACATCTCCTCCTTTGACATGCCAGCACTCAACACACACTGACCAGGCCTATCTACACACACATATCCAAACAGAAATGTCGTTTGATAGCAAATTCATCTTAGTACAGATCTTAGATCATGTTTGTTTTCTTTTTACAGTTGAGGTTTTTGTTTTATGTAGAGGAGGAGAGCAACAATCTCAAGTTTTATTAAATATGCTTTTAACATCCTGGTGTTCAAAAAGCTTAGTGCGTACACTTTCTGGTTAAAAAATAATTTACAGTTGAGCTATCTATCTAGCTATGTTTGCTTTTAAATGCTTTTATTTTCCTAGTGGTTTTTACATTATTAATTTTATACAAATGCACTATTCCCATTCTAGTTTAGAGACCATTATCAGCATTTATGTGCTTGGTGCTGCTAGGGAAACTTTAAGACTACATTCAAGGGAACTCTTTTTGTTGTTGTTTATTTCTCCATTTAATTCAGGAGAGACACTTCATGAAATGAAATAACATCATACCTCACATCAAATATGTGAACAGAGATATTCTGTGCTTAAATTTGGACAGTTTGTTTGGCTTTGTTCACTGCTCAGGTACAAAAACTAAACCTTTTCTTCCCCAACCAGCCATGAACTAGTACCCTACACATTATTGTAAAGTTTGAAATAAAAATTGATCTATTTTGAACTATTTCTCTATTTTATAGAATTAATGCTTTTTATAGTATTTGTACAAATTGAGGTTTTTAACTTATTCATAGTCATCTGCTCATTAAATTGTAGGTTACCATTATGCTGTTTACTGAGTGTGAGGTCTTTGTTATTTACAGTAAGACTTGCTCACCTGATACCTTGAATCATTCTTATTTGTTTCCTCTTGTAGTCTGCCAACTATGTCAAACCATTTGCATATGACAGTGGAGTGCTTCCCTCTTCCCTATGTTTTCTTCAGTATAAGTCATAATTGCTTTGAATATATTTGGTTTATTGAGATGTTTTGCAAGCTTTGGTCTGTTTATCTCAGGTTATGATATTGTTTGTAAAACTACAGACCTCCATGTGATTGTATGAGGAATGTCTATATGTATATCCATCCATTCTTTAAATGTGCATTCATGTTCAACCAAGTGAGGTCAATTGATATAAAGGCTTGTTTGTCACAGTAATGACGTGTGTAAGAGGAGAAGGCAGCTGTCTCAGTATATGTGGCTTTTCTCTTATAGGAGCACAAGTTGTCTTTTTTACATGTTCTATACAGTAAT
Source organism: Ctenopoma kingsleyae (assembly GCA_032353495.1). Taxonomy (NCBI): domain Eukaryota; kingdom Metazoa; phylum Chordata; class Actinopteri; order Anabantiformes; family Anabantidae; genus Ctenopoma; species Ctenopoma kingsleyae. The sequence goes on along the minus strand of JAUBNQ010000008.1, from coordinate 12,794,708 downwards.
TTATATGCAAAGTAGGAATTGTTTGATGTAATTTGGTGTACTGTGATGTTTCAACACAAGCTGGTTTGCAGGCTTTCATTAGAGATGTCACAGAGTTAAATGTTGCATTCATTATCATCCAAGTTTGTAAAGCCTTTTATGCTATAGTCTTGCACTCACTTGCAGTTTTCCAGTCCTTTTAGAGGGTACATTTGTTAAAATATATGAATCCCTTTTAGATAGCATGTTTGTTAAGTTTTTTTTAACCCAAAAAGAAGCCATTGGTATTGTAGCTACATGGACAACAACAACCTCTCCTGAAAGAAAAAGTAGAATTTCACATTAAGAAAAATAGCTTTTAGACAACTGAATATATTGTTGCTTTGTGACTTATCCCTGTCTTTTTACGAAAAAATAAAATATGCATTATTTTGCATTTTGGTGGGCTGTCTATATTTGATGGATACAAGTTCAAAAAAATAAACAGTCAACAGAAATAAATATTTATTGCCATTCATTTTACATAGTGGATGTTGCTGCATGTCCAATCAACACCAGTCTGCGAGGAAAAGCATCTGTCATCTGTCAAGATTGTAATGCTATAAGGGCGAAACTACAAAAACAGAATTATCAAGATAACATTGATACAGTTGCCTATACAACAAAGCACAAAAACAGCCAACTGTAAAGGAAATTAGACAGTAGTAAAATGGCTGATGTTAGGATAAACTCTTCCTGCCTCTAATTTGTTCGTTATTTCTTGGAAATAGCACCTGATCACATTTACAAATGTTTAAAAATGCTTGGGCTGAATAGAATAACATCATATGCACATTTTAACTGTTCTCTGTTCAACAGCATAGTTTAATATTACTTCCATAAGCACTAACTGATCATATCACTAAGGCAAATCTGTCAGGGCTGGTGATAAGTTTCCCTGTTACATTCGATCACCTGCAATTAAGTGGGTGATTATGAAGTGTAGGCTTCATTATCACTGAATTAAATTCAACTTTGATGTTTAAAAGAAACAACTTACAGTGTGAAAAGATGGATTGATACCAGTGTATTGGGAGACTGAGACACTGTGAAATAGCTGCAACAAGTACAGAAAAATCTAACTCTCCACTGTAGCTGTTATAATAGCTGAATCCTGAAGTGTTTGTAACCACAGGCGAGATTGGAGAACTGCACAGACATTAATTTGTAATATATAATCTATTGCATCATACAAGTAGTAAACAACAAAGTCTTACTAGAGTCTATTGTCTTTCAGTTCTAGCGAATTGTCTTCACTGGGCTCTTGAAACTTGATGCAGCCTGAAGTTGGAGTTGATAAGCCATTGGGTGAATTTTGAATCCATATAGCCTGAAAAAAGAAGGGGAAATAAAGTACAATGACTTCCTCAACAAAGAGAAGTTGGATACCAACAAACTAAAATGGGCGAACAGGTTTTAGATGAATGAAATTTTCAAAAATGTACTGTGATACGTTTACTCTTCTATATCACTGCTTTAAACTGATGAAGAATGTCAAAAATTGAAATTTGTTAGTTAATGCTGGTTTACAAGCAAGAGGATGTCAAGTCAACAGACCTAGGCACAAACTGGTTGGCTGGTCGCTTTGGACGATACTCTGGGTGCACCATGAACAGCATGTGGGGGAACCCTGTCCCAAAATACGCTCCATCTGTGTGGTGGTGTCTGGAGGATTTAGGGGTGTATACATCCATGCACTTCGGGCAATAAAGCTTCACCATTGCTTCTCCTGGGATGTCTGACAAGCCTACACCAGACAGGTGATAGCTGAATATGTTTTGATAACAACTGACAAAGGCAAACAATGCAGTATTCTTCTTGGAGATAATGAAAAGTCAGACTTACCAATAGGAAGCATTGGCTGATTTTCACAATAGACTCTGGGGCAATAGCCAAAATCCCCTTGTTGATATTTTTCTAACTATGGAGAATAACACATTTAGAAATCACTATTGGTTTGTGTCATGGAGCATGTAGTAATCAAGTTAATATGTAATATCCTACCATCTGTGCAATGCCTCTGTTTGTGAGTATATAACGTGCGTGTATAAGCCCGTAGAGCAACTCTGCTGCCTGCTCTATCAAGTCGCTCTGGTTGGGGTTATCTTCGAGTTCTTCATCTGCCAAATTTAAGTGATTTAGGTGTGGTTATACCCTTGACTCTACACTATTTATTTTTTCATGGGAACTAGTGATACCTTAGTATTCTAACCTGGCTCCAGGTCAAGAATCATGTCCAGAGCCTGACGGTAATGAGGCACCTGCTCATTCAAACCTGTCAGGTTAAACTTGTCCTGTATGTAATCTTCATCAACCTGTAATACAGCAGTAGAAGACAAGGAATGGATATTACTGACATGAATTACTGTTCCACCAGCATATTGCTACTGCACACTGATGTGAACGTATTACATAAGAGCTTAACAGGATTACTTAGATATTACCAGTGAAGAATCCAGAGAGTTAAAATTGGTATTAGACTGTGTGAGAGGCAAACCACTTACGCTAACCTTGACATACAATTCCTAGACTTTATTTTAAGTATTTTTCCAATCAGATAGCTCCCTAAGGTGAGAGAAGTCTCCATTTTCTTCAGTGGAACAGATCAGTAATAAACAGCTGTGAGAAAAGGCTGTAATAGACAATTCCTATTGATACGTTGATGTAAGACCATTATTACTAGCAAGCAAAAACATTGTGTCACAATGTACATATTAATTTTTGCTAACGTATTTCTTAAGATGTTTAAATTGATGTTATGGTAAATTTAAGCCAAGGATCCAATCTCACATCCCAGTTCAAGAATAAAATTAACCAGGTGTACAAACCTCACAGAAGAACTCGTTGCCTCTCAGTCCACAAAACCAGGATATCCAGGACACCTCCTCTGAGCTGCTCATTTTCCTGACAAACCAAAACACAGTTGCGCTGCGACAGGTTTCATTTTTTCATCCTCACTGGTTGGCGAAAAGTTACAACCAGGAGTTAAAATGTTGAGATGCTAACTCTACAAACACACATTCTGGAGATATTGAATAAATATGTAATTTTATTCTATATAATGCTCAACTGACCCTGAATTTGCGTGACTTTCGTGTACAACCGGCTACCTACGTTAGCTCTTGATTTTGCTACACGGTTGCTTGGTTGCTATCATATAGCTAGCTAACAATATAACCTATATAAATACATATATAGTGTCAGTACAAATACTTTAGCAATTTAGAAGTACAACCTTCTGAATGTTTACGACTGTTCACAGAGACTCACCTTTCTTTTTTATTTCTTTCTACATTAACTACCAAGCTCGGCTAGTTTATCCTCACTTCCTGGATGACAAACGTATCTTCCGGTCACCCCCACTTTTCAAAATAAAGCTCATAATTGTTTATTCATTCTTTATTTATATTTATGACAAAAATATACAGTATAGAATATACCATTTCACTATATGTTCAAATGGTAACTTTTATATATAGTCTATGTTGCTATAACAAAGTATTTAACTATAATGTAAAAAAAAAGAACTAGACTGTCATAGTCACAAAACAGAATGTCATTCTCAGCTGGGATGGAGATGTTTTTCACGGCAGGTCTGAAAAGGTTTTACGACGAGGTGGTCCAGCTTCTTTCTGCTCCTGTTCTTTCCCCATTCCTTCAAACATCAAGATCCTTAAATATGGAAAATAAAATGTCATTTACTGTTCAAGACATCCCTATAAACTTAATATTTTAACATGGTTAAGTCTAGCACTTGCTTATTTTTATATTTTATAACAATTTGGGGACCCTTCCAACAGTTTTAATCCTATAACCTGACTCTAATCTCCTCCCACTTTCAGAAATCCCCAGTCTTTCATACTCACAGTTTCAGTATTGCATTTCTCTTGCCCAGCATCATGTTCAGGAAGTCATTGTAGCTGATGGTGTCTTTCGATGCATTTCCTACCACCTCTGACATCATTTTTTTCAGCTCCAAGTGAGTCTTGGCCAATCCAAGTTTTTCCAGCATTCGCTTTAAGCCCATTATATCTATAATATTGATAGTTCAAAGAATGCAAATCAGGAAAATATGCTTATCTGTGAAGCTGTATTCTGTGAGTCACTACTGAAACAACTGGCCAATGTTGCTGAAAAACTGCAGCTTTACCTATTTCTCCTTTGTCATTTAGATCAAACTCCATGTATTTTTCTGTAATGTGAGCAAATATAGTATTATTCCAAAATATAAAACAATGCACTAAATGGTGAATTCTCTGAGTAGTGGATAGTAGCCATTGAATTCTCACTTTTAAACATTTCAAGTTTTGTGGCAAGGTCTTCCTCTTCTGCATATTTGGGATCTGAGAGAAAAGCCTAGTGGAGTGAAAAACAAATCATCACGAGATATTATCATTAGTATTGCACTTGTTATATGTCCAGACCCTGTGTTCAGAAGACATTTATCTTCATTGTAACCTGGTGACTTGATCTACAGAGTTCAAATTGAGCTCACCTCATTGATAGAGTTCAGTTTTTCTTCTTGTTGAGACTTGAGAAGACCATATGCTTTACCACCTGTAAGAAAGCAACAGCCAGTGCACAGAGCTATTAAAAATACTTCAGAGTACACAGTTTTAACTACACTATACAGAACAATTAAAAAAATAGTAAATTAACAGAAAATATGCAAACTAACCTTGACTATCCATTTCTGTGAACAATACTGAGCAACTGTGAAATCTTCTCTGACAATATGAAAAGTTGTGTGGCGTTTCTATAAAGCGAATCAGAAGAGGAAGTGAACTGACAAAGTTTCAGTTAGCATTGGTGAGGTTCCTCTGTTGTATTTTCAGCAAATAGAGGTCAGATGAAGAATGCATGTCATGACAGTCACACAAGTCTGAATGTCACCACACAGGGAAGAAAAAACACTTGTATACTAAAGTGCATACATAATACCTACTGCCTAATAGATGAGATTGGTTCATTCAACTTTGCATAGACAGTCAACATGAAAACATTTGGTATGTTTACCAGCTCAAAAATAAACTAATATTTTAATTACGGAAGGAAGAATGATGCAATGTGGAGAACCATCTGAGAGATATATGTCCATTACTCTGCAGAAATATTTTTGTTGCCAGACATATTGAAATGAAAAGCATTGTAAACTTTATGATTCTGGATATTTTGACTGAAAATTATGTTCTCTGCGTCCTCACAGATTCACACCTGAATATGCAGGCCACTGAAGCTCCACAAGACTTAAATGCATTGCTCAAGTAATAGTGATGCAGGAGTAAAGATGTCCTATCACTTTTCAGACCCACAGTTAAATGTGAGCCCAATAAAGAACTAGATAACCACTTGTGCTGCAATGGCCAATGATCATGTTGATGTAATTTTTTGCTCTGGCCACATGGTGGCACTATGAGCCATATGACTAGTCACGGAAGAAACAAAGTTTTCTTCCTGATGCATATCTGATGTTCCAGATTGTCCAGCAGTTGGCCAGGATGCCTAGCACTGAGGTGTCTAAGCTCTGATGATGTGCTGTAACAATATGCCAGATGCTGATTGCAAATGGTGAATTTTATTATACTAAGATGCACCACATCAAAATGCAAATGCTCCTAGTTCCTTCAGGAAGTTGCATTGTTGCAAATGCAAGTTCAGCCAGTCAGTACAGTGAGGTTTATTCTCAATAAATGAATAATGAAAAAGATGCAACCACCTAAAAACATCAAACATGCACTGCACTCCACTTTTTGGAAAACTGCACAAATCCGGTCACTGGCCAAACTTGCGGTTGCAACACACAGCATTGCAACTTCCAGGAGACACTTGTCCATTTTCTGAACTAATCTCTCTGAATGTTCTCTCTTTCGCTGTGTCAGTCTATGTCTACTCCTCAAAAACTGTCCATTGATGCCTGAACTAACTGACTCAGCATCAGCATTTGTGTATGTTCTGTGATTGACCTTGGAGAAAGAGACCTTGGGGTCGGCTACCTAAATCTGAACTGTTTCATGAAACAATTAAGGCTGGAGTTAAAGTAAACCTGAGTTTGATTAAAGCTCACTGTCAGAAACCCTTCTCTAAATTTGTCAAAACTTATTTTATTTATTAATGCAAAATATTACACTTTTACTATTGCTGTTCTCACGTGTAGACCACTTTGACCAGATCCAGAGCTTCTCAGGAAGTATTATCATGATGCATTGAAAGAGAGATTTAGATGAAAATTTAAAATGTGTAATAATAAAATACCCAAACACACTAATGCTTTTATTATGGTACAGTACATTACTCACTAATGTATGGACAGTGACTTTGGTCCTGGTATTAAAGTGGTCTACATGCAAGGACAGAAATAGTAAAACTGCCACTTTGGCATTTCTAAATAAAATAAGGTTTTGACAGAATTGGAAATAGGTTTCAGACAGTGTTTCTGGAATGTCTAATCCACATTTTCCCTAAACTCCAGGTTTTCCTTAACTGTCTCCTTAACTTGGAACTAAACTGGAATCTGTGAATCAGATGCCAACTTCAGCCCCTTTTACAAAGTGGTCTTCAGAAGGAGACGTTTTGCAGCGTTCAACACATTTCTGTCATCACTACATAGCGTATAACTAGTAGACAGGAAAAACTATTGTTTGACCATGCAGATAGTTTCAAGTTGACACTTCTGTGTTATTTACAGAAGTGAGAATAGGTGGAGACAAATAAAGGAGACAAGAATGAAACAATAATCTCTTTCCACTAATTATACTGTATTACACAGAAAATGGCACATGTTTATTTACAGGGTCTTTTGTTTTTAGTTCTGTTAATAGTCGTATCAGAGTCCAAAGGTGAGTAGATGTATAATTTTTCAATCAGATTAAATAAATTTTATGCTATATTAAATGTATTTTACATGTTCAGTTTGCTTTTTTACAGTCAGCAGACAGATTATTCACTATACTTTAACTATTACTGTGATTGAACTTATTTGAACTAATTACCTGCTGTATTTAATAACTTACATATGTGCAATATATTGTGCAGTTTTGATCTATCTGCCTTACAGCTTGAATGCTTTAGTTCAAACTTTGTGCACACAAAGCACAGCACTTACTGTCGGCTATCTATACATAGTATGCATTTTATTTCACTAGTTATATAGTTATATTTATAAATTGTTTTATGTGTCGTTATTTTAAGTTGACTCAACAGTGACAGATGCTGTATCCGCTTATAAAGAAGAAGATGCACTTTTCCCTTGTTTCAATTCTACTGTAATGGATCCAAAAAGCTGCTACAGAGTCAGATTGGTAAAGTATGACACAGATGCCAGTCAGATAGTTATGTTTGCTTGGCCTAATAAAATCCAGGATGCTAAACGTGTAAAATGGAGACATGACGGGAATGGACGTGAGTCGCTTTATCTGATAAATGTTACAAAATCTGATGAAGGACTGTACAGTTGTGAAGTCTATCAAGGATGGGAGTGTACGCTGGTCAAAAACATATCTTTGAAAGTAAAAGGTAAGATTACACATTTCATTCCTCTCATTTTACAGTTAAATTCAACTTGTCTATTGCAGTATTCTTTTTAAATTATTGCTCTTTCAGAATGCAAAGCCTTGGACGCAATCAAGGCAACACCAAGCACAGCCATTGAACTGAAGTGTCCAGTTGAAAGGGTGTCAGAACAACAGGGACCTAAAAATATCTCGTGGGCAATGCTGAAAGGAGGCAAACCTGTACAGAGGTTTGAAATTAATGACACATCACTGCTGATCAATTCTTTTAATGCCAGTGACATTGGCTGGTACAGATGTCAGTACACGTCAGGACAAACTCAGCGCTGCTTTGAAATCAATCTACTTGTTCGGGGTAAGACTTTAAAGTTTTATATTAGATATTAACACCATCAATAAATAACAATAATTATAACTTCTATGTACATTTCCTATTTCCTTCATGAAGTGGAAAAGACCACAGGTGTTCCAGCTATCGCGACAACAACTCAACAAGGTCTGTTTATTTTTATTATTAAATCTATTGCATCAGTGCAGTGTCTGTGTTCCATAAATTTGCATCCTGTCTTCCTCAGCACTGACAACCGGTGACAGTGCAGCAGCAAAAGACATGAACGAGAGCAGTGGAGTACTTATTGCAGTCGTGTCCTCTGTCATTACTGGGACTGTCATAACTGCTGCACTGATAGGACTATTCTTTTACTGTAGACATAACACCCTGAGAGTCACACAGCGACCCCAGAGACGCCCAGCAGGTTTGATTTGTCTTTAGGTTTTTTCAGTTATTATACTGTTACAAACCCAGTGTAATGAATTGTTATCATATTCCTTATTTTCTTGTTGTTAATCAGGTGCTGTTAGGCAGTCTGTTGATTGTTATGAGATTGTGGAGCTAACAGAAGGTGAGAATGACTACTTTGTTATTATTATCTCCTTCTTTTAGCTCAGCCACTGTGCCCAGCTTTCTTCACCACTGCACTGACAACATTTTTTTTTTAACTTTGTCTCACAGAACCTTCAGTCCAACAAGTCAACAGCCTATACCAACAGTATGAGGGGAGCATGTGTACTTGTAAGTATTACAGTTATTATAAAATTGTAATTAATATTATAAAACCATGCATGATGTGAAAGTGGGCAAATAACATTTTCTCTCCTTAATTACAGTTCAACATTAGTAACTTGTTCTGCTAAGAAGAAGAAGAAGAAGATTATTCTTGTCAAATTAAACAGATTTAGTCTAATCTGGAGTACCTGCTTACATTTAACCATTATGTAAACATATGCAACATGTGCTGAACTGCAAAGAGTTTGTTTCTGGCTTGAAAAACCTATGTTCTTATTACTCAGTTTGTATTAATATATCTAATGATCTGTGTAATTTTAAATAAAACAGACACATGTCCACAGTGTAAGTCTTTCAATTACATCTTTGATCCAATTTGAACAAACTGCAGGATGGTAAATGATCTTGACAAAGAAGTCATAAAATTGATTTACATATCTGTGTATTCCAAGAAAATATTGCCTTTAGTGGACATTTTGTGAAGAACATATGTTTTTATTGATAAACTTGAGACAAAAACACACAATTTTATATATTTCTAGTTAACAGCCTGTATTAAATGATAGAAACTGTCAGTAGCAGCTGCTTCTCTTTTACATGGTTGTTGCTGTTGCTGTTGTAGTTCCTCATTATTTACATCCTGAATGACTTCATACACACGAGTCTGTAAAAAGCAATACTTACTTATTATATGTGAGCTTGATAAAAATGTAAAATATTTGACTGTTATTAGCACCATAGTTTTGTTCTTCTACTTGAGTGTTTTCTTCTTACCATTCTAAAACTCGTCTGTTCATTTTCTGCAAACAGAAGGGTGGGACAACGTCGGTCAATCAGGTAACATTTCATTTTCATTAGGGGATATAAAACATTAACAGTATTACATTATAGCTGTAGTTTAAAATCATACTTAACCAGATTCAGTACCTGCATCCTTGTTGCGCTTCCTCTTTGTGTACATGTAGAGTCCTCCAGCAGCTACACATATTAGAAGGCCCAGAGGAAGGGCTAACCATGCAAGTGTTTGTAGAGCTGTGGATATTATTAGAATAATTATTATTTCCCCTCAGTGTATTTACACATTTGTACATTCTGCCTTATTTGTAGGCTTTATTAAGGTGAAATGGCAATATTATCATGGTGCATACTTACAGTTAATGTTGCACCACTTCTTTGATGCCATCACTGCATTCTCTCTACGCACAGAGCAGGTGATTTCATCTGATCTCATTGAATGAACTGGAAGATGTAGCTTGTTTATAAGAGTGTTACTTATATTCATTAAACCACTCTGCCAGCTATTTTGGCTACTTCCAGACCAAGTTAGATTAAAATCTTTTTCACATTCTTTGGCACAAATAAGCACACAAGTCAAGGTGAGAGTATCTCCTCCTGGGGCATACTCTGAAGTAACTGAAAAGACAAACACATGTGGAAATACCTCAATAGCAGTGACCCACAACTCAAGCTCTAAAACTGCACTTAAAAGGATAAATTCTCACCATCTAGGATGTGCAGTCTGATTTTGTTTAACACCGCTTGGTGAGTAGTTGAGTCTGAGCACTGGTAGTCCCCACCATGCAGAGCACTCACTTTGCTAATGACCAGTGATAAGTCTTGATCAACATGAAATGTCTCTGATTGACCTTTATCGTGTGAGTTATTATCTGTTAAGAACCTTCCACCCACAGCCCACATCACACTGACAACAGGAGAGGAAATGTTGCTGCAAGAGAGTGATACTGACTCACCCACTGCAGCAAACACTTCCTCCATGCCATCTGAGGAAAAGGGAGCTCAAGTTACACAATATACACACTCAATCATATCTTTAATTTAGTTAGCGCAGAGTAGTACCTGTTACTGTTGTTGTATAGCTGATGCTGGCTTTGACAACATCATTCTGAGTTAGTTGGCATTTCCATTTTCTGTGGTGGTCTGTCAGTTTTTTCTTGATGGTCAATTTAGAGAAGCACTCAGAGGGATTTTCATAGTGGAATCTATCTCCAATTATTGGCGTATTATCCTCAGTACTCCACTTGATATGTATCCCTGTGTTGTTACAAGGGACATGTCCTTTATATGTATTGAGGAAACACTGAAGCTCCATCATCCCCTTCACAGCAGTTGGATTCTTGGTAACTGGTGAATTAAAAAAAAAACATGACTGCTGTGTTTTTATTACTCATTTAAGGTGGTCAGATTGTTTGATTCAGAGTTTATATTTTATTCTCAGGATTCATTGATACAGGTGTAGTGGTGTAGTGGTCACTTTTTTTTCCAAGCATGAGGGACCCAGGTTTGAATCTCCGAGTCAGCCAGGTGCTGTTCTGTGGGGAGTCTGCATGTTCTCTCTGTGTCTGTGTGAGCTTTCTCTGGGTTTTTCTCTCTGGTTGTCTCCCACAGTTCAAAGACATGCATGTTACGTTAACTGATGACTCTAAATGGTCCATCGGTGTCAATGTTTGTCTGTCTCTATACGTCAGCCCTGTGAAAGACTGGTAACCTGTCCAGGATTTACCCTGCCTCTCACCCAGTGACAGCTGGGAAAGGCTCCAGCACCTCTGCAACCCTTAAGAGACGGATTCATTCACTGATACAAGATTATATGATTTTCATTTTAAAAAGTGCAAATACACGTTGTAATGCATCTTTATCTAACTTGAAACTAAAAAGGCTTGTTTGAGCTCCTGTTGTCTGTGAAGTGGCATGAATAGATGAAAACATTGCTCAAATGGTCTGTAACTGTATGCATTGTTATTTGCAGCTGAAAAAACTGCTGCAAAAACACTTTCTGCAAAACATATTGACCTCTCTATGAACATTCGAACTAGCGTTAGCTGGCAGTGGAGCTGTGGCAGCTAACCTGAGAAAGTGAGACAGACAACGTGCTTAGTGGGTGTATGAGCCCAAAACAGATGGCCAGTTACGAACTTCCACAATAATCAACTGATGCTACCTTTGAAGAAAAAATTGAAGAACAAAGCAAATTGGACAGACTGAAACCTGGGTGTTTTGATACCAGCCAACATGAAAAAACATGTTCACTTCAAGTTTTGGGCAACTTCACAGAATTATTTATGTAACATCAGAACACGGTAAAAGATTACCTTGACCCCTTTAATCAAGAATTGTTTTAGGGGCAAAGACAAATCACTTACTTTCAAGAATCTGAAGTGAAACACTTGAATTAAATGTTCCACTGTCACAAGAGTAAAGACGTGCATCATTCAGTGCCAGGTGATTAATCTGCAGGGAGCAATCCTTCAGCAGGACAAATCTGTGGTTGTTTGGAGATTTCACACTTCCAGCCTTTACAACCTCAGTAACTGACTGAAACTCTCCTCCTATGTTCCAGTTAATAGATGAGCAGAATCTAATGGAAGGTATGGCACACGGCAAAGTAATACTATCTCCTAGTAAGGCAAACATCACCAAATGATCTGTTGAGAAAATGACAAGAAAGCATATCATTTTCAAAAAATTAAGTAGTTTTTAGAAATCTCAGTGGCCCTTGCCAGGGAAAAAAAGGATAGTTAATATTAATGTGTTTAGTTCAAATCTATCTTTCTACTATAATACTGCATAATTAATTTTAATTGTGAATATTTTACGATGCCTCGTTCATTACCTAAACAATTTTTAAATACGGTCACAGAGCAGAGATTTATTAAGTTATATCCAACAAAAAACATACCACAGATTAACAAAATAATATTTTCTATTTTGGTTTTGTAATTACCAGATGACTGAAGTCCAGCAGTGAAAGAAAGGAGACAGTGTCCTAGCAATAAAAAGTTAACCATCCTTCTCTCAGACATTTTCATCGTTTATTGTTAAATCCTCTGAAGGCAGAAATAGGAAATAACTGTGATGCAACTCATTTTAAGTTTAAGTCCAGCCCCTGAGAGGAACTTCAGTTTATTTTCTTATATTAACCCAGAATACTCTGGACAAAAATGTGGCCACTATATTAATTAATATTTTCTCTTTATTGTGTGAGAGTGTGCATGTAATTAACTTTTGTTCACCCCTTTGATAACTTTATATATCACCAAATTGCTAATTTTGTATATATAACTCTATGATTAATGACAAAGCAGTTTGATACCAGAAATACAGTACATTCCTTGGTTTATGAACCTATTGACAGATCAAGATACAGGGAAATAGAAGAAAGTCTTAAAGATAAATACACATGTGAAGGTCCATTCCTTTGCATGCAAAATGTTAAGTAAGTAAAAAGAAAGCAGTTCGCCCTCTAGTTCAGGGATTGGTTAACAGGTCTTGGGCATGCTATAACTGTGTAAGACTTGACCTTGAGCACAACACTAGCAACTCCTCTCAGGTCAGGCAGAGATTCCTCAGTCTCAGAAGGAATGAACTGGAAATCTCTCAGCAAGTAGCCAGTAAACAGGAAGAGCTCCATTTTGGCAACATACTCCCCCAGGCAGAGTCTAGCCCCCCCTCCAAAAGGGATTAGAGCACGCGTAGAGCCTCCTCCTCCTTCTAGAAAGCGCTCTGAAAGAGAGAGAAAGCAGCTACTTTACTTGAGATCTTCTGTGCCAAGTGAAAGGAATGTACTTCATCCAGGAGTTAGAGCAGTACCTGGTTTGAAGCTGTATGGGTCAGACCAAACGGCAGGGTCATGGTGAGCACCATAAAGATTGGGAATGATGACTGTGTTCTTAGGAATGAAGTAACCTGCAATACTAAACATGTGGAGATTACAGATTTGCCATAATGCAAGTAAAGTAAAAAACTTTAACAAGCAATACAATGAAAAATGTCTAACAAACCAACATTTGTGTGCAATGTGATGCTCACTGACTTTATAGAAATCTGTTTCACATTAATGTGCAGATTGACCTGATAACAACAGGATATTATGTATATCATATAGCAATAATCAATATCTGGATCAAGATTCACATAGAAATCTCACATATTTTCTGTATGAAAACCATACGTTTGCTTAATTTGGGTGATTTCTAGTTTATTTACTTTGTTTGTTGGCAGGGGCCAACATTTGCTTTGTGCACAGGGTCATTAATGTCAGCAACATTTCAGCCTTGGTCACACGCCTTTTGTTCCTGTTATCTTCTTTTGCAATGTTAGCGTAATAGCGTTTTTGCACAAGTTATTGTTTCAAGGCATTGTGTGTTCTACTTGCACTTTTATTGAAACTCAGCTGACCTGCTGTCTCTGATGGCTCTGTGTGGCACCGCTAGTGGAGCAACTGGTCTAAGTCTGAGCACCTCATTGATCAAAGAGCACAGAACAGGGAGTCTGTGTCGGTCACTGTACTTGGGGTATTGTCCCTGTAGTACTGTGCATAACTCCTCATACACCATTGTCTGCACCTAAAGGTTAAAATAAGAGAAGAACGATCAGAACTAAGATGAGCTTCAGGGTGTGTAAATATCATGTTTTTAAGGTATATTTGTAAAAAGAAAAGTACCTCTGGCCTGTGCAAAAGGAAAGCTACAGTCCAGTTTAGCCAGGCTGCAGTGGTCTCTGTTCCCCCGATTAGAAGATCAACAGTGGCCATGTGGACATGAGTATCTGTAAGTAGCTGGGGACAAGTGCACAAGGACATATTATCTTTTCACCTGTACTATTTTGAAATGACATTTCCAGTGTTGTGATGCACGGTTTGTATAATTTAAAGTGACGCTATGAAGAAAACACACTGAAATCCAGTTCATCCATATTCATGCTCCCAG
>JAUBNQ010000008.1:12764775-12776105 GCA_032353495.1 Ctenopoma kingsleyae | reverse complement strand
GTATGTGCTAATGATGAAGGAATATTATTCACCTTTTTCTCCTCTCCTGCCACCTGATAGGTCACTCTATAGCTGTGATAAACAACCATAGGAGTTCTCCATGTTATCACTGCAGAGCGAGGACTCACCTCATTGGCTTTAACCACTGGGGGACCCAAAAATGCATATATATTAGACACATTTTACAAACTCTGTAGTCCTTAACAAGGCTTTAACAAGTAAACAACCCTGAGCTAATATTATTTTCTCCTTCTACTCACCATTAGCAGTAGTAAATGTAGTTGAGATTGCCATACTCTGAAGGCTATCTTTCTGGCTCAGAACTTTGACTGTGTACACGGTGCCTTTCAGTAGGCCTCTCAGTTGGTGCTCCACTGAGTTTCCAGACAACATCACTGTCACTGTCACATTAGGAGCTGTGGTAAGAAATATAATTAATCAGTAATATTACTGTAGTCTTTACCACTTTGGCATTAGACATTAGGTTAATGGTGCCATACTTACTCTTGGAGGACTCATAGCTGATAATGAAGCGGTCTACTTTCCCCAGACTGGGTGTCCATTTCAGCACAGCTCTGGTATCTGTCACATTAGTAACTTGAAGATGTGTTGGAGGGGCAGGCACTGCAGTCAAAAGACAATCCAGAACATGTTGATTTTTGTTTCCACATTTCAAGACAACCAAACATAGCTGTGCAGCACATTAAGCTTATCTACCTGTGGTGATAACAGATGTGAGGGCATCACTCTGGGCTCTGCCTTGAATAGTAGTTACAGAGATAATGTACGAGGTTCCAGCAGACAGTTTGGACAGGACTACATGAGACTGCTGAGAGTCCACAGTCACAAAATAGCTCTCCCCTAAAAGGACAACACACCACAGTTGTCAAACCAAAACAATCTCAAAAAATCCAACCTTACTGATATTAGGCAAAGGAATTAAAATCTGAGATGCAGTATAGGCATCCTTTGACAGACCCGTAACGATGTTGGTGTATGTGACCCTGAAGCCTGTAAATGTCGTCTTTGGTTTGAACCAGGACACAGTGAGAGAAGACTCTGTTACATTGCTGAAATCTATTTCTGTGGCTGACTCAGGACCTAGTCAGAAAAAAAAGTGGATTTACATTTTATAAATAATATAATATGTACTGTATTAACTAGGGATGTCCGATATTGTCGGCCTACCGATATTATCGGCCAATCGGCCCATTAAAATGTAATATCGGAAATTATCGGTATCGGTTTTTATTCTTTTAATGACAACTTTTACATACCACATATTATACATCAAACTCTTCAGCTACTTCTCCTCTCTCTCAAAATGTTAAAATATGACAAATCGAAGGTATAGTTTTTGAGAGTTTGTTTGGCACACCTTGCAATAATGTTTAAAGTTTAAGTATGCATGATAGGAGATATGCGATGTTAGTTACCTAAAATGATTTAGTTTTTCTTTTTTTTATGAGGGGGAACCACGCATATATTGGTATCGGTTTATATTGATATTGGAAATTAATAGTTAGACAATATTGGTATATCGGATATTGGTAAAAAAGCCAATATCGAACATCCCTAGTATTAACTGATTGTGTGTAGTGGAAGAATTACATATAAATAACTTAAATTACCTGTGACTGCAGTTACTCTGTGAATCTTTGATCTTTTCTCAGCACCAGTACCATATATCTGCAGGGCATAATGTGTGTTTGCCCTAAGATTACTGAACTCCACGGACCGAACGCTGCCAGGGACCACAATAGAGATCCTCTTGGTATCAGCTTTACCTCTCGATACAGCGGTTTTTGCAACAGTACTAGTGCTTTCAGTCTGTACCTGGGCCTGAGTTGAGTTCTTAACCCCAGATGTCTTTTCGTCTTCAAGAGCTTCCTCTTCAAACTCCTCGTGGTCATCTTCATCATCCGCTGTCCGTGGCTCTCTTCTGATCACAGTGAAGTTCTTGAACATACCCTGGGGTGCTGACCAAGTGACAGTGAAGTTATAAGAGGAGATGTTCACAACTTTCACAGAACCTAATCCAGATCCTCCCTTCCCCCTTCTCACTTCAGAGCCATGGATAATTGTTTTGTTCTGCACAACTTGAGCTGCGTGTGAAGTTGATGTGATGGTTGCATTCAGTACATACTGACTCCCATGTGTAGCTTTCTCTTTTCCACTCTTGCCAGCTTCTGTGTTTCTGTTATCAACAGACTGCACATTTGTAGCATCTACTTTGTCGATCTTGCTGTGTCCAGATGATTGGACATTCTTCCCAGCCTTAGACTGCTCTAGGGTCTCCTTCCCTGCTATAGTTTTGTTTGTTCCTAAGCCCTTGGTCAGGATAGTTACAATATTAGCTGTGCCATTAGATTTCTTCTCATTGCTCTGGGTTACATTGGAATGAGGTTCATCTTTCAGTTGGTCAGATTTGGTTGTTTTAGTTGCAGCTCCTTCCTTAACAATCTTGAGGTCTGTTTTTTTAACCTTTTTAGCGACGAGGACTGTTGTTTTGCTTTTGCGGGCCTCTTCTTGCTTTCTTCCCACATGTTGGAGGAGTACTTGTCCGACAGTTGGATGACTGGTCTTTGTGGCATTTAAGGGACCTTTAATAGAAATTATTTTCTTATCAGAAGCTTCTTGCTTTGCTTGTGCTTTAGCAGCATCGGGTTTAGCAGTAGTGGATACTTTGGGTTTCATGCCTTCGGTCCCCTTCCTGAGTGTGTGCTCCACTTTTGTGGTTTTCTCCTGCATGTTTTCCTTGTCTTTGTTCAGCTGCTGTGTCACTGTGTCTACTTTTTCCTTGATCTTGCCTTTGACAGCTTCTGAAATCACAGAGTAGAGGTTAAGATTAAAGTATGTATGAGATCGCACTCGCACTTAATTTTATTATACTCAGCTGCTTGGGCCCACTTACTGCAGTCTGGACCCACAAATCCCTGATGGCAGACACATTTCCCCTTTTCACATTCCCCATTGCCACTACAGTCATCTGGACAATTTCCAGAACATGGACCTTGGCAACAATAAGCATAACAAGAATGATTAATTCCAGATCTTGTAAGTTGCTTTAAACACAATAAAATGGTTAATATGACTGAATCATACATTTATCTTTTAGCAGGGACATCTCTCTTTCAAGTCGGGCCACTCGTCCTTTCAGTGCAGCCATCTCAGCCTCACATTCACCGGTGCAGCCACCAGGCAACAAGCTGATCTTATGTGTCATCACCAGAGGAGCACCGGGCTGCAGTGTCAGCTCCTGGTCCTTGGCATTGCTTGAGTCACAGCCATTACTGATCACAACTTTGATTGGTTGGGAAAGTGTGGGATTTGCTTTCATTGTGGTGGAAGTCTTTGTTACAGTCGTGTGATTGCCAGAGACTGTCACCTTATCTTTGTCAGCTGCAGAACTACTAGCAGTGACAGCTTTTGCTGGGCTTGACAGAACAGTACTGGGGGAAGTCCCATCTTTGGAGATCTTAACATCACTGGTGGAGGGAGATTTAGCTGTACCAGTCTGATTTATAGAGGCCGTGGGCTTGTTTTTGGTGGTTTTAGCACCACTGGCAGGACCAGAGTTTGTGGATGTTGACTGAACATTTTGAACTGCCATGAGGACAGTCTTATCTTTGGAAGTCTTTCCATCACTGGTTGAAGGCAATTTCACTGAAACAGTCCGACTGACCAAAGGTTGGAATTTCTCTTTGGTAGTTATAGCACCACTGGCTAAAGCCGACTTTGTGGATGTTGAATGAACATCTGATGCTCCTGTTGCAGGCTTGTCTTTGCTAGCTCTCACTTCACTAGCTGAATGTGGTTTCACTGAATCAGTATGATTCACCAGAGGTTGGAGTTTTTCTTTTATACTCTTAGTGCCATTAGCTGAAGCAGACTTTGTGGATGTTGACTGAATATCTGGGGCTCCAGTGGGTGCAGGCTTATCTTTGCTATCTCTCACTTTGCCACCTGAGGGTGATTTCACTGAAACAGGATGACTGGCCAGAAGGTGTGGTTTCTCTTTAATGGTTTTAGAACCACTGGCAGAAGTGGACTTTGTGGATGTTGACTGAACATCTGGGGCTCCTGTGGGTGCAGGCTTGTCTTTGCTGGCTCTCACTTCACTGGCTGAGGGTGATTTCACTGAAATAGTATTATTGGGAGAAGGGTGGAGTTTGTTTTTAATGGTTCTAGCACTACTGGCTGAAGCAGACTTTGTGGATGTTGACTGAACATTTGGAGCTCCAGTGGGCACAGACTTGACTTTGCTAGTTCTCGCTTCACTGCCTGAAGGCAATTTCACCGAGACAGTCTGATTGACTGAAGGATGGAGTTTGTCTTTAATGGTTTTAGCAATGCTGGCTGAAGCAGACTTCATGGATGTTAACTGAACATCTGGGGCTCCTGTGGTTGCAGGCTTGTCTTTGCTGGCTCTCACTTCACTGCCTGAGGGTGATTTCACTGAAATAGTATTATTGGGAGAAGGGTGGAGTTGGTTTTTAATGGTTTTAGCAATGCTGGCTGAAGCAGACTTCATGGCTGTTGACTGAACATCTGTAGTGCCAGTGGGCTTGTCTTTGCTAGCTCTTAGTTCACTTTCTGAAGACAATTTCACTGAAACAGTATGACTGACCAAAGGTTGGAGTTTGTCTTTAATGGTTTTAGAACTGCTTGACTGAGCCTTGGTTAGAGCAGTTCGATTGGCAGAGACTGTGACCTTGTCTTTGTCATCTGCCGCTACACTTGCTTTAACAGCTGCTTTTGACAGGATAGTTTGAACTATACTGGGTGAAGGTTTGTCTTTGGAGTTCTTCACATTGCTGGAGGAGAGAGATTTAGTTAGAACAGTCTGATTGACAGAGGCTGTGTGCTTGTCTTTGTTGATAATGGTGCCCCTGGGTGTAGTGGCCTTTACTACTGGTGCTGGAGTGGTTTGAATTACTGCTGATCTGAGTTTGCTTTTGGTTGTCACTGTGGTGTTGACTGTTGAAGGTTTTTGGTTTATGGCTGGAGTGGGTAAAACTGTCTGATTGACTGTGTGTGGCTTTAGGGTAGGGCGAATGGTCTGTTTGGTTAGAGCAGCAGTGGGTTTTGGTTTTGAAAGGGTGAAAATGGTATTAGGTTTGGTTACGTCACTTCTTGTGGAGTCTCTCTTCTCATTGGTTGTGGTTTGAAAGGAGGGAAATGGGGTGAGGAGGAGGAGAAGTCCTATAGCAAACAACATTTTTAAGCCAGCAGCAGCTGCCAGAAATGGTATTGCCTTTGGAAGATCTGTATGTATATTACTGACAGATTATGACTTTTTCCTCTATATTTCTGTGACCAGTTGTTAAGAGGAATGTCCTAGGACTGTCCTAGAAATGAAAAAAATGAAAGAGTTGAGTTAAATACAGAAAATTGTATGCCAAATAATTTTAGGATTTTTTTTTATCCCTGGAAAATCTTATCTGAGCCCACATTTTGTTGTTCAGCATGATCTAAGATTACATTAACAGAGTTCTTATTCACACTTTTATGCTCACCTTAACCTGTCTAAAAGCTACACTACACAATTTCAGGCTTTGTGCCTTTCTCCAAAGTGACCTCACAGCAAAGGTTAAGACAACGAACAGCATCAACATTTAGTTTTCTCTTTTCAACACATACTGTACTTGTTTCTGTCATAGTATAGTATAGTCAGAAGTATATTTTCTTAATCTAGTTTTTCCAGATCAGGATGTTGGGAAGATGGCATATGTTTAAATTTAACAAAATGGACAAAATGTTCATGCAAAATTATATTATGAACTTTTAAAACTGTGCTTACTGTTTTAAAAGTAAAAGTCAAAATTATTAGGTTCTGAACAGGAAGGAAGAATGTGACTTGGGCGGGAAATCCAGAGAGTCTGCTGGAGAGACTACGTAGAGGTAACAGAGCATCACTGTGTGGAACTGTGGGACACTGTACGTCTTTCACTATACAGAAGGTTACATAAGCCTCTGCACCCACAACCCATAAAACCACTAAAAGAAATATGTTCCGACACTGACATGAAATCTATAGAAAGTCAAATAAATCAAACTGCAACTAAAGACATTCTG
Source organism: Ctenopoma kingsleyae (assembly GCA_032353495.1). Taxonomy (NCBI): domain Eukaryota; kingdom Metazoa; phylum Chordata; class Actinopteri; order Anabantiformes; family Anabantidae; genus Ctenopoma; species Ctenopoma kingsleyae. Next base: position 12,770,027 of record JAUBNQ010000008.1, on the reverse strand, counting down.
ATTCTTCCAAGTTTGTTTTTGAATAATTCATTGTAGTGTTTGTATTAATTGACCAAAAAGTCAATTAATAGATAAGTTAAGAAGCACTCTTTACTTCTAAAGTATAACTTGTTATACTATCACAACATTTGTGAAAGAAAAAAGAGAGAGGTTCTGGTCAATTATAGTAGGTACAACAGTTACACTTTTATGTGCACATGAAACTTAACATATCATGTTCCCCACTGATTGTAACTAGTATTTATGACTGTTTTATGATAATTGTTCTGCAACTAAAACACAATATTAAGCAACACTGTGACTTTTTATCACTCAGCCAAAACCCTGACTGTATTCATCTATGATCTATAAAGGCATTATAATTTAAAGGACAATCAACAGACATCAAAATATAATATAAGTCAAATTATTGACTGTAGCTGCATTTACCATTCTGATATCATGACACTGAAAAATAAATTACTTACCAGAATAAATATTTTGTTCTTGTTATCTCTGTCTTTGTGCTGTTCCCTCCATGAGATTAGAGGTGCTCACATAGACTTTCTGGATGTGATCTTGGAGGAAAGATGTAAGAGAAAGGACCACCACTAAAAAGCAGGACACTGACAAAGTCCGCTCCTACTTAAGGACCCCCCCTCCCCTTCCACGCCTAGTGGTCCCACTCTCTCAACCACCATGGAAAATATTTGTATTGGACATATAAAAGAGTTGCAGTTTTACACAGATTTGTGTATCAAATATGATCAACTACTCTCTTGTATTCTCCTACAGGAAAAAATAACATTTTTGTACATGTTTAACATACATTTTCAGATAGATTCAACATATACAGATCCAAAGTGAATTAATTAAGTCAGAGATAAATAAGTCACATTAATTGTTATACTTTTATATTTTCTGTTATTAATATCAAATGTGATCAGATTAGACTATGAAAGTGCAGTTTTGCTGTCAAACTATGTGTAACACAGTTTTCATGCTCTTTCATTACTGGAACACAAAAAGAACCTGCATGTTTCACCTTCACATGACAGGTATTTTGCAGTCTGCTGTATGTAACTTGACTTATTCTAGACATTTCTAACACCCAGACACAGTCTTTGATTGAATAAAGCACAGGTCAGAAAATCATGATTCAGCTGGACTACATAGTGTAACACTGCAGGTATTCACTGCTGACTCTGGGAGACAGGAAGCTCTCACTATATGAATTGGCTGTTTGTTGGAAGTAATGAGATGTAACTACGTGGGAGTTATGTAAGTGACCAAATATCTAGCAGATTTAGGGAATGGTCTGTGAAGGCACTGTATCTCTGACCAAATGGCCACCCACCATCCCACCTTTTGTAAACCACATGAAGACAAGTATGTCAAGGGTTCAGAGCAAACACGGCCCATGCCAAATTTTCCTAATTTTATAGAACAAAAACAAAGGTTTAGATCATTTGGAACATTTCATACTGCACATTCAAAAATAATATACGATATATATACAAAGACAAAGAGAGAGACAAAGAGAGCTCTGTATTCCTGCAGTTTTTCAGTACACATCATACTTAATCTTTATTGATGTTAATATTAAATTCAGCTCTGGCAAATTATTGTGATATACCAAAAATTAACAATACATACATGTTTTTTTTTTGTCAAGTTTAAATAAAAAGTTTAAATATAAACAAGTAAAGGACAACTTAAGAAAAATTTAATATTTTGCTGTTACCTGTCTGAAAAAAATAGTTGCAACACATTCTAACATAACAGGAGATAGATGTGTTGTCGCATGTAATAATCACTCAGCCTTTATTTATTTCCTTATTTATTTATTTTACTATGAATATATGCACCAACATCTACTCACAAGCCAAACACTTTAGTAGAAATACACACACATCTGTACCACTGATTGATTTGTGTATAAATACATGGTGCCGGTATGTGCTTAGTGTGTACCTATTATGCAAAGTCACACACACATTCCTTTATTGTAAGATATAATATTAATTTTGGACCAGGGAAAAAACATGCCATATCTTGTGAAGAAACAGAAACAACAGCTGGTTGCTTAACTTGTGTACAAAGGACATTTATTTTTACATCAGACTTTGACTGATGTAATGTAATATAATTAAGGATTCTTTATTCTATTTAAGTGTCTCAGTTTGCCATGACAGCATAACATAATATTAGGACTTTTAAACAGAAGCAGCTAAGTAGCATTCAGCCAGTTTACTATCTACAGCTGTGCTCTATGTACTGGGCTGTGTCATAACAATGTGAAAAAGTCTGTACTGATAATAGGTTAAGTTGAATCAAGTTAATACGAAGATGAAAAATAACAGATAACTGTCAGTGTAGCGGGTGGTCAGACTCCATCAGTATGTCCATCTGGTGGCAGCCTCCAAGAACAGCTCCGCCTTTACTCTACTCTCTTTTGCACTGCAGACCACCCTCAAACCGCTGACCTTACATTGGCCTTTGGAAAAATGACTGGAGACATAATTTCAGCTGCTTAGGCTCCTGCACACCTAAGAAAATACACCTGGTCATGTGGGAACATTTCACTTGCCCAGCCAGTTTCACAGTTGCTGATCAAGCATATTTGATATTTAATTTGAGTACGTGAGCATGTACTCAGTGTGTATTTACAGCAAATCATTTATGGCAATCCACAGATGAACCAGCCTGAGCGACTAATTTGCAAACGTATACACAACCAGTTGAGAAAATGTAATGAAAACCACTTCTACTACACGTATTCATTGTGACTCAATTCGTAATCATGTCTATGCTGCTTAGTCACAATAAGTCACTGATGACTTTGAGAAGGCTATGGTACAAACATGACAACTTTTCTTTATGTTACTGTTGGTTACAAACTGTGCACTAAGTCTGCATATTTATTTACACTTTAATGATTGACTCAAATTTTATGAAATGTTTAATGGGAATTCTGAAACAGTGCAGGCATTGATCTAACTGTGATTGAAGTGATGGTTAGTACTCCAGTGTTACTTACATTGGATCTCACCTCAGAGATTAGAATAATATCAGTACATAAACCCGTACTTGTTCCTCACTTTTCCAAACATAACCCCCTCCTTCTCCTTCTGGCTGCTCCCTCCCACTGCCCCTTGCTTTCTCACATTACCCCTCTCTGAATTCCCTAATTTTTTTAAATAAGAGTATATAACTGCACTGAGTTTCTTCTACTGCGTATTTCAGTGTTGACCGCATGGAGAGGGAGGACTTTTAACTGTTAGGTTATGCCGATTAAGCCAAATCTTGTCACTGTGTAACCTCGCCAAGACCAAGTGGGCGAATCTTATTTACTGTATCTTAAACCATTCCCTGTCCCCCTTTTTCTCACCTTTGAGGGACTTTGAGGGCGGCTACATTGAGTATAGAGACCCATCATTGCTACTTTACTGCCCGTAAAAAAAAAAAAAAGATATATTCAGCAGGGACACTACATCAAATTATAACATCAAAGTAAAGAACACTATTTACAAATATGGAAAATACTCCTTCTTCTGTTGCTGTATAGTTTTATTTCATGTATGCTAGAAGCAGCTGCAAAATGCACATACAAAGGCATTTGAAAGACATAGGATTAAAAAGAAGACGATCATTTTTTATTTAAAAACTGTCTGACTTAGGGTAGCAATAATGTACCAATTCTTACTGGTATTCTTATACTGTGATAATAGTAGTTACTGTAATGCATAAACTAGCTGTTCATTGTAACAAGCAGTCTACAAGTGCACCCACCACCCATGTTGGCTCATGGAAAACTATTGTAACTGAGTTACACTTAACTGAAAAGAACAGAAAAGGAAAGTTACTGTCTGCAGCCATCCACCTTGTACTCCTGAATAAACTCAAGAAACTGTGTGCAAACAAGTCTATGGGAAGATTTTTTACATGTGTCATCTGAAAGCCTTTTTTCAACCCAGGTGTTTGATTCCAACAGATACTGCATCCTATAAAAGGAAGGTGAGAGTGAAAAGAAGGAGAATCATTCATTGTAAAATTATGCAGTATGTCCATTAGTATCACTCATTATACTTACGCTCCATTTGAGTCGGTTGTGGTGCCATCTTTTCCCATGATGAGGTATTGTCTTCCCACTTCCAGGTCCTCTTTACACTGACGCCTCTTAGCAAACACGCGAACAGAATTGCCACTCACATGTATATCTCCATCTGATAAACAGATGTCATATGTATAGTAGGTCTTCCAAGCATAAATATAATAGCACACAACCACTTAAAGAGGTGCAAAGATTTGTGGTTTCTGTTTACTTACGTGATCTGAGCACCTCAGTTACTTTTGTTCTGTACAGGTCAAAGTTACTTTTCACAGAAACACTGATAACTTCAACCATATATGCTGAAATAAAACAAGAATCAAACAATTATTAACAACTAATCATCTAAATGATTATTATACAGATGTGCTATGGTGTTATTATATAAAAATGGATTTAAGAATATAGTTAGTATTAGATGCTTTACACCATATGGTCTTGTGCACAGTACTGACCGTAATCTACTGTAGGGAAGAAACATGCATGTTCTACACGGTCCTTCTTTGTGAGGCCATCACCACTTGCATTCAGTTCGAATGTAATTTTTGGTTTATGACAGGGTCCTAAGGAAAAGATAAACATATTGCAGTTTTAATTATTTACATAAACCTGGTGACCAAAGCTAAATTCATACACAGGTGTTGTTCAGTATGAGTCTCAGAGTGATGGCATACTTTCTGCACACTGACACACATCTTCTGAACACAGTTTAGAGACCATCTTGCTTCTTTGTGGGGCAGAGTAGAACACAGTACACTTTGTGGCTGCAAGGGAAGCACAAACAGCCCATTAATTCTTGGTAAATAAAATAAGGGTTTTCCCCTACACTGATAAAAATCCTCTAATTACCAAATAAAAATTGTACCTGGTTCATAATAGTCATAGAACACGGCTGGAGCAGGCTGTAGAAGGCCAATTGGCACTCTCTGTATGGCATCAAATCTAATACATTCCTTTGTTTCGATTAGCTAAAAAGAGAAGAAATCTCTCAGTATCAGACATTTAAAATGTATGTGAATACACATAGATGTCCAGCCTTACTTCATTGAAGTAGATCAGCACTCTTCCATAGGAGACTTCATAGTGGGAAATGTATTGTTCAGGTGGCTGTTTTAGCTGGGAAGAGAAAATAACTGATCATTGATCTTAAAGCATCAGAAAG
>JAUBNQ010000008.1:12740263-12750801 GCA_032353495.1 Ctenopoma kingsleyae | reverse complement strand
TTTGTCACTTTAGCCTAAAGAAGCTGTTTTTAAAAAATATTTTTGTGTTTTCTAATACTGTGTACATATTTCCTATACTTTCTAGTTGGTCATAATAGCATTGCAAAAACAACAAATCTAACGGTGGCCTAAGACTGTTGCACAGTACTGTATATATTGACTTCTACTGTGTAATGTTCACAATACTTTGTCTATCTATTAGACTAGATGATATAATAAATATGTAGCATATATTCATCTTACAATTATTTAATGTGTAATGAGATCAAACAAGAACGAAAACATATTTGAACCCTCTCTTCATCAAACACAAGTATGTTGGCATCACATCACACATCACATTATTATAAAATGTAGATTCATGCAGCTGTTTACCTGTCGTCTGTTGAACACTCTGACTCCACAGTGAAGATCAGAAGCAGTAGTGCAATAATGTGGAGCTTCATTGTGCAGCTTCTATGTCTTTGCCTGCTCTGACACAGGATTTTTTATTAACAGGGGTTTTGTAAGTTATCCACCCCTGAATTTCTCAATCATCAGATCTCTCAGTGCCCTCCCTCTGTTTTTCTCTTTTTCTTGGGAGATAACTTAAAAATGTACCATTCCTCTGCTATGTACTGACTAATAAACAGAGAAAATTATCATACTGTTAATCACAGCATGTACACTGATGTGAGCAGATGTGTTGCAACAAAAGGGTACAAATTCATACAAAGATAAAAACATTACACATTTTATAAAAAGATAGATGACATATACATTTCAGATGTTTGATTTTATAAAAATCGTTGCTTCAGTGTCACTGCTTATAGTTTGGAGCAGTGTTTGTTTCTGTTTCACAATGTTTAACCATCCCCTCATAGGTCACTGCAAGTCAGCCAATTTTCCTCCCAATCATGTGATTTACAAGAAACCAAAGTTTGGCTCTCTGGTGTTGGATTAGGCTGCATGTGGACTCTGCAACAGATGGTTCAGGAATGATTTGTGAAATTGCAGATTAGGTGAAACCCAGTTTTTAGTATACTAGAGTTTATAATTCAACATATAATAAAATCCAGTGTAGTTTGTAGTCATCAATGTACTGATGGTATGCTGAATGGAATTAAAAAACCCTGCCAAACCCTGCAAACCCAAAATACTTAATAACACAGACACAAAGAAGCTTCTGAAACTTTTTTTTATTTTGTCTTTGTGAATAGCTTGGTGAAAGGTAGTAAATCATATCTTTAAGTGAGATTTATCATTATATATACCAGTCAACGTCCATCCTAATCCAAAGATACATTTGGAAAATTTAAGAAACATCTCTTTCCACTTGCTTTGGTACATTAATAATCTTCCTCTGCCCATTTACCAAGTCCAAATTGACATTTCTCATGTTTAGCTGTAAATTACACAAGCTTGAAACTGGTCTTCATAAATGTGTTATATGTCAAAGTTCAGTTCAGTTTACCTTACCAACTGTAATAATATGATATTCACATGCACTTTAAACAAATGAAAGCTTTTCAAAACTTTACAAAACAAATTTAAAAATGTCCACTGTTGCAGCTTTGGAGAATGTAGATCACCTACGAAAGAGAACTCAGGGAATTGAAAAATTAAAAATCCGGGGTTTAGATACTCGGTGTCATTTGCAGATTTTCAACTTAGAATTTTAATTATGGCCAAAAGACACATTTCTTAATAATCATATCTTTTGGTTGTATTCAGTTATAAAATTGATCCTAATTCAGTATGAGGCCTGCAACATCCAACTTTAAGATGTAGTCCATTCTTTGCATACAGCTAAATCATATTTAATTAAGTCCCATGTCAGTCTCTAAATTGTCACATTAAGATGTGAGATTGAGTAAATGAGAGTCTGGGGCATGATGTCCATCCACAACTCCTGGATATGAAGAACTAATACAAGAATTGCGTTTGGACAATCAACACCAGCCTCCCTGTCAAACTTGGGAAGAACAGCAGTAGCATCTTTTAGCACTGTAAAGTAAAACTGGCAGTGAATGAACAGATGGTTCAATAAAACATATGATATATTAATCAAAGTAGCCTGAAAACATATATCATAAATGTATTAAAACTTTTGTTCAAACTGTTGCTGCTAGTTGGAAATTGAAGAATTCATTAACATGCTCAAAAACATAATCCAGAAGTAGCTGTCACCTTTATTCTCGTTATCTAATGTATATATCTATGTTTTAGTGACGATACTAAACCAACAGGTGAAAGTAAGATGGAGAGTAAAATATTTTAATACTTACATTAAGGCACCAGAAATAATGCAGAGATAATAGTCCCAGAGAATCATCTAATAATCATCTTAGGCATATAAAATATTGACCTTTTCTTTTCTCTTTCTACCATTTTCTTAAATGTTGTAAAGTCCACTCTCCTCTGCATCCATCCTCAACCACTGATTGTTCAGTTTGCTTGTCCATGTCCCCCTCTCTATCTCTTCCCCTCTATCCATCTCATTTCATGCAGGAGTGGGGTTACCTAAGAGACTCTGCTTCAATGGAGAAAATCTCTTTTTAAACAATTAACTGTGAAAGTGACAGAAGGAAAAGAAGGGAGGGATCTATGGAGGGGTGAAGACTCAGAGAAGAAAAAGAGAGAGGGGAATAACAGAAGCATGCATGGCAGGTAGAGCAATGTAAAGTAAAAAACTAATATTTGCACATATTTTTTAAGGTTTTAACTAGAGAACTTAAATGACCTAAAATGTGTTTGATGCTCATAAATGTGAATTAATTGTAGTTGGGTGTTTGGCCCTCAGATTGCTGAATTCAAACTTTTGATTCAGTAAACTTTTTTTTGGAATTTGGAGAGAGAAATTATGTGTTAAGATGATGACAAACTAATATATATAGTAAATTATATATTTTTATGTTCTATCATTATATCGTGAAAAAGTGTTTGCGCTCAAAATTTGAAGCAACCCATATTTCAGTTGAGATTAGGCCAAATTAGGCTGCATTACGCTGATCTCAGTGAAAGTAAATTATGTCTATTGCCATAATCTCTAAAAATGCAGGGAGTCACCGCTGGGTTACCATGGGGAGATGTACACAAAAGGGTGTGGCGTGGGAATGTCCCTGAGGGTCAGGAGTGAGGGTGAAAGGGTCAGAGGTCAGAGCCAGCTGGACATAGAGGAGAAGAGGAGATGAGGGTGAGAAAAGGCGGTGATGTGGCATTCCAGCAACGGACTGACTGGACCCAACAGGACATTAACATTGAACTGATGGGAGGCTCACTGACCAGTGTTCATTCAGGGAGTAACTAAGTCACTCACACATGTGTAATCGTCCGTGGTAATTGACAAGTGAGAAGACCCTCATTGTGAATGCAAAAGCAGTAATCATTATTCAGCAGTGGATTACAAGGTATACATACTGGCGTTCTTTGGTTATATTTGTCTTTTACTTCAGTGATACAAACATACTTGTATACTAACAAAATCATATCCTTAAAATGTTGTAATACTGAAAATAATGTTATGGTAACTTCTTATATTAATTTGTTGGGATGTAGATGTGTATACAGTATAACCTTATAATCAGTTTGTGGTTAGTTAGTAACTTACATTAACCACAGATTCATGTGTTGTACCACTTTTTACACCATTTCTAACGTGTACCAACTGAAAATTCAAGACCAACTGTGTAGAGAGGAAGGAGCTTTGTATTGTGAGGTGAAAGGAATATATGAGAACTGTGTTAAAATATTTTCACTGATCACTTGTATAAAATAACATGCCTGATGGCAATAAAGACACTTCATTCACTCAGTTATGTCGCGCAATTTTTAGTGGAGATGAATGAAATAGTAATAGAAGATTCAATAATGACAATATTTTATTCTTTCCTTTAAGGTAGGTGTTCTGTGTATCTTAAAGATGTGAGAAAGTGAGTGTGTCTGTGAGCTCTGACTTCCATGTGCTGCTAGTGAAGGTCAGGTCAGTGAGGGCAGCAGGCAGTCTGGACTGAGGCCATACTCAGTGGTCTAAAGAAGACAATATTGGGGCTAAACCCATAGGGTCAACATGCAAATAGTAACCCCCAAGTGAAAGGCACAGAGGAAATCAATGTTCTCACATTACTCTTGCAGGCCATGACTGTTTGTGTGCACGCCACGTAGATACCACGTGAGGTTTTCAAATGTAATTAAATTCAGTCTCAACAATAGAAGCGACAGCTGTATTTCAACAAAAGTCAACATATGCCATCGTACGTGTGCGTTCAAATATCTTTGTTGAAGTCCATCACCTGAGTTCAGTGGCTTGATGTTGCAATTGTTAAAAAATGTGTTTCTGAATCATAAGTGAAGAACTGCAAAAAATATGTTATTCCATACAGCATGACACCAGGCTTTCACACTCATCCAGCACATGCACAATTGAATTCAGTTTTTTTTGTCAACTAACCCTACTCACTGCTGCCATCCAGTGGACACAATAGGCCCAGCAACACCACAGTCATATTTATCTCCAGATGTAGTCTTTAGTTGTTGGTAGCTGATCTGTCTCATGCAGACATATCTGACTGTTGGTTATTGTGTGATTCATTTTGATGAAAGTAATGAATGAACAAACACTCAGAGGAGGATAAGAGCAGATGTTCTGTAGTACTGTACTGTATTGTGTAAGGTTACAAGAAATTTAAATCTAGCTTAAAAATAAATCTACAAAACCACTTGCTGACACTAAAAGTATGTAAAACTAATGTTTTTTGTAAAACTACAAACATAGCCCATTGACACTGTGTTTTCCATTGAATTTCAGGTCACTCCACTACCTCTCGTCATTAAAAATAGCTGCAGCACAATCTTGATTGTCAAGGTAGCTGCTGGCTGATAGAGTCTCCAGTAATGATGAGTTGCTCCCATCTAAATACTTCTACTGATCTTTGAAGAGCCACTCCAAATATTTTACAATATAACTGCACCATGTAATGACTCACTCTCTTCTGCTCAGTGTATTTTAACTAGATCAGACAGTAATCGTAGATTATAAATAGATTCTGAGTGTCCTGCCATGATTTGGTGTTAGCAACAAAAATGTGACTATTCGTATCACTGGTTGTGCGATACTAGTTGTACTAGAAGCAGCTGTCAACAGATGTTAAAAAGCACAGTGCTTGTATTAAAAAATGCTGCTTGGTTTATTACAAGAACCAGCAACTACTGTAACAGACAAAGTAGTTTTACCTGTTTTATCTGTCATGCACATACTGTACGGCATGTGACTTCTGTCTTGTTGAGATGAAATGACAAGTTTAGAAATCCATTAAATGAGGATGATTTTGCCATTTTTTGGCAATATTAGCAGGTTGCAATGAAGATTACAGTCTTTGACTTACCGTTCATTGTTTACAGAAATGCACTGAAATAGAGATTTTCATGGAAACTGGTTTTAGATGTTTAAAAAACTTAACCATGTGAAAAAAGTAAATGCTGCTTTAAGTAAACAGCATGTAAATTTAGCATCCTTGTCAATGGGTGCAACCCATTCTTCTCTCTGGAGAATGGGGAAGTATAAAGGTAAGCTTTAAATACAGAACACTTTGTTCAAAACAGTGGAAGGATAGTGGAAAATATTACTAAACAACATCACTGAAGCAAGAACACATTGTGCAATAACTGTGTCCCCTTCTTGCCAAATGCAAAAACATTTCCAGCATTTCTTGTAGGTGTGGCTGTCCAAAACTATGCCCAGACAGATCTATTGTGCCATAATTAGGCTGCTCAGAACCACGAAGCACTTTAATTTACTTCCTTATAGTAACATTTTAATTCACACCTTTTCATTCATCAATATCTTTCCATTTGTCCAGGTACTTACCTATGTCAATTTAAATCTAAAGTCACTGGATGTGTAATTTGCATTACTTTTCCTTGATTTTATCAGTGATATTACTGCTCTGTTTATTTATGATTGCGTCTTGGGGCCTAATTCAGTTTTGATGTATTTGTATTCAGACTTTTTTTTTTCTGGAAGGTCACTTATTCAATGTCAGAACAATAACATTATGTGACATAAAATGCGTTGTCATTAATGTGTGAAATGTTATGAAACAGTAAAAAAAATAAATAAATCAAAATCAAAAACAGCCTGATTACATCAAGCTCAACATCTACTGCAGGAGTGTCATATGAGAGTGCTGTTATGGGTGGTCCCATGAGACATTTTGGCTCAAGGGATTCTGGCACTGAGCCATCATGGCCTGTAAACAACAACATCGTGAAGTTGAAGTAAACCGGATCGGAGTGTCGGCCTGTTGTCTGGCGCTTGTTTGATTGCAACAAGTATTGTGAAGTACTTTGCAACAATGCGTCGAAGGGGTATCTGGTAAGTAATTCAACGCTTCAAACTACCACGAGTTATTTAGTCAACAACTGTTTCTCTGGAGTATAATCCCGAACTGTGCATTACACTGTACCTACATTAGCCATGTTAGCCGTGATTGCAGCTAACAGGCTAATCTTGGCTAACTACCTAGAAAACATGACGCAAACCCTGCGAATATGCTGAAGTTGTTCGATGACTGTCAAGAATAATATTTTCGATGACTAACGGGGTATTTTTGTATCATAGGTATACGAAACCTTACACAGTGCAACAACAGTCGGGCGTATGGCAGTCGAAGCTAATGTTTGCTAACGTTACCTAGCATGGGTCTTTTGAACGTTTGCAGCTAACTAGCTAACGGTAAAAGCAAACACTTCATTTTTACATGTTAAGGTCCGAAATACATTATATTAGTAATAAATCGTGGAAACGGTGATTGATACTTGTAGTTGTGCTTGCTGTTGGTATTCAGCATTTACTTTATTTTGCTCTCCGCGGAGTAATGTTGATATCAGCATTACTGCGTATCATTAGCAACATTTAGCAAACGTGTAACCTTGCGATGCCAACTACAGCCAGTCGAATTTAATAAACAGCGACTAATGTAAGCAGATGTTAATGCATTTTACAGTCTTTGCTGTTTTTACAAAGATTTTTACGTAAAACACGGAAAATCATATTAAATATCTACGTATTTTTCGTTAATGAGGCTAATTTAATTATGGCGAATCATGTAACGTTAAAACAGTTTGGATTTTGGCCTTCACTGTACTTAACAAATAGTGTGTTTTCAGTCATACTTGTTCATTAAATCCCTCTTTTTGTTACAGTAAATACGTGTCGTTTTTATTTCATGGCTTTATGCGGATCCTGGCTAATGTTGAAAATTGTTGGAAAATGTGATCATTAATCGTACGGTGCTCTGCAGATAGAGCTACAATGAAATGTCTTCTTAGTTAATCGTTTTGTAAAATTTAATATTAGGGGAAAAAAACAATAATTGCTATTCCTATAACTCTCCTGCCCCCATGCTGATTTCTGTGACCAACTGCTTGAAATCCAAATATATTCAATTTTACTTAATCTGCAAATGTTTACATTCAAGAACCTGGAACCACATCATGTTTGGCAGTATTCACTGGAAAAAATTACTTACCCAATTAGTTGAGTAGTTGTGTATAACTAGTATTATAGTTTATACATACTTTTTGTATGTACAATTTATTAGTAATCACACAGCCACACCCTAATAAAGTTAGAGACAGATGTTTATTTTAATTGTGGTCTGTCGAAAAGCTCAGTATAACTAATAATTATTCTCTTGTATTTATCCTCCTTAGATTGAGATCCTTCAGACGGGACACCATCTCCTCCGCTGGGTAGCGTACTAGCCATGTCCTCACAGCAACCCAACAATTCAGCCTCCAGCAGCCCCACCAACATCTTAGGTTCTCCGTTCTCAGTCATCAGTCCCACACTTAACTCTCCAGTGATCTCACCTTCTCTGGGATTTGGACCGATCAACAACAGTCAGGTATGTTTTATAGAGATTTGTCCGCCTTAGTTAAGGAGGAGGAGTTGTTTACATGGGGCTAAGGACGTGTTAGTTGCAAGGCAATTTTTAGTTTCATTATTTAGAGTGCAGTAAGTGGTCAATAGAGGCAGAAGTACATTTAAAGAAAAATGCTTAAGATGCTAAAAAAAAGTAGCTTTGCCATTTCATACAGGCAACGACATAGTATTTCAATTATTAATGTGATTGTACTGTTTATCCAGATCTCTTCTTCAGCATCCATATCAGGAATGCACTCAATCAGCAGCTCAGAGGATATCAAGCCTCCATTTGGACTGAGGCCCATGCCACCTCACAGCCCTGGAGCAATGTTGTCTCAGAAACGCTTGTGTGTCATTTGTGGAGACCGCTCTTCTGGTGAGTGAGCGCATAAGAGCAGGATTAACAGAAGTCAAACATCAACTGGAGACTGTTTTGTTTCATGGCAATTTTAATGTGCGTAATCTCTTATGCACAGCTTTTTTTTTAACATTTTAACAGAATGCATCTCAGTCACTGTTGGAAATAATATTACAGTTAATGCAAGACTCTTGCCTTCACTTTGATATTGTATGTTATTTTCCCATCAGGCTCCAACTTTACTTTTTCCTAAACTTACAGGTAAACACTATGGCGTGTACAGCTGTGAGGGTTGCAAAGGTTTCTTCAAGCGAACTGTGCGCAAAGACCTGAGCTACACCTGCAGGGATAACAAAGAATGCCTGGTTGACAAACGCCAGCGCAATCGCTGCCAATACTGCCGCTACCAGAAATGCCTGGCCATGGGCATGAAGAGGGAAGGTATGCAAAGAGCTTTGTAGATTGTGTTAGAGGTTTAAGTGAGGTTTACACGCATCTATACAAAGACTTTCTCTAAACAAGAGTGGTAGAATATATTTTTTAGAAGGACTTAAACAGTTGCGGGGAATTACTTGTCTTAAAATAGATAACTATGCCAAAGGAAGCCCATTTCAATTAAGTAGTATTGGATTAGATTAGTATTTGTGGATGCCTGATTAAATAAGCTAAAGGATAGAGATGGTTGAAGTGGGGCTGGTTTACTTAACTAACCCCTCTTCATCTCTTCCCTTCACTTTCTCCTATTCTACACTTTCTCCATCTTTCAATAGTGATCAAACATGTAAACTGGATAAAAGAAGATGGAAAAGATGAGGGATGGATGAGTATGACATTAAAATCTTAAAGATACTGTATTTTAATATAACTTAAGAGAGTGAGCCTGTTGTGTTAGACATGCAAAATTGTTGACTGGGGTTTTTTTTATGTGAAATGTACCTAAAAATGATAGCGAGAAGATAAATTATCGATGTGGCGTATTGCCTCGTGATGATAGGCTGCTTTAGTAAAATTAGCATTCAGCCACCTGTTGTTCTTTGCTGAATGTGTGTGAATATATTTGAATCTGATGGTGTGCATCAGTGTTCAAGCAGCAAAAAATGCAATGGATCATGTTCTAGCGAAGGCTTTCATGTTCCACAAAAGTTTTAAATTCCTTGAATGTGCATGGTATAGGGTACGTGCATGGTAGGTAACACTTCTTTATTAAATGTATGCAGCTCTAATTTTGACTGTGAGGATATGTCATGGATATTTAGATGCAATGTTATGGACTGTTTTAACATGCACTCAAGTAACCAGGTAACTCAGACAAACCTTTGGGAAGAGTTGTTTTTAAAAACTAGGCAGCATTGCTTCGTGTAATAATCTCCCCTCTCATCATATCTGGCAGAAATCTACTTGAGGAAATCAGGTTTTTCTAATGCCCTACCCTGATTATGAAAATCAGGTTTCCTCTTTACAGGACACTTAGGAAATCAGCTTACTCGAGAAAGCTGACTGTAACCTGGTTACTTGAGTGCATGGAAATGTGCTGACTCTAATGATTCATTGTTTGTATGTGTTACCCTGTGAATGACAACCTCACACACTGTTAATCTCCCAGTTACTCTACGGTTTATAACAGATGCAAATATTTTAGATTTGTCATGATTAGTAATAATTATGCCAGTGTGATTGTATTAGCTCCATGCAGTTTTCCTAGGTTCCCTCACTCAAAAGTGAGGCTTGTGTATTGTAAGGAATGTGTTTTAGAAATTGACAGTCCTACATTTCAGCTACAATTGTCATGTCTGCAACTGAACAGTGCTTTCATAATCTATTGTTGTGCTGTTACTGACATTTTTGTCAACACAGCAAACATTTTGGACAGATTTTCTCAATGTAACAAAACTCTTGCAAAGAGCCAGATAATTTTGCATATTAACCATAAATCCATCAGTTTACATTCTCCTCAAGCCTTGCCATTCTTGAGGATTTACCATTATCTCATTTTTTTTCCTCCCTCCACTATGTTTCATTTTGTACTGTATGATGCAGCGGTCCAGGAGGAGCGCCAGAGGAACCGAGAGCGTGAGGGAGAGCTGGACTTCAATGTTGGAGTGAATGAGGAGATGCCTGTTGAGAAGATCTTGGAGGCAGAGACAGCTGTAGAACAGAAGACTGAGCTTCACTCTGATGCAGGCAACTCTGTGAGTGATCATTATAATTAACTGTGTTTGTCATGTGTTTTTCACAGTAACATGACAAGATAATTTTCAAACATAACTTGATTCA
>JAUBNQ010000008.1:12682240-12740163 GCA_032353495.1 Ctenopoma kingsleyae | reverse complement strand
TCATGATATTGTATTGTTTGCTTTCAGCCCTGTGATGCAGTTACCAACATCTGTCAGACTGCAGACAAACAGCTGTTTGCCTTGGTGGAGTGGGCAAAGAGAATCCCTCATTTCTCCGAACTGCCCCTTGATGATCAAGTCGTCCTTCTACGTGCAGGTATGATCAGTCTGCTCTCATAAACACTCTTGTCTTGTGTGAAATTACCTTCAGTTCAACGCAAATGAGACTAGATCCAGATGCAGAATTAGAAACTAGACGTCTGAATAGGAAACAAGGCCACGCATCACTGACCACGTGGTCCCTAGTATCTAAGATAATTGTATGAGGAACCGATAACTTATTTTTATTTGAAACTTACTTTAAAATTAATACAAAATGCAATTTTTAAATGATTTGATTTATTAGGTGAAAAAAGTCATGCAAACCTGCCTGGCTGTATATGAAAAAGTAATTGCCACCGCCCGCCCTTGAATGAACTTCTTAATCAAATCTTTTCATGACCTGACCAAGGGTGGCACCAGTTATTAGATTTAGGGGGAAATTACTTTTTCACATAGGGCCATGCTGGTTTGGACAGCTTTTTCCCTTAATAAATCAAACCATCATTTTAAAAACTTGCATTTGTATCTACTCTTGTTATCTTTGTGTAATATTAAAATTGTTTTGATTCATTTAAGTGTGACATAGATGCAAAAAATTAGCTAATACTTTTTCACAGCACTGTGTTTTGTGGCCAAAAATAAATGAAGCTGTAGCAAGAACAGTGTGAGCCATGGTACTGAGCTAACAGTGGCCTCACACAGGGATAATCTTTGGCCATTTTGGCAGAGTCACCTGATGACTTTCCCCAAGTTTTTTTTTTGTTGCCAAGAAACATGTGACAACTGAGAGTGTGTTGTTCTGTCACAAGGAGTCAGGACCCAGTGGCAGTGAATCTCAAAGGGAAGTGGTAGCTA
Source organism: Ctenopoma kingsleyae (assembly GCA_032353495.1). Taxonomy (NCBI): domain Eukaryota; kingdom Metazoa; phylum Chordata; class Actinopteri; order Anabantiformes; family Anabantidae; genus Ctenopoma; species Ctenopoma kingsleyae. The sequence goes on along the minus strand of JAUBNQ010000008.1, from coordinate 12,739,206 downwards.
GTGTTGTATAACTGTATAACAGTGGGAGAGTAATGTGATGTGTCAGGACAAACCGTCACACTGAGAGCAAAACAACTTGAAAGAAGGAAGTGTTTCTATTTAAACGTTTTTCACTGAAAGGTGAAGACTGAACTTACTCACTGGTAATTTCACTTTAAGAACAAACTGCTAAAATATTCACTGATAATGAGTTAACACTGAATAATATTTTGTTTTGTCAGGGTGGAATGAGCTCCTGATTGCCTCATTCTCCCATCGTTCCATTGCTTTGAAGGATGGAGTTCTCTTGGCATCTGAGCTGCAGCGTGACAGCACACACGCTGGAGGAGTTGGAGCCATTTTTGACAGGTACATTGATGGAGAATTGTAATGCCTTTGTATATTGTTATACTTATGTGCACTATCTGTACAATAACTATTGTTTTATGCAGGGAGAGTGTGCAGAGTGCAGAAGTCGGTGCCATATTTGACAGGTAATTTTATAATTTTGTAAAGAGTATCCATAAAATTAGTGCGATGGTCCTTTTTTGCACTTTGCGCTTTACACTTTGATACAGATTGAAAATAATTTTTGCAACATTTGTCATTATTTAGGGTTCTTACTGAGCTTGTCAATAAAATGAGAGATATGCAAATGGACAAAACAGAGCTGGGCTGCCTCCGAGCCATTGTTCTCTTCAACCCAGGTGCTTGGCAGTATATGGCAATATGTCGATACCTAACTATTACTTTTACAATGTAGGACATATTGTTAAGTGATATTTTCTCTGTTTTTTTTCTGCAGATGCTAAAGGTCTCTCCAACACCAGTGAAGTGGAGCTCCTTAGAGAAAAAGTCTATGCATCATTGGAAGCCTATTGCAAACAGAGATACCCAGAGCAGCAAGGGAGGTAAATGTCTGCAGCTCTGACAAACCCTGCACAGTTTTTTTTTATCTGTGTTGCAAAATAAGTGCAAAAGTGTGAAGGTCATTGCATCACATCATTGCAGCATTGTTTATCTTGTGAAGCTAATCAGTGACCTCCTTGCTTCCTGCAGGTTTGCTAAGCTCCTCCTTCGACTGCCAGCGCTGCGATCCATTGGCTTGAAGTGCTTGGAGCATCTCTTCTTCTTCAAGTTGATTGGTGACACACCTATTGACACTTTCCTCATGGAAATGCTTGAAGCTCCCCATCAGTTGTCTTAGATAGGAAATGTGTACTGTGGTTAGGGTCAGGTAGCTGAAGTTTGGGAGGCTGGAGTGGGACTGGAGTGGCACTTTAAGTTCTTTGAAGATATGTCAGTTTGTCTCACTGCTGTCTGGGTTACACTATTTTAGTGCAGCACAGATTTGCTCTTTAGACCAAACCCAAGGCTTGGCATGATCTACAAGCTGGTGCTATGTGTTGATATAACGTCATGAGTAACTATGGTTAAAAAAGAAAATGTATTTTTAAACATTTACATATTTCCCTCACAGGAATAGCTATAATTTGGATACTCATTTTTATATCAACCTTTTGGACAACTCAAACATTAAGCTTCAGTTGTTTATCCAACCAAACTGATCCCTAAAGCCTGTTTTCTTTTTTTTTTTTTGTTTTTTTTTTAAAGAAAGACAACCTGAATCGTGAATATGCAGTACAGACATAGTCTTTTTTTAAAAATAATTTTTAATTCCAGTCAGATCTAAAAGTGTATTATTGTACCAAACAGTCACTGAGAACTGTGTCCAAAAACAACCCTGAGCTTACTTGTATCTAATGCAGAAGATAAAATCCTAACAGTGATCGTGGGATAGAAGACAAATCTCTGGTTCAAACTGTCAGGTCTGGCTTGTCTCTGTTGATCAGCTTTATGTGTCTGGTAATATACAGTTAGTGTTGTTTACTTTGCCATTTTAGAAATCTAATCACTTTGTGGTTAACAATTAGACTGCACTGCACACTTGCTATGTGCTACTTTGAAAACCTATTTGTAATAAATGCCTGGCCTCTGAATGGTCGGGTGTTTTTTGGTGCTATTTCAAAGAAAATTTGACATTTTTGGTGCAGACTCACACCAAACTACAAACCTAAGAAAATATGCAAAACCGAGAATCCCTTTATTAATCCTTAAAAATGTAGCAATATCAAATGTAAGCTGCATAAGAGCTTTCTGCATGTCAGTCATTCAGGTGTTTTACAAAGAAAATGTCTGGTGGAAAGGGAATTCTCCATTTTATAATTTATCTATTCAATTCTACGGTACTGTGCAAAAGTAATTGTTCAGGGAAAATGTATATTGATAAATTTGAATTTTGATCAGGAAAAACAAGTTATATAATTTTTAATGTGCCCTTTAGTTTTGAGCTAGTATAAAGCAGAATATGTCTTGGGTTGCACTGGATTTGCTGAGACAATTTCAGCTTGTTTTTATTCTTTGTGCTTGATGCTCAATTGTATTTCCCACCCCCTCCTTTTTTAGGTAGCTTATCTTGTTTATCTTAATGTCTCTGCAATTTATTAAAAGCAAACCATACCATTTAGATCCATAACACCTGTGGACACATAGGAATTTTAAACAAGACCAAATGAGGTCTGTATGATGGCCATGTGTAAACACCAGATGAGCTGTATTGGTCATTGACCTCTATATGCTCTTGAACATGAAAGTGACTTGAAGCATGGGTTGTGTGGACTAAAAATAAAGAAGCTTACATTTTTATGGTTTGTATTTTCTTCCCTGGAAGTGTGACACATTTTTTCCTGAAGGAAACTCGGGACAAAACAACACATATGAACATGAATATCAAAACGTAACCAATACACGTTTTAATTAGCCTTTTTATTGTAGTTGTTAAATAGTTTTTGCTGTGGGTGTAGACGCAACAGAAGACTTGGTTGTATAGCACTTGTGTCCAGGTTCCACAGTGATGTTATGGCACAGGCAGCAATGTGTGTGGTGGGCTAAAGTTAAATTCATAAAAGAAAATGTTGAGTGCAATGATGTTAAAGGCTTCTAAATGAGTCCACAGGAGTAGCTGGTAAATTTGATCAGTCTGTGTAGGTACAAGGTTTAATAACGGACACAAACCCTACAGCTCAAAACAAATTCTCCCATTGTATCAATCAGAAGTGATGCCTTTATAAGCCATGCATGGCTTGGTTTGCTTAAATTATATTTAGAATAATACTGCTTTTAGTCTATAATACACTATTCTACAAATAGAGCAAAAAAACAACAACCATAAAGACATTGTAATGACATGTACAACATTTTACAGCATTCCCCTATATTACTTTACACATCTATTCTGTCATGTTTTTGACAAATCTGTATCATTTGGGAAACGTTGAGCTTTTGACCCAACAACTTCAGTTCTAAGTTGCGTGCTACACATTGAGTCTAAGGTGCTGAACAGTTTTCAGTAAATTCTAAACCAAACAAACAAAAAAAAAATTACTGCTGGTGTAGCTTTATCATGATGTTTCTCTCAATGGCTATGTTTCCATCACAGTGAAAATTTGCGAGTGGATAGATTTACTTTGCAACTTAAAACCTGAATCGATGCGTGTTATACGTTTGGCTCCTTCAGAGCATCCTCCAGTACAGATTTACCTTTTTAAAATAAATTAATTATGGAGATTTTATGTGCATCCATATCACTTATCATTTAGCCTGTGATGTTCACATTCATAGTTTAAGAATGAAGGAATACTTTGTGTCCCGTAGAAACTGATAAAATCTATTGATGTCAGAAGTACACACTAATTTGACCTGGTCTATTTTAACTTTTATATTTGACCTACATCTCAGCTAGAGTGGAGTAACACGTCCATTCTATAATAAGGCATCAGGATACAGCTAATGCGCATAATGAATCCCTATGTTGTCATAAATACGTTAAAGCTATCTTTATAACAGACTATCTCATCTAAGACGTAATGTGGACAAAACTTTTGTCAGGACAGTTTAAAACACTGGTTAAAAATAAATCACAGCTCATGAATGATTGCAGTATTATCGTCTCACCCCTCACAAACTGCACATCTGTAGTAACATTTTCTTGATTATATGTCCCTGAAAACATCTTAATAAATAACTGTCTCTGAAAGGCACTCTGAAATGTGCAGCTCCTTGTTTCTACAAAAGAAAACTACATAATACATAAAGATTGCTCATCAAACTATCTCCAAGTGTTCAGTCTGTAAGTGAAAATGGGTCACATAAACAACTTGTTGAGATTTGTTTAAACTAAAAATGTTTGCATGATGAGCATTAGTCTGAAACTAGTGGCAACATCAGTCTGACCCACAGCTAATGAAATGTCTGTGATCTTTAAAAAACATTTGCACTGTTTCTCCGATAAACTTCTTCTTATCAAGTAAAATCATGCACCCCTGGCTTGAATCTGTCTGCTTTGATTAGACATTTAAAAACTGTGCTACTGTTGAATTGCTGGTTAAACTCTTTTCAGATTCAGATGTCAGAGTGGTTCATCAGTGTCAAGGATTTCACATTCCATTGATTCCCAACTTTTACATCCAGTGCAATTGTTCCTTATTTGAGCACCTTCTTGAGCAAAATGAACAGAAACACAAAACTACCACAGTAGTATATATCAGAATAACCCTTTGCACAAAGCCATCTATTCAATAGATGAAATGTCTTTCAATTCAGTACGTCACAAAAGCTGCAGGGTTGACACTAAATCCAAGCAAACACTGGAGTGTTTAGCTCCTGTACCACGCTTCTAGGCCCCTGGATTCAGTTAAGGCCATGGAGATCGAAGCATATGCACTGCCAGCTTTTTTGACGTTTAAAAAACTCTTTTGCATGTGTGTTTGTATGCAATATCACATTTGAACAATTATTGCAATTAAGCCTTTTGAGGGCAGCGCATCAGTGTTTCATTCCAGCAATAGCAAAGCTTAGTGGTTTAAATGCTGTGCATTGCTTCTGCTCTCTATGACTGACAGCTCACAGAAAATAATAACATCTTATTCTGCCTTTTATCCACTTTCTTCAGGAAGCACTTGTGTCAAGCCTATGTAAACTGAACGCATGATGATGAGATCGACTCATCAAAGCCGGGGGAATTTTAGTGCCAAGCTAGAAGGTAGTGGGTTGCCATGATGGGTGTAGGCAGTAGAGAGGCAGTGAAATGGCTTCCAGCATCTTAATGTCCCAACAGGATCCTGGCCCAGCTCACACCTGCAGCTCTGAACTATTTGACAAGCCGATCGCATTCGCCTCCTCTGTCGTCAAACCATTCTTCAGTGTCCTCCTCACTGTGCAGTCAGGAAGAAAAATGGGGAAGTGGAGAGAATGGTAAATTCTGATGAGTATGAGCTTACGACCTGTCTTATAGTGTTAGAATAAGCACCTGATAGCATTCTGCTGTGCTTTATAATAAATGATGCCATTTGTCCAATAGTTAAAAAGACTCACATGATTTTCGGTTGACTCGGGATCGTCTCCTTTCTCGAGGATGCGTCCGCTGGCTGGGCCCCTGAGTGGCTGATCTAACAATCCTTTCCATGATCTCATCTGCTGTGTCATCTGTGCAGTTCACTGGGTCATCAGTTGCAGAGCACCACGGGGGAACACGCCCTAAAACAATAAGGTCAGAATGGATGAGAAAAAAAAAACAGAGTTCCACAGCTAGCAGGTCGGTGAGGTTGTACTTTGATATAGTGGTGTTTTGAGCTAGATGCTAATCCCATTTTGCTAATATGCTGATATATAACATGCTCATTGTTAGCAGGTAAATTGTTTACCATCTTAATTTGGCATGTAAGCATGCTAATTAGCACCAAACATAGTACAGTTCAGGCTTATAAGAGTGTCAATTTACATGTGGCCATAAACCAAATTATTGGACAATAAAAATTTTGACCTGATGAGGTGTTGGATAAAACTTTATCAACAAAGTCTTTACAACTCATCCTGAGGGATATTTGAATGTGTATATGTATGTATTTAAATATGTCAATTCATACAATAGTTATTGAGATATTTTGTCCAAAACCACAAATGAAAACCTCTTGTGTTGCTGGAGGAAAAGTCAGGAGATCGCCAAAGTCATTAGAATTTATGAATCCCAATAAAAATGTCAGTTGAATCCGTCACATGCTCGATATATTGCAGTCTGGTCCAAACTGTTGAACAGACTAAGGCAGGCAGGCAGACAAAGCCATTTCTAGAGTCCTGCTGGTAACATATACTCTTGTGGGTTCAGGTAGACTTACAGCAGTAAAACTAAGATGCACAACGGAAAGTTGAGGGTACTAGATAGACAATAATGATGAAAGCTACTGAGGGGCTGTAACAGTTAGAGACTGACCTCTGATGCTGCTGGCTCTGGTGCGTGTACGAAACCCTGGAACTGTGGATGTCCCACTGTCTCCGCTCTGCAGACTACTCTTGAGTACGGCCTTCATGTTCTCATGTTCGGCTGCATCTTCAGCATACTGGACACCCTGAGACTGGCTCTCCTGCGTGTCTGGTGTGGCCCCTCCAAATTTACCACCCTGTACAGAGGACAACACAAGATTACAATATATCACATTTTATTAGTAGGAGATGGTGACACCCAGGTCCATAGAATGACACTTCGAGTATTTCAGAAGAACCACGAAAAGCTTTAAACATCAAACTTATCATACAGGTTAAATTTTACTAGTGACACACCACAGTTTTCAGATTAAAATAAAAACAATTAGTGATTTGAAGGAGTTAGAGATTCTACATGCATATTTATTTTTGACATAAACAAGAAAAATTCCAAATCCCCCTTTCTCCATGTGACTTCAGACATGATGTAACCACCTCCTTTTGTCTCCCTGAGCTTCTCCATTCATGCAGTGAGACACACAGAACCTGTCAGTGTTACTAAAGACTCATCCTTTGTTAATCGTCATGTTTAAAGTATCAATTATTATTATTATACACCAGTTATTCAAAGTTACAACAACACAGCCTTGGCAAATGTTAGAAAGTGTACATGCACTTTTTTTGCATACAGTTGCCATCCTACCTCACTATCATCGTCATCCTCACTCTACACAAGTAAAGGAAATGGAAAAACAATATTTAGGTTTTCAGCTTTGGAAGCATACCGAGTTATCAGATTGGTTTTACAAAAGTTGTAGCATTTTCCCAAACTTAAAAAGAACAAGTAAACTTTAGTTTGTAAAGGTGAAAGGAATATATTGACGTTTTTGGAAATATGTGTATTTGCTCCTGTGTTGAGAGTTAGACGAGAAGGCTGATACCACTGTTATTTGTGAATTGTGAATATGAAGCTGGACTCTTAGCTTAGCATAAATACTAAAAATAAGGGGAGACAGCTGGTCTGGGTATCTACAGAGGTTAATAAATTGCCTCTTAGCACAAATCACAAATTAACATATTTGTCCCACACTAGTAATAATAATAATAACGACATACAACATACTTTATTGATTGATTATTGGGGAAATTGTTGTTAGACAATTTCTCTACTGCTCTGATTTTCTGCCGCCCCTAAACTATTACAAGGTTCAGATTTTGTTACCTTTGTCTAGCTGTTTCGCCAGCTTTTAGTTTTTATGCTAAGCTAAACAGTTGCTGGTCCCAGATAACATTTATATCAGTCTTTTCATTTAACTTTCAGCAAGAACATGCATAATGCTATTTAACAAAATGGCAAACTATTCCTTTACATCAAAAGAACATAGAAATTTTCACCCTGTGTAACATAAAAAACACTGCAGAGGTACAGTATAAAATCTGTGGAACAGAACACCATATTTGACTGTGGTTAAGGTGGGGCCCTTGTTATTTCTCCTTCAGGGACATCCAAAGGTTTGAATTTTCACACAGTGATTGAATTAGGGTCCCTTTGAAGACAGAGGGGCCCCTGCCAAGGTTTGGTGTGGCTCCTCAGGGTTTAGAGGATTTTAATCATGCAGAGAGGTGTTTGCTCTGGCCTTTCTGAGCCTGCTGCAGCTACAGAATAAGATACACTAAAAACAACTCACTGATTGTTATTACAGTAACCTATACATGCGAATAGTGAAGAGCTGTGCTGATGTCATTACAAGTGTTAGGCTGTCTCTCTCAGAAATGGCCACGTTTGATACTTTAACCGGATTTAAGATATAACCAGCATCAAGGGATTGTTCATATTGTTTCACAGAATTGAGAAAGTACAAACTAAACAAAGATGAGGATCAGGAAATGGAGAAAGTGTCCATTTGAATGTTGCTCATGGTGAAGACCACTTACATCTGTTATCATTTTCCCCCTGGTCTTGTTCCTCTCTCGGTGGTTGGCCCTCTTCTGTTTCTGTTGTAGCACGCGCTCTCTTGTTGTGCGATACTCCAGGGCAAATTCACTCAGGATCTTGCTAAAGCGATGAATGCTGACCTCACGTACTGCATATATTGGATGGCCCAGGAACAGCAGAAAGGCATGAAACCTACACGTGTAGAGAAATATCACAGAAATCTTGCTGGATGAAAGTTTCTTTGAAAAAGTAACACACGTCATTGTGAATAAACCCTGAAAATGGTTAAAAATCCAACTGACAATATATAAACATTTGGAAAAATGCTTTTTTATTTACCTGTTGATCATTCTTCGATGTACAATCTTCAGAATAATAATTCTTTCTGCACAGTCTTTGAGAAAGTCTGAAATTTTTTGTTTCAACGCAGGTTTCATCTCATGTTTCGCAATGACCTTGAGGTGATCCCATGACGCTTTGCACCTTCGCTCCATCTGGGCCAAATTGTCTTGAAGCTGGTCAAAGTCCACCTGACAACAGTATCGCAGTTTTTTTTAAGCATTTTTGTGTACAAACTGATATGGTGAAGAAATGTAAAACTTATTTTTAAACAGTAAACAAAGCTAACCTTTGTCAAGCGGGTGATAGCTCCTATCTCAGAGTAGAGGTCAGTACTGTCTGGAAACTTCTCAACCACGATGGAGCAGGCGTGGTGCAGCAGAGACTGCTTATGAACTGTGTCCTTCACCTCTGGGACTTTCTCCAAGTAGCTGAGCTCAAAGCCTTTAGCCTAGAGATGCATGTGTACACAGCAACACACTTGTGTGTGGAACAGAAACAACTGTATAAAGTTAAACATCAAGAGCCCTTTACTTGAGCACCAAATTGCTGTGAGTTTCCTTTTTGACACAGTGGGCTCAGAGTGTGCGGTGTAGTATATGTAGATTCATTAGGCTGTGATTATCAGAAACCACAATCTATTTCAGTTCCAACCAACTGTTACGCTCAGCACGGAAAAAAAAAAAAGAACAAAAAGACAAAACAAAACCAGAAAGCATCATGAAAGACATAATCCTAACAGGATCTCCTTTGTTCGTCTGCCAGTTTTAAATGGCTTACTGAAAAAGATAAATGCAGCCATTATTTATGGGAACTGCTAGTTTGATGTTGATGACTTATGTTTCCTTTTTGCATGTTGGCCTCACATATCCTGGAGGTTCACTCATACGTAGACCTACGCACATATGCTTGCACACCATACACGAGGCTGCAGAAATCCAGAAACCCCCATCACAAAGTGAGACAAGAACAAAAGGAATTGGAAACAGCCAGACACACTTCCAGAAAACACAATCACACAACCTCTTTTTTTCTTCTCAGAAAGAGAAGCACAGAGGTTCAGCAGAGGTCTTGACAAGCATTTTTACTGCAGAGGGACAGCATCTGCTGCAGACAAGCAGGCAGCACATTCTTCTACACACAGAGAGTTCACTGTTATCCGCGCCAAATAAATATGTTAGCGGGGGAGAAGGAGGAGCGTGGGAGGAAATGAAGAAACAGAGGGAGAGAAAGTGGAAGAAAGAGGAACTTCTAAACCCAATATGTCTTAAGGGTTACTCACGTTGGAGCCATTGAGGAAGTTGCCAATGGTCAGCAGTGTGGCCAAGATGTAGCGGAGTGTCTTGTTCTTCTCTAACTGGTCCATCCCTTCCTTCAGGTCTTGAAGAGGTTCGGCCACTTCCTAAAAACACATCCAACCAACTGGTTCAAGGCCACAAGCATAACTGAATCTCACTTAGAAATGTCAGCACTTAATATAAGCTAAATTGTGGGAAATGTAGATGTCAGATTCTGGCAAGGAAGATTATGCAATAAAAATTTAATTTTTACTACAACGATTTTGATAATTGTTTAAAGAATTAGTTCAACATTTAGCAGGTATTAACTATCATACCTAAAGTAAGATGAATAGTAATGTGTCTGACCTTCTCAATAAGCTCGTAGTCCATCTTGAATGCCCACAGCTGCAGGCGAGCAGAGAGCTCTGTGATGGACGAGAGGGTGAGAAGGAACTGCTCAGCACTGCCCAGGGGAATATCAGGGTTTACCAACTGAGCCTCCTGGATCCTCTGCTTCTCCTCCTCTGTGGGGATCATTGTCAGGATTTTCTAGATAGAGGAAATAATGAGACATGGGGATAAGAAAGGAACAGGCTTATAGGATCATTCATCAAGACAGCCTGTGTTAAAGTTTCCACATAATGTGTCACAGAGTCAATCACAGAGTAGGAGAGGAAACGCATTCTGACATTTCTAGTTGTGCTTATCTAAGACGTTTCCACCTTTAACACAAACTCATGTGACATCTGAATGTTGAACCTCGCTTTTGTTGTCTGGCTGAAAATACCTCTGGTGGAGCTGAATTCTTCCCTCTGCAGAGATGAACTCAAGATGAAACCCTCAAAACTACAGGTTATATAATACCAAAAGGATGAGCATTAATCATTATCTGCCGACATGAAGTCCTTCAAAAGTCTATAACATGGTTTTTAAAATGAGCTGGAAATATGCTTGTGGAGCTAACCTTTAATCATCCCTGTGATTAATTGCATTACATCAGCAAAAAGGCTGTCTGAGCAGCCAGAAAATCATATGATAGCTCAACAATTTAGCTAATTCTTAGTAAAATCTCTCTTGGTTACAGACTCCACCACTGTATTCTGGTGTGCTGAGTAAATATAATTGAAGAAAACCATGTTTATTTTGGACCCTGAGATCATGAATGGGTTTACTTTGATACAAATGCACTAGACTAGACAGTACTTACAATATGCAGTATCAGTTTTGATATTCATGTCTTCAAAAATGCATACCTCAATGCCTTCCTTGTTTAGTGCATACTCATCAAAGTTGAGGATAGCGGTCTTGATGGTTCGGGGAGGAGGCAAGACTGTCAACCCGATATTTATAGCATTGCTGCGTTTTGAATCCAGGACTATGATTTCTTGTCGTTTGCCATCGACTGCTGCTTTCTATGAAAGATATAAAATATTAATAGGAATTAAAAGTTAATGTCTGCTTATTAGGTCATGTATCTTGAACAGTGGAAGTAGTTCCTAATGGTTTAAAAAATGCCCTCCACAAACATGTATATAAAAATACACCTAACCAGGCTGATCAGTCTTTTATCACCTAATAGAAATGTGCCTCCTATTCCCTATGAATGCCATAGCTTTGGACTGTTTACCATAACTAATGTCTGTAATGGGTACTGTTACCAGCCTGAACGATCTCTAGGTAAAAATAGTGGATAAAACTAATGTGTCAAACATGCCGGAATCAGTGTTATGCCATGGACATGTATGGCTGCCAATGAAACAGGCTCCCTGATGTTTATTGATGACGTGACTGCAGACAGTAGCATGATGAATTTTGAGGTGTATAAGGCTGCGCTCTGTTTACATTCAGCCAAATGCTACTAAACTGGTCGGACGCTGCTTCATAGTGCAGATGGATAATGATGCTAACAATACTGGGAAAGCAACTAAAGGCAAATAAATATATTCTTTAATGGCCAAGTCAGTCACCTGATCTCAGTCTGATAGATCAGCTTTTCAGTTACTGAAGACAAAACTGAGGGCAGAAAGGCTGACAATAAGCAGCAACTGAAGGTGGCTGCAGTGAAGGCCTGGCAAAGCTTCTCCAGGGGTGAAACTCAGAATCTGGTGATGTCCATGGGCTACGGATTTCAAATAAGTCACTGTTTGCAAAGTATTTTCATGCAAGTATTAAAAATTATGATTATATTTACAATAATATAATAATAATTTACTTTATCCAAATATTATTGAGCCCCTGACAATAGGGGTACTTTGCTTAACATGGCTGTAATTTCTCAATGGTAAATGCCACATTTTTATAAAATCTCTTAAAATAAAGCTGAAAGTCTACACTTCGATCACATCTTGACTGGTGGTGGTGTATAAAGGCAAAATCATAACAACTATTTCTCTGTTCTGATACTTTCATGGCCTAGATGTATGTAGGGCGCTAAAGGTGACAGTATTTATATTATCATATATTTATCACTAAACTCAAAAACTCAAAGAACAAAATTATCCATTACAATATGGCAGCAGATAGCAGGAATCCTGAACTATGAAAGGACAACAAATCAGAACTACAAAATGGTTTCTCCAAAAGCGTATGTTAATATTGTACGGTTCTACAGTAACAGCAGTGCAACAGTACATTACCTTTGTGACAGGCAGCTCTTTGGATTTGGACTCAAACAGCTGCTCCAGCTTGGATGTGTCCACTTTAATTGGTTCCAGTTTGGACCAGAGGGACTCCTTACAAAATTTATGGCTCTTACACTGCCATTCCACAGGACGCACCTCGTTCCAGAAGAGACGGATGGTCTTCTTTTTCTTTTGGAAGAGAGGCACCTCCCCTCGACACAGCTGAGGAGAGGGCGGAGGGATAGGGGCCATGAATGGTGGTGGTGGGGGCATCATTTTGCCAAGCATTGGAGGAGGCGGGGGGCACCCAAACAGCGGTGGTGGTGGAGGCAGGGCAGCACTGCATGGTGGAGGGGGAGGTGGTGGTATCAGATCGCCTGACCGCATCATGTTGTCCATATCTAAAATGTCCACGTCGTCCTCATCCCTCAGGTCTGTGAAGTCCATTTCTTTGATGCGCAGCTCCCTGGGTGCTGCCATCAGCTGATCCCAGATATAATCCGACTCTTTCTTAGGGGGTAAAGCTGATGAAGCAGCAGCTGATGATTTGTCAGCCTGTGGCTGCTGCTCCTTTGAGGCCTCCACTTCAGGAGGAGATGTTAGGCCTTTGACCAAATCGCCAAACCTCTCCGCCACTGCCCGGACGCTGCCCTGGTTATCAAGATGTCCCACGTCCATTTTTTTCACGTTTTCTTCTCTGGTCTGTCTGTGAGCCTCCAGTGTGGAGATCCTGCTGGCCAAACAAGCCACAGAGGAGTCACTCACCTCTGTCTCCTTCTCTGACTCTCCTGCATTCCCTTCATCCTTGCTGCTTGTTGTCTGAGCATAGAGCATGTCCAGCATGAAGCGCTTGCTATTGAGAATTTTGTTGCACTGGTCGTTCACATCTGCGTCTTTAATGCACTGAGTCCACTGGCCTGTTGTAACAGAAAACAGAAACAACATTGACATTGAGAGAAACACACTGAGAGAGACTATTAAAGTAAATGATAAAATCTGTATCAGTCGTGCCTGCTTCAATGTCCTTAGTGAGCTTCTCTTCTCGCTCCTCCCTCTCCAGGGTGCTACTTGTTGAGGAGATGCTGGACGCAGAGCAGTTGTCCTTCTCATTCACTTCCTCATTCTGTCTCTCCTTCTCACTCAGCAGTACACTGTCTTCTACATCCCTTTCCATCGGTTGCTCCTTCTCAGATTCTTCCTCCAACTCAACATCCACCTCCACATCTGGCTCTCCTACGTCTGCTACATCAGCTACCTCCACCTCTTCTACCTGCTCCATCACTGCTATCTTATCTTTGTTCTGTTTTTGTTCCTCAAGCTTCTCCTGCTCTTCTCTGTCTTTTTTCTGTATACCTGGCTGTTCCTCAGATGCTGGCCCTGTCACTACATTCTGGTCAGTCTGAGTCTCAGGAACATCTTGTGTCTCCACAGGTGACTCTGTCTCAGTCTGCTGCTTGTCTGGCTCGGAGGGAGGAGTGGTGGAAGGTTCTGATTCTTTTAATTCTGGTGCTGGACATTTGGTTCTGATCTGTGGGTCAATGTTTGGCTCTGAATTTTTTTGTGTTCCTAGAAGAGAAATCAAAGCAACATGGAAATATATGTTACATTAAATACTCATACAGTCTTGTGCTTTTATTGCATATTATCTGATAGTCTTCAGAAAGCTTCTTTGATTACAACTGAAACAGCTTTAAAATTGCTGTCTGGCATTCTGCATCCATTCATATTCATTTCACTCAGGTATTAATGACAATGTGTAAAGGGTCACCCACTTACCTGATGTCTGGTGTGCAGTGGTGACGTCGTCCTGCGAGGTGACGCGTGAAGGTGCTGGACAGTGAGATGCTGAGCGGCTGGCAGGGTTTGAACTCAAGCACAAAGTGATCTCTGTCCGTCCTCTTGTTGGCACTCTGGGACGCTCCCGCTCAGATTCCTCTGCAGCTAGCCGCTCCACAGCCTTGTACCTACAAGTCACCATAGTGTGGTTTAGATGCACACTGACCTGAACTAAATTTCAATATCTGTTGAAATCAACTAATAGTTAAGGTTTAATGAGAGAGACACATACTGGTTCATTTTCTCAAAGAAATTCATACATTTAGAAAATACAAGCTACTGAATAAACATTTTAGACACATGAGAGCAAAAATGATGTAAAATTCTTTCAGATTTCTGTGATCTAAGTTGAGAGTGACAAGATTTATGCTACTAGCATTTTTCACGTTTGTCTTATTCCTCAGTCAATATGAAAAAAAAAAGCTGTTATCACATTACTCAGAAGCTCAAATGATGACAAACGATGTCCTTCTTTGTGTGTTTACTTATCTCGTTTTACACATCCATTTGTTCCAGTTCACAGGGGTGAAAAAATGTGAGGGCATAAGAATAAATTATACTGTGCACACACTCACACACAGACATACCCCACATCCATGCCAAAACACCATTAAACACTTGTGTTATGATTAGGATCAGTGGGACAATTTTAGCATCTCAAAGCCTTTATGTACAAACCTTTATTCAACACTCACTTACTGCTGTAGAGTAATGTGAATCCATGAAATGAAGTATACTCACCTTTCCTCTCTGGCTTGTCTTGCTTCTTCCCTCTTGTCTACATAATCTCGACTGAAAGACAGAGGGAGAACCAGAAGACACTGTATTCATTGTATATATAGATTAATATTTTATTTCAATTCTGATCTTAACTACTGCGGCCTTCATTTAGTAATGATCCTGAAAGAGACTCCTGGGAAATTTGTTAGTATCCCTACTGAGTCCAGGCTGGAGTCAGTTACACATGGCAACATGTTTTTATTGACCATGCAAAGTAAAGAAATACTATATTCTCTGTAATAAATAGTCAGGCAGCATTTTGTCTTATTTTTTTTATGGTGGGACTAACTTGAAGCGGTTCCTCTCTTCTCTTTCTATCCTCTGCAGACGCTCTTCTCTTTCCAGACGTCTCCGCTCTCTCTCTGCAGCCAGAGACTCTTGATGCTGTCTGTATGATGAAGTTAGCAAGCCTCCTAAAGAGGTTCTATATGCCAAAAACAAAGAAAGAAACATGGTCACACTACTAAAACTGAATGGTTGATAAGCATTTTGATTTAGTTATTTCTTCTGCATTAGCTGTGGAAAACGTGACATGCCAACCTGTCCGTTTTGGAATCTGGCGTCAATACTGTTGAACTAGTAAAGCGATGGATGGATGATGTAGCAGCCTGGTGCCTGCCAGGGTATGGCGTGCCACTGGCACTGATTCTGTCAAAAGAATGGAAAAATAAATGCTTTATTCTCTGTTAATACATTTTATCTAGACAGAAGAGGGCTGAACATCACTTCAAACAATCTGTGATATGACATGAATTTCAATGTCGTACTGCTGGACAGTTTTAACTGAATTAAACCTGTGCACTTCTCCCTCGGCACCCCAGCTAACAAACTAACTAACTATAGCATAGCATATGGGTCATAAATAAAAACAATTAAAGATGACAGAAATAAAATATTGTGATATTATTAGTACTGTAATTGCATTTAAGTACTTAACCTTTATTCAGACTGCATTACGTGAACATCTAAATAAAAATGGATCTTGTCCCTTGACCTGAACTGTTGACTCCTGGCCTTACCTTTCAGCCCAGCAGGGCTTTCTAGTTGTGTAAGATGTAGGAGAGTTGTTTGTATCAGTCAGACTGAAGATGGAAGTAAGAAAAAAAAGTCAGACACTCCAAAGATAAAATGAATAAATGTTAGTAACACAGACAAGGTAGTGAGACAGCAGTCAAAGGAATGAGTGCTGCAAAACCACAAAATGACAAAGCAGACAGGGGCAGGACAATATCTCTGTCTTATCAAACCAGAGTGCACTTTAAAAAGCAAAAGATTTATTGTAAATCCTAAGAAATAAATCACTTTTCACTGGATCACCTTTTACTAACCACATCAAAGAAACAACAAGGAATCATTTCTACTTGGATGGCATCGGTGATTCATGCTGAGGCAGACCTGGGCCGGTCAAGATTTTTGCTTTGTTTCTTGTTTCTATTGCTACAACTCTCCGCAGAAGCATGAACAACTAAGAGACATGGACTGTGACTCATGCTAATACTTTGAATTCCTTAATGCTTTGAATTAATTTACTGACTTTCCTAGGATTAACTGTGGTGCAGCACCACAATCAAAGACAGATGAGCAGTAAATGTCTACAAAATAATGTTTTCCAGGAACTGTGAAAAGGAAGTAATTATAACCTTCCTTTTTCTGGTACAATACATCTTTGGACATAACAGATGTAACATAAATCAAATCTGATGAAACATACAAGAGTTTGTAGCAATATAAGCAAGAAAACATTTTTAAAGGAGAAAGGATGTAGAGGAATTTAGCTACAGCATGTCCTACATAAATAACATTATGAGATACAATTTATAACCTGCTGGAAACACAATAAACAAAATATTTAATATTTGGAATTTTACTTTTACTCTTAGGATTTATGCATGTGTCTCTACTGAAAGCACAGTGAGTTACATGGAGACACAAACAACAGTGGTGTGGAGGACGGTGCACTTTCAGTGAGGCGTAACAGTCGGGGTGTAAGACAGAATAACCTAAAGAGTAGCTCCTGGGCTTAAGTCGGGGGATGGAGGGTCAGCAGAGAGAGAAGGTGGGTGAGGTTGGGATAGATTGCAACTGAGAGCGTGCAGAGCTTGGCACTGTACTCAGAACAACAGGTAAGACACAGTCAGGTGGCTGGGGAGAAACACACCAAGGACTAAAGGTCCTCTTTTTAGGTGCGACGGACACAGGAGAAGATGTCCTGGTGTTGATGCTGAGATAATCTCTCTGCCTTTCAGGGTCTCTGGCTTTAGGAAGGATGTTGGCCATACAGTTTAAGTTCAAACACATGTTAGAAGTGTCTGCTACAGCTGGCGCCACACTAGGATGACAAGATACAAGAGAGCAGGAGTCCAGAGGGAATAACGGTAATAATAATAATCGTACTTACTCAGAAACTAAGATAAATTAGAAGGTAATAACTGGGAGGGGCTCAAATACCTGTGAGCGCCCTGTCTAGAGGACTCAGTGACTGGATGACTTTCATCATCAGCCTCTTCCTTGTGCTCCTCATCCTCTCCCTCCTCCTCCTCCTCCTCCTCCTCTTCCTCTTCCTCTTCTCTGTGGTCAGAGGAGGGATAGAGGGTTGAAAGAAGGAAAGGGAGGATGTGGGCAAGCAAGAGGGAAGAGACATTGGACAGAGACAACATGAAAAGAGCATGGCAGAGGAAAGACAACATACAGGAAAGTATTATAAGTATTAATGTAGCAGAGAGACAAGCACTGAAAGATGTATGGAAAGGTTAGTAGGTTTTGACATCACTCATTCCTGAAATGTTAGAAATAGTTATGCACAGACAATCGCAAACAGTTACAACTCCTACAGTAGCCCTATACAAAAAGGAACAATAATAAAAAATATATCCCTGTGATTTTAATCAAGGAGAATTAATTCAAGGGGAAAGATAGAGCTGTAGAAGATATTGTCAGTGTTTGAAGTGATAGTCTGGGATCCATCGTCATACACAAGTCTGTGGCCAGCCTGCTATTTGCAACCCCCTTGGTTGTCTGGATTTCATTAACAATATGGAAAATGGTGATCTTCAAAGGCAACTTGAATTTCCTGTAGTGGACTGGAAGAAGCTAGTGTGGTATCATATGACCTGCTGGATTGAATTTAAGTATACCTGAAGACCTTAATACCAGGAATATTAGTTGGCATGCTACTAAAGTTTATGATTGGGGGTTTATTATGTAGCAATAGAAGAGTCAGTAATAAATTGTGATCATAAAGACAAAAAGCAAGACATATTCCCAATTTAAAATCAAACCTGCTTTCTGGCATGACCTATAATATAACATGGACTCATGGGTTAACAGAATTTCCACAGAAAGGAAATGTCTTAAGTTTTTCTGGTGCTTTTATGAGGCATAGTCCTAGTTGCTGTATAATTAAACAAGATTGCACTTTGCCTCTTGCCTGAATGACCAGTTGTGGAGTTTCTGTAGTCACAAAGTTTGTCATATATAAAACAGATGCCTTCACTCTTGCTGAAGGAAGCATGTCTTGAGACAAAGAGCAGATAGCTCATATCATGTGCTTCCAGAAGCTTCCCATTGCCATCACGTCTTTGACAATAGGAAAATTAATTTAAATGTCACTTTGAGGCAGCAGTCACCTGTTCGCCTTTCTTTAAGAGACTATATAATTAAATTATTTGCTTTGGCTCTGGAAACATTTCTCCAAGACTGAAATACAATGCAACACTTGCAGTCAAGCTGTTTCCTGTGAGTATAAGTCGCACTCCATGGGCCCAGGAATAATTTGTAAGTCCTTTTTAGTTGCAGCTATCTAAAAAAGATAAAAACAACCCCTCCTGGGTGAACCTTTTATAACCAGGATCAGACCAAGTTCAAGCTAAAATAAAAGTAAGGATAATGTTTTGTCTTGTTATTCTGATTTTCCACTTTACCATTCCTCTCTGAGCCCCCCTCCCCCGTCTCACCTTTCACTGATGTCTTCAACACACTGGCCACCGAAGGGCAGGAAGTTGCTTGTATGAGCGTTGCTGGGTGATGCTGGAGCAGAAGCATGACCTCTGTTATTCTGGAGGGAATGTCTCCGGCTGCGTCTTCTCTCCAGGCCCCGCCTTTCGTTGGTGCCACCGACGCTGGCCCGTCTGCGGTCCTTTCGGCCACTGGCAGGCAATTGGACTTCATCATCACCGTCCTCATGGCGGAGAGTCGCCTGGTACAGAAAGTCAGTAAAGTAACTGTTATGTATGTTGTTCATGAACATCAACCTTGATATACTGCTACATTAGCCTGTATGACAGCATGTGACCATAGACCTGTTAGCAGACATATGCACCGGTTAAAATTGCATTAAGGCTTTTTGTTATGTGATAATCGTTGTGTAGGCTTCCTGACCTCATAGATGTTAATCTGTTCCACAAGGTCGAGGTCAGTCCCCTTCCTACTCAGGTGTCTCTGGGCCAAGGCTTCGATACCCTGTTCCTCCAGACAGTCTACCATGTCATAGTAGGAGTCCTGATCTGACAGGCCTGCCAGAGTCTGAAATACATACATTATAAAAAAAAGAAGAGTTTTAGCCTTACTGTTGTGATTAACTGTGAAAGAAGAAATAAACTGAAATAACAATAAAGTAAAAGAGGGAAAGGGAGTAGACTTACAAAACTATTAAAATGCATTTATATTGTATGTATGATTTCAATGTAATTAGATCAAATTTTCTTCCCTCTGACAAAACAGGGCAGGTATGTTACTGCAGCTATAAACTGGTACAGTCTTTTGTTAAGAAGTGGGAGCAAAAGCAGTGACAACCATTCAAATCATAACAGTAATGCTAAGTGAATAGACTGGTTTTGCACCTGATTCTATCTGATAGTGTGGCCTGATCTGATTTGCTGCTGTGCTGAGAACATCTCACATTAACATATTTTTCTCCTTATACATTTTTCAGATGCTGATTACATTTTAATACGGTGCATCTTTTAAATATCATATAGTCTGAAAGCTGGTAGATCAGAAAGAAGAAAAATTACTGTCTGATGGGATTAATAGTGTGTAAAATACTCACTAAATAATATTCACTGACCTTATTGACGAGTGTCATTGCATACACCAACAGCTCTGTATCCACACCATCCTTTTCATCAAGGATCTCCATGACATTTGACCACAGTTTTGTGCCTGCAGAAGCAAAAGGGATGCAATACATTATTTAACAACTGCTGCAACTGCTAGGCATCAGATAATACTATGCTCTGAAGAAGTCCATGTGTTCAACCTACAGAATAAAACTGTTGCAAATGTTCAGCTCCACCACTGTGCGGGACAAAAAAACAAAACAGCTCCATAAGATAAAAAACACAAAATAAAGGCAATGATGGAAGCAGTTCTGTGCCTTGGTCACACCAGCCTCCTCCGATCTCCTTCTCATCAGGAGACTGAGGATCATGTTTAGTCTTCTTACGCAATAGCAGAAGTGACATGATAAGTCGAGTGGAGCAGAGACACCTGATCCATGCATGCTGATGCTCAACACCCTAGTTATGTGCCACAGTACAATGTGGAGCTTTTAGAGTTGCAGGTAACTGAATCCCACTGCAGGCACGAGTTACAGTCTGTCTCACTGAGCCTCGTGCCATGCGTGGCTAGGAACCTGCTTGGGATAACTGATCTGACTTTCGTGTAACAGGAGACCATGATCTGCAGCAGGCTGAATAGCATTAAATCCACTATGAATGCTTTGATTACTGGAATTGAAGAGGTAATTTACCTGAGGAGACCTCTATTTCCTATATGTTACTGCTTACAAGATTTCACTTGTGTATTTAAAGCCTCTTCTTAAGCTGAACAACAGATGATTACATGTGATGTAATGAGTAATATAATGACTGTTACCTGAAGAGTAACTAGTTCAAGGTCTCTCTGCACATATTATCTTTACCATTCCCCCTAAAGTCACTGTGTGGATTTTCCATTGAAATAAGTCCAACAATAAAGCGGTACCTTCACTTATGAGTCTGGATTAGTGACGCGCCTGAGTCATTTCATGTGACACAACTGGAAACCAAACAAAATACTGTTTTTCACACTGTCTTTGGTGTAATGGTTTGTTCATCCTGCAATCTCAACTGTTGGCTTCTTACCTCCTTTGGTATCCACAACATTCACAGCCTTTATGAGCAGAGCGGCATTAGACTCTGTGTACTCCACAAACACCAGCAGCAGCTTAAGCGCCGTCTTCACCACCAGACGAAACTACACAAAAGAGAAACACAATTAATCAATAATGAAGAATTAAAAGCACATAATATACAATTCGACTGTGAACTTAATGTTTTTGTTAACGACTATGGTCCAGCATGTGCCAGTCCCCTAAATTTAAAAATACTAGTGGCATTATAATGTATTGTTTGTAAGCTCTTCCTGTCTGAACAGACTTGAGAGGTTTGATAAGAATGTTGTTTGACACTGACAGCTTGTGGGAACATACTGTACAATTGTCAAGCAGTATGCAGATACCACAAAAGTAAAAATGACTAAAATCTCCATGAAACAGTAGCAGTGATGAGTCTATAGATGCAAAATATCATATCAGTATTTACACAGAAAGGCATAAAAGCTCTTTTTAAGAACAGGAAACTGCAGTGTAGTTTCATCTCGAGCCAATCTGGCCACTAGAGGGCGACATGACCACAATGACAAAGCATGAAGGTAAGGCAAGACATTTATTTGAAGTATTTAGAAAGTTATTTGGGGTTGCTGAGTTGATTCTGTTATAAGTCTTGTGAAAATTAACATTTGTTTTCATTACCTTGGATCCAACCAGGGTATAAAGCCACTGGACTGTTTCATTGTGAGATATGAGGCCATTCATCCCATCTACATACAGCATTATCTGACCGAGAGCTGGAAAAAGGGAAACAGAAAAGAGAAAGATTTTGGTTAATGGCCTAGTTATTTAAATCATTATTTTCCTACTTTCTCTTAAAACAGTCAAGTCATGTTTGCTTTGGTCAACACAAAAAGAACAAGAAACAGTTAGTGCTTCCTCTCAATGTTTATGAATGTATGCGCTTTGAAAACCTGGAATTCTTGCTATGCAAAGCTGGTAAGACCTATTTAATCTAAAGCTAATATAAAAGGTTTATGATGGATGTGGAAAATTGAAGAATTAAAGAAAAATATTCTGCCTTTGTGAGAGACCAGTTTAGTCCATCTATGAATAAATATTTTCACAGATTGCACACATACAAAATATCCATACAAACGTACAAACTTGTGTGTTGTAGTGGAAGGGCTCATTGCCCTCAGCGACATAATCTACACACAAACCCGAGCTGCTGCTGAAGTAAGGTTTTCAAACATCACAACAATTAGACCTAAAGAGAAAAACAGCACTTGTCTGCCACCCCAGGCCAGAGGACAATTTGGAGGAAAATATTTGAGCAGAGTGCCTCACTGGATGATAACATGACTTCCATCTGTAACAGGATACATAAATAAGAACATAATAAGAGCCAAGGGATCTCAATGGGGGGCAGTAAAAGTAAGACTTCTGTTAAAGAAGGGAGATGGGGGAAGGGAGACAAACACTGGGCAGGAGCTGAACAGACAAAAGGTCCCTTTAAATATATAGTCTTATATAGTCTTTTTTAACAGCATCTTAGAGGCTATCCACACATAAGAAGAATATGCATTCACACAGAAGAGCACAGAAACAGGGTGAGCTCAGCTTCAGGTGATACTTTGGCTGACATTAGTGGAAAAAAAGTATAAACATGGAGTGCATTGAAAGCGGCACAGTTTTGAAAAGCCTGTTTGACTATTTCTTGGAAGAAGCTATGGTTTTTTTGAGGGTGATGAGCTCGTAGTGATCATATTCATCATGTATTAGTAGCTGGCTTGGCTTGTGCTGCACACACTGACACACCAGGCACTTTAAACTGTAAAAACTAAGGACAAATATGATAAATAATACACAGCAATAGACACCAATCAGATAAATACTTACTTACTGAATGTTCCTTAAAAATGCACCATCTAATCTCTTGTTGTGGTTTAAAACTGTTTATTGTGACATGATATGACGAGAGGCTGCAGCTTGTGTCATATTTTTCTTCTCCGCTTCTGAAGAGGGGCAAGAAAAACGTGAATATGCTGTAGATATGCCAAAATTCCCAGGTGCAGCTGCTGTGAATGGTGCATGGTGTGTGGGTGGACGCATGAGTGCGTGTGTGTGTGTGTGCATGCTGATGGACCACTGCTGCAACAGCGGCAGTTCATCTGTTATCAGTCAGGGTTAATTACTCACAACATGTCAAGCAAGAGCATTCCTCATAGTCCTCCCCTGCAGCAAGCACAGGGTTGTGTGTCACAGCACTCAGCAGCATGGACAATAAGTTGTATCAAAGCGGACCACATCAGAGTGTGTTTATGAAAACATGATTAACCCTCTCAGTCAGCGCAGGCCAGTGTGTCACCCTCTCCTTAACTCCTCCACTTTGTATGGGACCAGTGCTGACAGATGAGTGACATCAGTAATCAGTAATGATGTGAAGCTGCTCTAACGAGCCCAGAATGAATTCCCATGATATATTATTTGCAAAAAATCTAAGTATTGTGTAAAAAGTGGCTAAAATTCACTGCAATTTTAAATACACAAACACTATCAGTGGTGACTTTTGCTGGGTAGGTAGTGAGCAGGCTTCTTTTTGAATTGGTAGCCCATGTCTGACCCACAATATCATCACTACACAGACTTTTATCAGACGGCTGCACCTGTGTACAGTATCTGCTCTGGTGCAATGAGGTTGTGAGGAATGTCCATGGAAAATAGGGGTGAAAAAAGATAGTTGGCCTTAATGAGGCTTTCAAAGTGCCATTACACAACACAAATGTTCTGCTGCTGACAGATGAGACATTAGTGATTGTTCCCAAAAGTCAACCACAACATGAAATGACTTTTAGATCACAACTTGACATTATTTAAAGATTTTAAAGATATGTGAGTGTGTGATATGTGATTTATATGTGGCTTTACGGCGTGTATCCAAGTCAAATAAAATTAGAATAAATTCCTCTTTCCTGTCAATTTAATTTAGTGAGCAGTTAAAATACAGAAATTACGATATTTAAATGCTTATGAACCACGCCAGAAACCACACAATCATTACCTTTTCTCTCAGATGCATTAAAACTGCTGCTTCAAGGAATTATTCAATGCCGCTGCAATTTCAACACAATTCAACTCTAAGGACCAGAAACCACATGGAGTGCATTTATGCCGTGAACACTTAGGTAAAATGATACGGTAACCGTTTTAAAAAAATAAAATTACCTTTAATTTCTGACCAGTCTGGTCAGAAACACTTACAGGAAACGTCTAATCACTCCCAATGAATCACCTTTGTGAACGACAAATGGAACAGATTTCCACACACTTCTGATTAAATTAGTCCTAAAACAGCTCCGGAAAATAAAACGTTACCTGTGTGTTGCAGTTCAGACTTTGAAAATGTGATCAAATCATCAAACTAGCCTTTGTAGACTGTGGGTCCCCTGTGGTTTCACTTTTCAACAGACAGTCATCAATAAATGTGGAGGAGGGGTAATATGAAGAGCATGTGAGTTGAGTCTATACAGGATTCCATCCACTGATGTGAGCCTAAAAATGTGGGCCTCTATTCGAGTAATCACAAGCAGTTCTACAATACCTCACACAAAGTACAACAATAACATTGCTAAGTCCTTTTGCATGTATGTCACGTAATGAGATGCTGGCAGACAATGAGCTGCCTTCAAAGCACAGTGATTAGAATTTAAATGTGAGCCATGATGGGAGAGGATAGCCAAAGAAGAAAGATTTATCCCATTAGAAACTTGCAAATGTACAGAGAGGAGCCTCTGTGTAACGCACAATTTCTTTCAATACTTCTGATACATTTGCCATAAAAGTAAAGGCAACATTTGAACGGTATCAAGCTTCACAAGGCAACCACAGTCCTACTGACATGAGGAGACAGACAGTGTCAGTGTCTGAACCAGAACTCCAGAAAAGTAGAAACTTCAAGCGAACTGAGTTCTGGTGGAAGTGTTTCTTCAGGGCCTCTCCCTCTCATAAACCACAGCAATTATCTTCCACAGCCCCAGGAATGTGCAGGAAGGGCTGCTCCCTGACCACTACCGAGGTGAGAACTCTGAGGTCTGAGTGGTAACACCAACATGAGCTGAGTGTACGTAGACATAAAAGGAAGACAATTATCTATACGAAGATGCAAGAAATGACCTCAACAGGTTCCTGTCTACAAACCTGTCCACTCCTCCTCCGTTCACCACTCTGCCCCCTTTTGTTTGATTTAGATTTTGAAATTTACTGAAACTGGGTCATCCAAACACTCTGTTAAGGTGCAAAATTTATTTAACCAGAACTGTAGTATAGAAGCCAAATCTCAATCCCATGCAGTGCAACTCAGGCCTCTTATCGTGTTATGCTCTGCATTAGTCTAGAGCTGCATTCCCAGTTCAAGCGTGTGCCTCCCTGTGCCCGCGTGAGCTAGACGTACTTTACTGCAAAGTCTGGCAAATACTTTTTATGTAGATTCTTTTTCTACTAGGTCACTGTAATTACAGTAAATTGTTTGAAGTGTGAGGTGTCCTGAGTGGATTCTGGGCAGTGACACAGACGGCACTCAACACTGACCTGTGAATTCACAATTTCTCATGTTCTCTTTACTGGTGGTTACTGGGGACTCATCACATAAATTATACTTTCAATCAAACTCCCATCAAAAAGAAAAAAACTTATCTGGACCAAGCTAAAACATACTTTTAAGTACTCTTAAGTATAAGAATGCTTCTCTCTCAGGTTATGTAAATACTGTAATAAAAGCTATAATCAATATTTTTATATTAAGAATGCATCGCATGACCACTTGTATATGAAAGTTTTTATGTGAAAGTTTTATTGTCTGCAAATTCATGTTTTTGATTCAGCTTCAAAATCTCATCACTCTCTAAGGCAAGACACCTAACACTAAATTAATGAGGCCAACTGAACAGCTCTTACTGTATAAGTACTGGATAAAACATCTTCATAGGTTATGTTCCATTTGTTATTTAACTAATTACCCAGACCATTAGAGCCAGACAATATGCCTCTGCCAGAACATTTCCAGTCTCAGAGCTGATTGCCAGATATTGTGCCCCATAGACTAAAACAACAGAGAGATGCTTCAATTTTCAGACCTGGATACAAGTCTACCAGCATTTGACACAATTTGCCATGGGCCTAAGCCCAAACAAATTCCCTAAAGACAAACAAACAGTCCTAATAGAACAATAGCATGAAGTAAGGGAGGGGAACCCCTCCAGTATTTGGCAGAGTAAGCTCTACAGGCACTGCAGACCTAATGAACAACTACAGTGCTGAGCAGGGCAAATGGTGTTGAGAAGACTACAACACTGAAAGGAAAATTATAAAAGGTTAAAACATATGCTATTTTCTATACTTTATATTTTCTCTGCATTTACCATACAGACATTTTGGAAAATCATTTTAGGACAATGAACAGCTGGGGAAAGCCCATCAGATGACTTTTTCCCATCCTATCCAAGTGTGCAAGACTTTGGAGAAAAGCTACTGCATGACATCCACCCACTTGTAACACATGCTGAAAGATGAGCTGCTGTAAATTCTTAATGCTCTTGAGAGGGTAGTGGTGTGATTTGCTCTGGTTATGGGCAGTCATATGCTGAATTCAGTCCCAAAAAAAAGTCAGCACACAGGAATCAGCCATAAAAGCCACTTGAATGCCAAGGATTTCAGTCTATCTGCCTGCCTACTACATTACTGAAAAATGTTTTTTCCCCCAATTTAAGTTTATGCATCTGAAGGCAAGGTCAGAGATGATAAAATAAGAGCTGGAGAAATGAACCAAATCGAATAGTCTTATAATATAATTGGCTTGTATATTGAATTCTGTTAAAGTAAAGCAGGCTCCAGGAGCGGGTTGTAATTCCACTGGCAGTGGGTTTTCTAAGACTGAAAATTTCTGCAGATGAAGGGAGAAGAAAATGGGGGAGGTAGAATATAGTTCAGGCAGGTAGGATTAAATTGGGTTCAGATGCAAGCTGTCTCCTCATTTGAAGGGGATCTGGAGGGGTCTGTTAGGGTCTGACACAGGCGAGGACAGGGGAGGGATGATCTGCAGGAACAAGACTCTAGACCTTTTCAAGACTTTTTCTATTCTGTTATAGCTTTTATAGCTATACTTATTAAACAGTACATGTAAGTATGAAGTACTGTATTTTTCAGTACTGCAGTACTACTACCGAGTGTGTTGGCTAGTGTAATTAAATAGAGAGAGGCCATGCTGGAGGCAAAGACAAAATCTTGCCAGTAGAGCAAAGAGAGCCGAGAGGCTGTGGGCTGAAACCATGTGCAGTGCTCATTTCCTTAATTTCCCGCAACCAAATGAGGTAATTCCTGTCATCCCAAAAGGGAAAACTCTCAGATGGGTAAAAAAGCTGAATTATATATGAAAATATTACTGGCTTTCTCAAGAGATTATAATCTATGAAGATACTTTTTGGGATTTCCATTGTTCATTTTTGTGTGAGATATGGTGGGACAAATTAAGGTTAGGGGTTAACTAGTACATTTATAATCAATAATAAAACACACCAGGAGCATAATCCTTTGCTGTAGGACATAAATATGAACACATCAACCTCGAAATGCATAGTCAAGTAAGAACCTCTTTATGCAAGTAGTCATAGATGCCCGTCTTCCAAATTAAAATGTTTTGCACACAGGAAGAGTGAGAGCAATGGCAGGCTCAGAAAGCTCAAGGTGAGACTGGGTGGAAAGCATGAATGTGTTCCCATGGGATCTAATTACAAAGCACAAGTTCAAGTTTCTATTGGTATGACAGGGGCATTCCTGGAGATCTCCTTCTTGCGCCAAACATAGTGCTTAGTCCACTGTATGTGTGTCAGCACCTCTTGTGTATTCCCTCTCAAATGTCTTTTATCCAACAGAATGTAACAGAGGATTCCCTCATCTTCTGCAACGCATTATTCATTCCTGATCACACAAACAAGAAAAGATTGCACCAATAATAACCAGCACATAAACTGACTCATTTGCACAAAGCCTCTCCGTCCAGCTGAGATAGAATGGAAATGTTTATCCAGACGATGGGCCATAGTAAAGGCCTCCCCCCTCTAGAACAGTAGACCTATAACACAGCCAGACAACATAATACGCACTGTTTCCAACAAGACTTTCCAACACCACCGTTAACCCAACGATGCCTGGGTTTTCACTTAATGCTCAGCTCCTCATGCTGTTTTGAGCAGAATGGGGAGAATTCAGTTACGCTCTGTTAAACATTTAAAATACTATTATTACACCAAAACAATGATCCTGATTCTAAAGTAAGAGAAATAAAATGTCATTGCAGTATGTAAAGAAATACTGTGAAAAAATATATACCTTAAACTGGATTACTAATGATGGTAGCTACACAAGATCACTTCTTTCTAAACCTATGAAAGATCAGTCCCTCATCCAAATGATTTTTTTTATTTGACAAATTATCTGTTGATCATTATGAAGCAATGCTGAGCTGTTTGTAAAGTCACAATTTGGTAAAAAATAAACTACTGCTGTAGTGGTTGTTCTATGCTCTGGTTTTCATCTGCACTCACTGATTAAACTCCTTCGACTCAATAAGTGAAATCATCAGCTGTTCTGTTTGTTAACAGCAATTGCCGATGTCACTACAAAGAGAAACGCTATAGAGACCATCTACAATTTCAGCAAAAGTGACTTGTGTTTCAGATGCATTTGTAGTTTTGTGGGAAAAACACTGGTGCCCACCAAAGTTACTGCACTGTATCACAAAAAAAAAACAGGGTTGAGCACTGTACTGGGAAGACTGTTCCAGGACAGTTTAAGAGGCAATGAAACACTTGACCAGAGCACATCTCCCTCTTTTCCACAGAGGCCCTTTAACAGCTGCCTCTGAAAACCAGGAAGTCAAGGTGCTTTAACTTATGGCACAAAAGCCATGTGACTAAAAAGGGAGATCTCAAAGTGTTAGCAGATGAGAGAGAGCGAGAGAGAGATAAAGAGAGATAAAGATAGAGTAAGATGAAAGCACAAAATGAAATATTGGCATGACTTATTTGAAACACTAATACATTGAGATCACTCACAGTATAACTCACATTTCCATGAAAGCCATAAATTCACAAATGTAAGTTATAGCATGTAAACCTGTGTATATACACAACATAATACAGTATATGATGAGATATGTCTGTTGGGCATTAAGATAATATATACAACATTTAAAGATGTGTTTTCCAAATATCCATTAAATTTGCCTTGAAAGGTGTAAAAAACACACCTCCACTCTGAAGGAATTCTTTAAATTCCTATAATAAAAAATATATAAGCTTCACTTCCAATTTGAGTCCAGCGAGGCTGAATGTTTAGTAAACAGTAGTGTGCAGACATGGCCTCTATGAAGTGCTAACAGAGAAAGTGCAGCTAAAAACATAGCTTATGGTGAAGAATGTCAACAGTGAGCATTTCAGGAATAATTGCTTCAAGTTGACTGTAACTGGTTTGTCTTTAATCTGCCCTCTGTCTGTCGCTCCCATTTTTACAGTTACCAATTAAGCACAGTTGTTACTGTTGTTAGTGCTCTTTCTGTAAATACTACAACTGGGAAAGATGATCCTGGAAAAACCTTCTTATTTGTTCTTCCACCTTGTCTCCCTGTTTTGCTCACGATAATTACTACCGTGGGGATCTTTTTCTTAACCACAGTGAAAAAAACGACTTTCATTTTAGAGCTTTTGAGCCTCTTACTGAGCTCTGTTTTTGAAAGAACTCATGTATTTTTTTAGAAAAAATACCTGATACCTGTGCACCGGATATATCAAGAATTCTCTCTTTGTTCTAATGTGGCCCAGTTAGAAGACGTCTGACTATTAGACCAGTTTAACTGTAGCTAGCTCATAGGGTAGCTACAAAGCTCAAAATATTAAATGTTGTTCTTAATGTTTTCAAATATCTGGATGTTAAAGATATTTGAGATATTTTGGTATTCAAGGAAAAGACGGCATCCATTTCTATGCCTGAGTTGTGGAGTTTATTTTATTTTATAAAGTGGACAATATGTAAATGCTTATTTTAAGATGAAGAATGCATATTAGTAATGGGCCATTTTTGACTGCTGTGTGTTTGCAGTGTTTCAGGAATACCAGATGGCATAGGCAATTCTGCAAAATGACCTCACACCCTTTTCTATTGATGGGGCGATAAAGGCATACAAGCTTTCTCCTGGGCCAAAAAAAAAGCAGGCCTCCAAAGAGCCAAGTCCAGGTCTGGAAGCCCTGTGAGCCAGGTGTGAGGGGTCCAGAGAGGGGCCAGGCCCCAGCCAGGAAGACCCAGAAAATATCCACATCACTGAGGGAGCACTAACTGGACACAGACACCACCAGGGCCTAAAGAAGATGGAATGAAAAAAAATGAGGGGAAAGAAAAATGTGAGATGGTGTAGATTGCCGAGAGAGCTGCGGGAACTACCATTTACAATGACGGCAATGTTCCAGAGAGCTCAGGCTGGGAACCTGCTCTTGTGAAATACATGCTGACTGGTGTGCACGTGTGGCTGCCTTTTTCAACTACAACAGATCCATAAGATTGATTTTATTCATGAAAGAGAGAAAGATTGTTTTGTTGGGAAGTTTTTAATGCGCACCAGACACTCAAGTTCAAGGCTGCATTCCTTTTTTTCTTTTCTTCTTTTACACCGGCCTCAACTTGAAAGACATTACTGCAAAACACCCACATTAAAAGTGATCAGTGTTTGATACCAAAGCACTTACTGTTGTTGGCTCTCCCTCTCTTTATTCCCCTCTCTCTGTGTGCACGTGTGAAAATTTCAGGCAACTAATTTATTCCCCTCCTGGGAGCTGTATGACATAGCACCACTTGGAAGTCATCAACAATAAGGCAGCCAGATCTATATACATATTCTGACCTGTGCATCTGCGTTCCAGCACACGTTCGGCTTGTGTTCTCCAACACATGGCCCATGAGGGAGGGTGATGTACTAGACTCCACGTTGGTCAGATGAAATTAGGTCAGGGGTTGTAACAGGTTAAAGGGCTTTGGGGGGAGTGGTAGTTTGGTTTAGTTTCTCATGGTGATGTGGAGATGCATGGAAAGATCAGTGAGCACATAAAAGAATGAAGAGAGTCACACACAGAGGCACTGACACAGATGTTTCATAAGAATTCTCTAGGCTGTAAAGGAAGAGTGATGTGAGAAAGGTCTCATCATTCATAGCATGATGACACTAACAACACTTACATGTGGTCATATCTGAAGTTTCCAAAACCCTGTCATTCTCCTCCTTATTGTTTTGGCCATTTAACCCATGCAATTTATCTGTCTGAGTCAGAGACCAGACCAAGTTCAGACGAAGCATCAAACGTTAAAGATCAGAGCCTGTAGTGGTACAGCAGTCCAAGCAGGGGTCATGCTAGTGTTTATAACCTGTCCACGGGGTAACATCAGCACTTTATTACTGGCTTTCACCCTTTGATTCAATAAACAATTAGCTGGTTGGAAAATTAGAGAGCAAGTTTTCAGGAGTATGCTACATCAAGAATGAGGGAGACAAACATCTGACTGAAATGTCTGCCTCAACTCACAAGACTCAAACTACAGTGACTGTTATTTTAGGCTTCATGAAGTAATAACATAGAGGTGGTCAGAAAAACTTAATGTGTATATCACAAAAGCTGCATCCAACAGTCTGTACTGTCTCAGGTTAGTTAACAGAAGTACATCAAAATGTGAGGAGAACAGAAAGAAAAGTGTAAAAAAAAAAAAGAGAGGACGGTGAATTAGTTTTATGATCTGCAATATCCTGCCAGAACTTTTATTAGGCACTTTAGCATGTGTGACCTGTCCCCTCACAGCAGGCTGTTAAATGGCTGTGACCTTGCAGTGAGTGCTATATTCCTCTTGTATCCCTAGACATGCTGCCCTGCCCCTCCCCAACATTAACACATATGATCTTTCACCTTACCGACATGGGACAGATAAATTAGCCAGCTGCTAAACTTGGCAGACATTTGACTTTGTATATATGTCTTAGGTGTGCGAGTGTCAGAAGGTCATCAAGCAGAATCATCAATTTACATGGTGTGTGTAAACACATGTGGTTCTGGATAGGTTTATGGAAAGAGAAGTGTTACAGAATTGATTAATAACATCCTCGATTAGTCAGCGCTGTAAATTAAGGTGTGAGAAAGAAGAGAAGAAGGAAGTGCTCTGTGGAATTTACTGGTGCAAAGCTGTGCTGATGTACCTCTGAGGATGTAATTCTGGTAGTTCTGGTCGGCTTCAGCTCCCACTTTTATCAAACATGTCAGGCCTTCAGCCACCACAAACTCGTGCACCAGGTCCTTATCATCCTGGAATGAGGTGAAAAAGAATGAGGAAAACAGTCAAGAAAGAGACACTATACTCTTAATTTTAAATACTTTATATTCATTTAGTGGATTTTCTTCCATTACATTACTGCATCTGGAGTTACATAAACATTAGGTTGGAAATCATACACTAAGAATGAAAGAGCAATGGAAAGAAATAATGACCTGAAACCTGTTGTTTAATTGCTCAAACAAATCCTGCCAATTCTTTAAAATAATTTAAAGTGATAAAGAACTAAATCAATTTTGAACATTTTTAAACTACAACTGTTGAACTTTAAGAGTCAAACTACTCTGACTATAGCAATGCAATCTGCTTGCAGTTTGTACAAATGGATTCCATTTAATCCCACTTTTTGGCCTTGATGACAAAACCACCTGCGTCTCTCACACCTGTCGATGATTCTGTAATTTAGGGCCAAGCAGGAGGCTTTCTGCAGAATTTAAGATTTTCTGATACATTCTACTGTTCAGGTGGGATACAGAGGAAGGCAGCAATAAACACTGTGGGGTGGTCAGGGATCCTTCTCTCCCAAGAGGAAGTGTAAGTGCTTCCAGAACAGCTTTGCCATAGATTTGTGATGGAGACTCCAGTCATGTGGCAAGTAGTCTAAACATACATATGTGCATTTAAAAAAACAAATGAATAATAGTTCTGAGACTCATACATGTTCATTACCCTTCTGTGATGTAGCCAAGTAATACTAATATCAGGCTATGTGGTTATCACAAAAAGAATGATCAACAAAAATGAATTCATCAGAGCAAAAAGAGTGATCCTCTACAACCGAAAGACAAAAAGCCACATGTGAAATGTGAGGTAGCCTACTCTAATATTTTCTGGGTCTCCATCAACGCCTGTTGCTCTTCTGTAAATCCAGCTGTCAGTTAACCCTCCCGCTCTGCAGTTGACCGCCTGCCTGGCCAGCCCAGCCCAGCGTGTAAAGTATGACCAGACCTGAACGCTCCACAGCTGCCACGAAGGCAGCCTCTCAGCTGCACGACTCTGCCTGAGGAAAACAATGCTGTGTCCAAATTTGAGTGTGCATGTGTGCACTGATGCAAGCATGCATGCGAACATTCAAAGCCCAGAATAAGAGCATGGCGAGGGACACCTCACGAGGACTGCTGCTGTTTTTGGAAAATGCATATCATGAAAAACAAAGCATGCCGTAATTTACTGGATCTTGTGAGTCTTTTTTTTTAAGGATAACAAAAGTTAGAATAGAGAATAACTACCTGAAAAATCTGCTTGAGGGAAAAGAGGGCTCTTCTTAGTTCCCGTCCAGTTGAGTTGTAGAGCTTTTCTGTGTGGAGAAAGAAAAGCAGAGAGTGGAAAACAATCAGCTGACAATAACACAAGGGGTATATTTCTACACAAAGTGAATAAAACAAATGAGAAATTCAGGATGATTGTAACTTATTTTAAAAAATTGCCTAAAAGTGACTATTTACCAGTCTTATAGTTTATCACTTGAATCAGTGATTGGCCTAAAAATGTATTACTCAAATGACACTAGCAGCAGTGATACTAAAGAAGATAAATATCCTACAAGAGCAATAACCAGAGCAAAAGAACAGTAAGAAACCAAAAGCACATCTGTGCAGTATTAGGGAACAGAGGATGTTTCCTGCTGACAAAGTCATATCCGTAGCTTGCCATAATACAAAGTCACTGTAGAAGCTTTAGCCAATAGCTGCTACAATGGCCAATAAACAATACAACCATTAATCAGCTATGGAAACTCCACAGTATACTAAAAGAGGGATATGGTGGATGATAGTTGCTTGTGATGGAGGCGTGCATTTCCTGCAATTGCTTTGACAATCCTTCACCTTGTGTGCTCTGTGCATTGTCTGCCAGGGAGTGGCAGTGTTGAGCACAACCCTAGTAGCTCACTCATCACTGCTGCCTGAACTCTCTGACTCAGCGAAACCTGCATAAAACTGCTGCAGATACAGCAGCATACAGTGCACTTCAGTCCAATGCAGTTCACTACTGTCACGCTCTGCTTCTCTCCTCCCTCCTCCTTATCATTTTTAATCCAGTGCTTTTTATTTTTATGTTAAATGGCACTTTTGTCTCTATTTGACAGATGCTTCATTGCTTCAAAACATTGTGTCAGCAAATATCTGACAGGGGATTGGCATGCAGGCACAATGAACCACCCCCAGCACACACACAAACCCTACCTAAAATCTAGTACTTTGCAAAGTAGCTCAGGTCTGTCCACTGCAGCTGCTGCAGCCTTGACTTGAGGGGCAGGAAGATAATATATCACTGTTAGTGCATGAGGTTGAGTTGAAACATGCACAGTCAAATCTGCAACTCAGAGAAATAAGCAGACATATTGTATGTACATGTTGCCTTTTTACACCCTTCATACACTCAGAAATAAATGAGTAGTACCCATGAGGTCCTTGTCTTTGCAAACAGTTGCCTGTAATTCTATTCAACAGTGTGAGAAACACTGATGATTGCATACACTTGGGATTCAAAGCATCAGCCTTCTATTCATTATTGTTGTTGGCCTCCTTGGCCGTAGAGTAAATCCCTTCAGATGGTGAACTGAGAGAGAGAAACAGGCTGTGTGTTGCCAGTTTTGTGGGCACACACAGACTACTTCTAGACACCAGACCAGACACAGTGAGTACTCGTGGTCTGATGTCTTTGGGTGCCTTTCCAGTGACACACAACATTTTCACAGCACACATAAAACTTCACACGCAGTGACAACTTCATAAAACCTAACTGTCCTGAGAAAGGGACAAAACTTTTGAAGAGAACATATCAACGCGTTAGTTACTTAAAAAACTCAATAAACAACAAGAAAACTTCCCAGTCGGTTTATCTTAATAATGTTATATATGAGTAAAACCTTACTGTGTTTAAATTAACATTCCTGGTTCCAAACGTGCTGCCATATTCAAGAACATGTCATCACAGGCTAAGGTTGTACACACTTGATATTATTGGTGTAATTCACTGTACTATAGATAGACAACACAATTGACACGAGGCTGTAATGCAGACAGTTTGGGACTGGGTCATATTTAAAAGGCTCTCATTAAATGAGGCTGTACACTGCAATCAAACGCTTCATAATCGAGTTCAAGCAGAGTTCCTTATCATTAGAAGACGTCTTGTTTCTAATTCATGACACTGATGGTGTTTGGTGTGAGTGGAGCAGAGCTTTAAATATTTTGTGCATTCATCTAAATAGCTCAAATACTTGATGAGCAGATCATCTTTGTTGGAAGAGGGGGTGGGAATGAATCTCTACAAGGCCAGATTTTAAGAGGAGAAGCTGAACTATGGTGCTGATTTTTGTCTTTTTAGTAAACAACAGGAAGGAGATGTGACTTGG
Organism: Ctenopoma kingsleyae; assembly: GCA_032353495.1. Taxonomy (NCBI): domain Eukaryota; kingdom Metazoa; phylum Chordata; class Actinopteri; order Anabantiformes; family Anabantidae; genus Ctenopoma; species Ctenopoma kingsleyae. Next base: position 12,703,250 of record JAUBNQ010000008.1, on the reverse strand, counting down.
CGTTTTGGTCTGGGAACTCCCAGTCTTTTATTTTTGTCACTGCAATCATTATGGTAAAGCACTTTGAAACCTGTTTATAAGTAATATAAACAAATAAATAACAGATTTATACATTCAGTTTTAAGGGTGTGAATCTGTTATTTCATTTTCAGTGTCTCTAAAAGTGTTTCTATAAATTTGTTCATATTTACAGTTGGTATGAAACTGCCATGGACCAAGTAAGAACTCAGGAACCAAGAAACCAAAGCTTTTTGTTGCCTTGCCTGCAGGTCAAGGTAGGGCCATATCCATGTCTCTGCAGTTCAGCTAGTTGACTCAGAGTTTAGGTTAAGGATCTCTAAACAGACAAGCTCTGTGATCAGTGGAGCGGAAAGACAGACAGAGATAGTCTGTAGTTACTCATCATCGTTCACCATACAAAGCAAACACGATTTGTGGTCCTACTTCAACTGAAGCATTAAATCAATGTGCTCTTCTTCTTCTTAAAGTCTTACCTGCACTTCCTCACTGACACTGAATGTTAATCAGTCAACAGATAAATTACATCCAGCACTGCTGAACAACCACTGATGATTCAGCCCAGGTCACAGCAATACAGCAATGATGCATCAGCACCTGGGCTGTTATTGGGTTTGAATAAATCCCAGGAGCATGTTTGTGTGTTTCAAACATCAATAGCATGACAGAGTAATACTACCATGCACTGCTGTTTGCAAAAAGGGCTTGTGCTCTACTACTTACCCCCCCTTTAGCCTAGTCTGCAATAAAACTGTCAGGAAGTTACTCCTGCCCAATACTAAATGAAGCCCATCTGCAGGAACATACAATTCCTTCCCTGCCCCTGTCTGTAGTCCACACACCAATGCACGTCCCAAAGAGCCATCAGTAATGATAAATAGCTCAGTGGAGATTAGCTCGACGCCATTTGGCACAGATATGCACCCAAAAGTATGGACCTTCTGAATTTCCCTATGTAGGAAAAAACATGTAAGCACTGATTTATTCTGAGAAAATGTTTGTCTCAAAAGTCTCGAACTCAAGTTCACCTGAAACACTCAAAATACAGTACCTGAAACGTCACCCTCTATTGCTCTCTACATTTGTCATGAATTTGTTACTGGGCCAGAGCAGATCTCAGACTAGAAGAAGAAAGGAAGATGTGATGAACAACACATCAAAATAAACATACAAACAAAATGCAGCAGCCAAACGAATTTTCCATAGTCTGATCTCTGAGCTTTTTTAATGTCAATAGAGCCATCACATCATGCTGAGTTACTCTTCAAACCACAAAACGAGACAGCCTTTAAATTAACAGAATGTACAATATGAGTGCAACTGAGGACAAGCAGTGTTTCCTGTCATCTTCACATTCACCTTAGGCTTTACTGACAAGTACTGTACATGACAGTGGAATGACTCAGAGTGAAAGTGTTTCTTTGATGCCTCACGTTGATAAACCATGGTGAACAGCTGGTTCTCCTCTTAAAGTGCAATACACAACCATGTTTTTCCAACTGGTATAGCTACAGGCATATAAGGGTTCATAATTATAACAATCAGAGCAGTGGAATTTCTATAACCAAGTAATATGCTCAAATGCCGTGGATGGTCGTATTACTGCTGAGAAGACAGCTTTTAAAGGCAAATCTGTCTTGCACTGCTTTAGACACCTTCTGATTCTCTGTGTCAGTGCCAGCACATTCCAGTAATACTGCCTTGTATGAGTCATGGGTCACTTTTAATTTATCTCAACATGCCTAACTCAAAATAAAGCTGGTCCCCACAACTCACTGCTGGACAGCTAACAAATGATCAAAATCAGCTACAAATACATCTAAAATGCTCAGTCTGTTTGCGTGCCTTTACTTGTAGAAAGTGCCATAAAATGAGAGGGATGACAACCACTGTTCATGTTTTGTGCAGCAGGCGGAACACATAAACCACATCCAATGCACAGCTAGAAGACCCACAAAGACCCCACTGGGCAGGAAAACCCTGCACACTCTGCTGTAAATTAAACTGTGTTTGCTTACAGGAGTGGAGCTGTCAGACAAGAGGTTGGGGGTAAGGTTCCTTAGCATTGTATTGGGGATTACATATAAAACTTTCTTACAACAGACAATCAAATCAGTGGTCTTAGGATGCAGATATGCAGAGGTTGAGAACAATACAGTTTGAGACCACAGAACACTCACAGCTTGTCAATTTTAAGTATCAATGTTGAACTTCAGCAAGCAGTTACTTAAGTGTGGGGAAAGGATGATCAGCTTAAACAGGCCCTAGCCAAGAGTATTTAATACCGCATGCATGTCGCAGCAAATAGAATTTTTCATTTGTCAGTGGAGCAGTGGAACTTAAAGCTGTCTGAGACAAACCCTTCAGCCAAAGACTGAAAAGAATCCATGTACATGGGTGAATCCTGATAAAATCAACCAACTAAGGAGCTACAATCCACAGTAATCGAATGGCAGGAGATGTCATGTGTTCATGGGACGTCTCACAGGAATAAAGGTCAGTTTGTCATGCAAAGTTCTGGTCTGGTCGAAGCTGGACCTTACGAGTGGCGGGTGCCCTGCCCATATCTGCATTTAGCTTTGTCCCAGAGAGCCTGGAGCCTGTTCCACCGGTCAATGAAGGCCACAGACTCAGCAAGAGGTGACAGCGGTCAGTCTGAAATCAGGCAAACTGTAACCATCTGGGAGGGCAGTCTCTCATCTGTGCCAGCGTTGCCACATCACTGCCTGCCATGACTGAGGATAGAGGGACCCATCTTTTCATTTTTGTCCCCTGGAATTTTCATGAGAAAGCCTTGAGTTTACAGTAAGTGTAATGGCCCTCTGCAGTCACGAAACAGAACAGTGCAACAACAACAACAACAGTGCTTCGTTTACTTTTCTTTTTTTTTCTTTTCTCCTTTCTCACTCTGTAACGGAAACCTCCTGTTCCAACATTTATGAAGAGAAAACACAAGTAATTAATGTGGAAGACCTCCCAACATGGACATTGCCTTGTAACATTCTACTTTGTAGACTGGACTTGCTTCTTCTCTTTTTATCCCCTTTGCCATGAAGGAAAACATAAGGTAAATGATAGGTCAATAAAAGCAGATTATAGCACTCAGGTGGAAATCATTATGCAGGAATGCAGGTAAGAATGAGATCACTTTCAACGTGTTTGGGTTCTGAGTGCAACCGAACAGTGGATCAAGGCAATTATATGGAAAATGTGGCTGTGTTTGAGTGTACACGAACACACACTGAACATACTCACACAAGCAGCACAGAGGAATAAAGACATTAATTAATTGGTTCCTGTTGCCTGGAGTTTATTCAAATGTTTTGGAACTTGTGATGGAAGACATATGGAGATGATGGTTTAGGTTAGAGAAAGCGGAGTTAGGCCACACAGAGTGAAGAAGCCTTTGTCATTGGGAGCAGGCCTCACAGGAAGGCCTGACTGGACCCACGGGGAGTCAAAGTCTCCAAGAAGACACACAGCTAATGCATGGGACAAGAACGCAATTATTAAAATAGCTAATAAATCTGGGCTTAATGTGGTTACGAGGAAAGAGCTCACATACGGTGGAAGAAGTCAAAAATTTTTGTCTTTGTTTCACTATCTGATATGATACAGATAATTGCTGCATGAGGAGCTTCCACAGACGAACCACACAAATTTATTCTGACACACAAATGTTACACCTGGACCTTCTTTACACATCGTGCAGAGAGCACAGTACCTCAGGTCTCACAGCAGGTCAGGTTTCTGGCCTGTAACAATCTATCCTGACAGATGCATTTGATACAGAGAAATACTACAGCCAAGTTCCAATAAACACAAAATCTTGGTCACAGAACGCAGCAGCCTTCATTATCCTTTGATGAAAATGGGGAAATTGGATTGGTTTTGTTTATTGATGTGTTTACATAAGAGCTTCAGTGAAAGGTTATGTCTTTGTTAGTCACTGTAATTCTTCTGGAAGGCAGCAGTGTCATCTGTCTTTTAGATTTAAGCATTTTAGAAGTGAGGTGCAAAATCTTTCTGTTTAGTTCCATCCACACTTTAACTTACTTCAGAGACACTGAAAATGAAGAGCATCACACCCTAATGGTCTCCTGGGGAGTCGCTTCTGTAAACTGTATGTTAAGCAGCCGTCATGATACTATCTGATACTGTCAGGAACTGTAGAGGAAAGCGAAGGTGGAATCTGCAGAATTCCAGAGAAGAGAGAGACGTGACAGCAAGGCCGATGTGAGGACAGACAAATCTTTCATTAATGCCCGCCCATCTAATGAGTCATTCCTTAGCTACCAGGTGGGGGTGACCCTCGCCACATCCTACACCAGTAAATACCCCCCTTTTCTTCCCTGTCCTTTTTATTTAGTCCACAGCCTCGCTTTCAGCTCCTCAGCAGGGTTTCCCCTCACTCACCCCCACTGACACAGATACGTAGTGGTGCGGAGAGAGGAGTATAAAGGCATGTACTCTTTCAGCAGACCAGACAAAAGCCTAACACAGATATAAACAAGGAGATCAACAACTGATTGTGCTGGGTGGTAGTTACATGGGTACAAAAGGTAAGACAGAGCTATAAAACTACTGACAGCGGTGAAGCTGGTGCTTAGTATTATTTTTGTGAGTCGTCTAATAATGTCTGTATATGAAAGTTTGTCTCTGAGATGGATGGAGGTTGGGTCACGGCCTGTTCTCCATGTGTTGCTTGGCAGCTGCTGTAGCCAAACAGCTTTTCTTATTGCAGTAAAAACCAACCATGTGCATTTAGATGCAGAACCAGATGCTTAAAAAACTGGAGTTTGAATCTCAGGTCGTATATTCCACTACTATCCCATGAATGTAGACATACTGTACTTTTTATCTTTTTATCCATAAAAGAAAGGCCCTCACAGCCCAAATGCTTTTCTCAATTTAGACTTTATGACCCTTAAAATCCAAATTGTTTCATTTCATGTACAGCAATTAAATGAGAATATTAAAAGTTGCATTTCTTCCTAAAGCAGAGTTGGAAAACTTTCTCAGCAATGACCACAATGACTCTCCCCTAACCTACTTCACTCCACTCCTCTCTCTCTCACTCCTCTTGGCGTTTCTCTGCCTTTGACTTTCTCTGCTCCCTCCTATTCTTAACAACCTGACACGTGGGGAAATGCAGCAGTGCAAACTCTATCCAATAAACACAGATGTGCTGAGACCACTTCTATTTCAGACTCTGCTCTAGGAATAGGAAGCAGACTGATGTGGAGGCGCACACACAGCTGACAGTACACTTCTCATTTCCACCCTCTGACTGTACTTAACAGAAAAGTCATGGAAAAAGCTCTCCCATTTCACACAGTCTTTCAAAATAAGTGGTTTCTGCACAAATGTGATCCATTACATACCTCCACAATGTCTACAAGGGCAAATGTGTTTCCTCGTGTCTTCTAGTGAAGAAGAAGAGGCTCTTTGGCACCTGTCTGTCAGTAGCTTGGGTAAGGACACAATCTAGTTAACCTGACATTTTGTCTAATAAGAGCAGCCTGCTGTCATCAGTGTTACTCCCAACCCATAATGACCCTCAGTAATTACTTCCACCAGTCAGAGACAGATGTTTAAAAAACACATTTGACAGGAACATGAAAGGAATTTGAACTTTAGAACTTACAAAGCATCACTGTCCACTGAAAACCACATTATAACAAAATTTTAGGATTTTGAATTTTTCAAATAAATTGAACGATTAAGTTTTCCTTAACATCTTGACAACATCAGTCACAAAAGTGAAAACAGGGCTGTTTTTCTCATCCATTAAAAAGTGACCTTTTGGACATGCATGGTTTCCACAAGACAACAGTTGAAAGCAATGTGTAAATGCCTGGCATGAGATAACATGTGTTGCATTAGACATACTTTATGACACAAATAAAAAAAACAAGCAGTGTTTTCTGTATTTGAAAGCATATGGACTCTTACTTAACTTAAGCTTGGAATGAAAACACCACCTGCAAGAGCAGACATCAAAGCTTTTCCTAAATTAAGGTATGTATGAAGACAATTAAGTAGAGGATTGTATGGATGATCCATAAAGCCAAATATGAAGTCTAAGCTCTCTTTCTTTCATATAATGTGTAATTCCTCCAAACACTACACGTTTCTTGGCTGTGAGAAGTTTATGCCATTATCTTTGATCCAGATCCACCATCAGACTGGCGCAGATACTACCTACAGTGTGATCATCAAACAAGTTAGTGCACAAGTTTGTTTTTACAGAGTGTGCAATCAGTCAGGTTTGGATCCGGCCTTCAAAGTCTTCACACCAAAATGACGTCTGATGAATTAATGGACAATGAACAATGAGGCATGAGCTTTTTAAAAATGCTATCCAGCTTTAATAAGTCTGGGAAGACATAAAATTGGGCACTAAAGTAGTGATCTGTGATCAAAGACATCAGTTATCACGCCTATGCTGGCCTTGTGTCAATGCCCTGTCATGTCTATTGTTGCACCTTAGCACTGGCTTTGCTATTCCAAGCTGGGTGTGAAGTGTGATTTGAATGCTGACAGGTGGCAGAGAAGGGTCAAGTGAGCACTATTATTGACAAAGAAGCAAGATACAATAGACCTAAGCATAAGAGAGGCATTATATTTGTTTTTACAGTCGATTTAGATTTGACATTGTATATTTTCTATGTTATATTAAAAATAAAATGAAATTATGGTTCAATCCAAGTGTCAAATGTACTACAGCAGAACATTTCTTATGGATCAGAGACAGTTTCATCCTTAATTGTTAATTATCTCCATTATAAAACAAGGTGATTTGTTTGGACAGACTGCTTTATTCTGAAGTGTTACTGAAATGAATATAACAGATGCTTGGCACACACAGTAAAAGCATTCAAAGACCTGTTTGCTCAACTGGAACAAATTCCCAATCAACATGACTGAATGCTTTCGCTTCAAAATCCAACTTAACCCAAGTCAAATGACTGATGGATTTGCTGTTTTATTCTTCGTGGATCATATCAGAATTTTCCCACTTATATTAGCGTATAGCAGATAAGGATTACATATTTCCTTGGCATGAACCAAATTACTATAGTCACAGACAGACTATTAGTATAGGTTTTTTTTCTTTTCCTTCCTGACATAGATTTAAATTATTTTTGCTCGATCAGTGCTATAACTAAACATTTACTTCTGGTATAAAAAATGTGAGCTGTATAGAGTGTAGAGTGATAAAATTAGAGTGATATCTCCTCCCTGTCACCTTCTTGAGCAGGGTCACCTGTCATTACTTTCTAGTGTCACTGGAACTCACATTTGCACTGGTCTGGATAAACATGGTTACACAGTACTCTGTACCCTCCTGTACCACACTGGGCCTGTCTCAGAGTTGGAAGGTAACTGCAGCCCGAATCCATCAGAGTCTGGCACACCACACACACATACACGCAGCAGACATTAATCTAGATTATGGTAAATGGAGATACAGAGTGACTCCACAACGTTAAGATAAAATGCAATAATAACCCTTTGATAGTTACATATGAGTGTGTTCTTGTGTTACACAGGGAAAATCAACAAGATATGGTCACATATACTGCAGTAGACTCTTTGTCTGCATTTTTCAGCAACGTACCGGGCCTCTTCCTCATCATTCATCTGTCATGTGCGAGGGTATCTACTGAATTTTCCAAAAAGCGCTGTTCAAATGTGTGGAGGAGACTAAGGTCTTTCTACTATGTACAATGCTTAATGTCCTAATTTTATGGGGATCTGCATTGCAGTAAAGTGGACAAGTAAATGTTTCTAAAAGCATGAGTTTTCTAAATTAACTCATAAAGGGAAAACTTGAACTGAAAAAGAACAGAAAAACATCTGCTATGGCAAATCATAGCTACATTTAAAATAAAAAAAAGCATAGTTCTGATGCTTTATTTATTAGTTTCTCAGTTTGACAACCCAACCAATGTCTTCCCAGAATGACTAATTTGAAAAATATGCATGCTTGGAAAATTAAACAGGCCCCTATACAAAACAAAGGGAAAATTACTGCCTCAATGAAAAGTGAGATGGGAGAAGGTCTGCTTTACCAGCAACTGCTGTCCACTTTAAAGAGAGACATACCTGGCTTTCAGCAAACATGCCCTAGCAATAAAAAAAAAAATCACACTAGGAGATTTTTGAAAACCACCATTAGGAGTCAGTCATGCATCCCTGTAGCATGGCAGTGTCAAGGTGGGGAGGGATTGGCTGGCACACCTAAAGCAGCCTCAGTTTCTGATAGGATAAAAGGCGTTCTGGCTTGCAGGACTACAGAGGATCAGCCGTCTTTTGGCAAGAAAGAATGTAAAGTGTTCGCTTACTTTATTTAGCTAAGGCCAGCCACCATATCACAGAGTGTGTGATGGAAAAAAGGAAGCGATATAGCAAAGATTATGATCCAATCTAAAAATGTCAACAAAATGATGTCAACAAAACATGCCTTAAAGTAATGAAAAGATATTTGCGGTATGAGGATGACAAGGTGTGTGCACAGTCTAACACTCACATTATTTAGGGAGGAACCACATGCCATGGGATAAGAGAGCCTCCATACTGTTTATTTTTTAAGAACGTGGATGGGTTGGATATATGGCAACTCCAGTAAGTGGGAGAGTGATTCAGGGACTAATTCCAGATTAAATTAATCTACTGCTAAGTGTAGTAATCTGACACTGTCAAACATGACAAGACGCAGAACAAGTGGCCTAGCTTGACCACTCTCATGCTCCAGCTAATAAGGAACTATACATTACTATAGATCAGATTTCAGCAATAATTGCGAGAATGTCTTTGCTGACATTACTGATACACTTTGATATACACCTTACTGTATCTTGTCCAATGGCGCCAAGTCTCTGCTATCTTTTACCCTTACTTGTGTTTGTTTTCATGTGAAAACAGGGTGTTTTGTGTCTCCCACGATGACACAGATTCCTGGCAATCTTTAAAAGGAGAAGTACGGACATATAGGGCTAGGAACTAAACAACTTCCAATACTTATGTATTGTAAGAAAACTTATTCAATGAATACCTCATCAGAAACGGAAAATTGCATTAATTCTACATTTTAAATAATCTGTAACTTAATGATACACTGGATCAAGTCCATTTCTGGTCTGTGTAGAGTGGGTGTCTTTACAATTCTAACCCTTAGAGGTCTCTGTCTGGCATTTTTCCCAAGCACTGCTGTGCATGAGTTAACAGGTTTAACTACTCCAACAAGACAGGAGGCCGGTGTAATAAAGGCAGAGAAAAAAGAGAGAGAGAGAGAAGGACCTTGCTTTCTACACAGCAGGGGGTATGCTTCACACATGGTTGCATCTACAACTATGGAGACACATGAAAAAAGGTTCTTGCATGATTTTGGTTTTTGAGATAATTAAAAACTACTGTAATGAAGATAACGATAAACTCTTAGCATTTCACCCTCTTCCCCCAGAAAAGTAGATATATAATGTTGCTTTACATACGCAATTTAAAAAATACAGTACATAAATCATTTACAGGCTGCATTTTTAATGTATGTCTGACCCTGACTTCTCTTGAGGTGCTGTAATTTGTAGTAATTTCTAATATAAGGACAATTACTGTTACGTATGCTACTGTCACAGCTCTTGAAGAATCAAAGTCAAGGGAACAATGTTGCTGCCAATAGGTGTATGTTATTGTCTGACATACTGAGTAACTCTCCTTTTTTTCCGAACTGGTTGCTTTGTGTCGTACATATAGCGATGACTGACTACTGCAAAACAGTTTTTAATAAAAAATAACTTGTGCTCATAGAACAGACATGCATGTACAGTCAGTTGCCCAGTTTAGACTCACTTGAACAGCCCATGATTACACACACACACACACACACCCCTTTCACAGTATAATTTGCGTGAGGCTGTGGGTGTACTACAGGTTGAAGCCCATATGCCTTTCAAAACAGACAATTTCAGGATTGAAAGATTTTTTTTTTCTCCAGTGAGCTTGTACAGAGATTACGATAGATTGTAAATCTTAGAACTCACCTCATTTGCTTTTCATGTTGATGGGCCCATAAAACTCAGCCAGATAGGAGCCAATTCTGAAAAATACTATTTATGACTTCACACTACCCACATATATGCCTGTTCATCTACCCTTCACCTTCTAAGAAGGGCAAAGAAAAAAAAAGCAATAATACTAAGTTTGGGCAAGGGGCTTTCTGGCTGTGCGTGACAGACAAGATTTCAACAGGCAATAGCCCTGCACGATCACACCGTAACAAGTTCAGACACCTTAGCCTAACACTCTGGTACCACATTGAGGGCGTTTGATGTTTTCACATTAAGAGACTCCGTTCCTCTGGTACTCACTTCTTGCACCTCCTCCTATTCCCAGCATGTTTTGACCCTGTGCCAGTTTCACCAAAACCTTTTCAAGCACACCTGGTAGTGGTTAGGCTCAATACACACAGCACAGCATAAAGCTTCTGATAACTGCTGCAGGAGACAGTAAGAAAAAAATGTGCTCTCATTAACACATCTAACCCATCAGATGCTGCAATCATGCGTCAAGAAATATTCTATTTGAACTGACAAATGTTTGGCACAAAGTGGTGAGCCACAAACTATCTTTTTTTTTTTTTAAAAGTATTTTTTGGCTAAGGTCACTAGACAGATTCAAACCAGGAATGCTGCAGTTACGTAGCATGCACTATAACCACTGGGCTACCAGGGTGCTCCTCACAACCCATCTTTGCTTGAAAAGACTGAGCCTTTAGTGGATGCTCCATTTATATCCAATCATGATACTTTAAACCGTTACCAATGAACCTAATTCTTGAATCATCTGTAGAGTGGTGGTGAGATTCTTTTTGTTGCCACACAAGCTGAGGAATATTGGAGAGCACATTAAGATTGGTGGAGTTAGAATGGGACTGTGCACGTGTGTGTATGTGTGCGTTCACATTCATTCTAGGTCAAATCATTCTGTTATTTTGGTTTAGTATGAGTTGTACTGAGTTAATGAGTTATACTGCATATTCCGTCCCCCACCGTGTAAGACTAGTATCAGCTGGTACGACGTGTACTGGAATGGAACTTTTAGGATCCAGGTGTTTAATTTGTGCAAATGTGTTCTACATTTTTTCTTGCTGTTCTTGAAGCTGCAGTCTGTGTCTGACTGGACTTTGTTTGGCTCTGATCTGGTTCAGATAAATGTTTAACTTTTGAAATGTTGGACCAAGGCAGCTGGATTCCATAAAGGCCTCAAAGTGGCCTTTAAACTCTCTGTAAAAGCCACAGGATTTAACCAGTGGACAACATGAATTCCATATATTCTAAATATCACATGATTAGAAAGAGGGGAGGTTAGATAAGCAGAGCAAAGGAGAATATTCCATACAATTACAGACTTACAAACACAAGCTGTGTTTGGAATGAGTACAATGGTGGCCTGTGAACAAATGCTATGATTTGCATACTATTGAAGTATGAAGAGGAAGAAAGAACACATTTTGCTCAATGACTAAAACAAACACTGAAACATGGATAACAGCATCCAGAGGGGGAAACAGACATGTTTGTTTACAATGGCCGGCTAATGGCTGTACTATTTCATTTAGTCTGCTTCAAGTGAACTGTTGTTGATATGTTTGATCACGGCGTGGGAATTTCTTTTTCCTATTATTGCTTTTCTACATTTTTCATCCTTGGAGGATGTGTGACAGCTGTACTAGAACATACTTCAGTTTCAAATATTTTGAATATCAGTGCCTTACTGAATTATAAGATAACATTACTTTTAATTGGATGACATTGTTGGTAGCAAGCAGCTATTGCTCTGGTGTTTGTCCTGACCTTCCAAGAAATCATTTTGTAATCAAACAGTGTAGGCATGCAGAGCTGCAGCAACTTTGTTTTGATTTCTCCAGCAACCTCCAGGTCTTTTCCTTGTCTGTCCTTTGTTGGTCATGTTGACTGTCTAGGTTTTTTCTTCTGTTTTGTTCAGCACAAAGTGCTTTTGCTGTGGAGGAAAAACTCTTCCTGTGCATCAGACAATGTTATTGAAAATCAGAGTGTATAAAAAAACAGGTCAAGATGAAGAGTCTAAAGCCAGGTTACGGTTGTTTTTCTGACAAGACATTTGTTATTTTTTGTGACCAAATGTTATCCACAGCCTGTCAGGATTGTAATTGCTTAATTTTACTTTTTGATTTGATGCACAACACAAACCAGACAATCTAATACTGGCAAATGTGTTCTTTGGCCATACAAGTACAACATTAGGTCAACAGACCCGTCTCTAATTCAGAAACAATTCAGGTGTTAAGAAGAGCCCTATTTACACAGGTCGCACACGTAAAATCTGATCTGAAACTAGAGAAGGGTCAAGAGCATTCCTCAGACTGGTGGGTCTGAATTTGGCATACTCATCATGCATTTGTCACCTCTTTCTACGTACTCTGAATGCAATCAATGGGAATTTTGCAGACCATGTACTGTATTAAAACTTTATTTCCAGCACACTGTGCATTTAATACCACACCATATCTCCATGGTTAACCCATGACCTCGATAATTAGGTTTTTCTTGGCCTTTCATCCTGATGTTAACACAACTACTTGAAGCCACATAATGTCGCTGCATCTTAAACTTTCCCTGGAACAAGCATTTACACTTACAAAGAAAACTGTCTCCCCTGCCGTCCATGTCAAAATGTGTATAATTGCAGCAGAGTGCACACTTTGTGTTTGCATTGCGGGAGAGCGAGCCTGTACTTAGCATGTTGTTTTTAGCTAGTCTTAATGTCTTCCATGTCTAGGCCCATTTGTCTCTGGGCTGACTGAGCCACATCAGTGGGGAACAAGGAGGAAAAAAGTGAAGTCTGCATGTGTGTGATGTGTGTGACAGCTGCGGGCCTGGTTCACAGGGCCACTGTGACCCACTCTGTCACACCAGCCAACAAACCCTGAACTGTTATTAGTAGATGCATGGCGAGTGTTTTGTTTTAACTGATCTGTGTGAGCTCTTTAGTCTTGCCTATGTATTTATCTAACATAAACGCAAAAATATGCAACAAATAACAGAAAATCATATGTTGTGTTGTGTTAGTTGTGTGCGTAGCTGTATAGTAAGCAGTAGTAAGCATCTCTATTAGATCTCTAGTAGAGAAAAGCTGATAAGATTTAACCCTGAAAACAAAAACATAAACTGTGGTTAGGGTAGACAGAGGAGGCTAAAAGTGTTTACTGGACCTTCAACTCTTCGTTTACCTGCCTCTTTCCGCTTTTAGTGTTTAAGAAGGAGAAATCTAGAAATCTTCTGTTTAATATATAGTTGCTGCAATAACAACAAACTAGAGCTTATCTCAAAGCATAGAGCAGAGTTCACAATAAATTTTAAAAAGGAGTGCATTCATTTGTTCTATAGCTTGCTCAAGGTAGGGGCTGGAGCCTACACGAAGGATGCACTAGGTGCGTAGTCAGGGAACACTGGACACAGGCAGACAAACACCGCCACACCCACATTCACACCAGTGAGTAGTTTAGAGTTTCCCATTCATCTGACCCACATATCAGCTCTCAGAGGAAACCCACTTGAACAAAAGGAGAACACAAACAGGACAGAGAAAAGCACCAGTCATCTGATTCCTTTTTTTATTTTGAAGAAGTTACTAATTATCATTTTATGTAAGTACTATTAATTATTATGTTAACATACAAGAAAGTAACGGATAATGCTGATTCTGAGGAGCACTTGTACTGCCTACTAAAAAGCTAAAAACAACTAATTGAATTGACGCCCTGCCACCAGTATCATAAAAAGGAACATCGACAGTCCAGTAAATTTGTCTCTTCTGTCACAATGATATGAATGCCACAACACCACAAATTACACAATGACAGGGGAAATGTGAACACAATAGTTAAAGAACAAAGATATATATTTGTTTGACAAGATTATATTTTTTGAAAGAACATACGACAGAGATCAAGAGAAAATCTCAGCCTTGTGTATTCATCAGTGCATGGAAACAAACCAAATATGTCCACCCCAGCAATTTGTGACCACAACAGTATACACAAACAAACAATAAAATGAGTAAAAAAATACAAACATTATATTCATTACATCTCACTGACATGTTCAAAACCCCAAATAACAGTAATAAACTCCCAGGGAGCTGAGCAAATGGACATGTGAATTCACTTTGTGTGAATACCATTGTTGGAGGATGTACTGGTTGCCAAAACCAGTCTGTGTACCACACAGTTTTTTGCTACAGTGCTGAGGACAAGTCTGCCACTTGCTAAAAGTTATTTGCTTGCTTTTTGAATTGTTATCTCTTGACAACAGTTAATCAGTCACTCATATTGGCCTAATTTAAGTGTTTCAGTGAAAATGAAATGTGACTGTTAAGTAGCACCGCTGGGTGTGGAGTCTGTGTCTCATCATCTTCCCTCAAGACACCAGTAACTTTTCCAAACAGCTGTATTAGTTCATACAACTGAAGCAAGATAAATGTTTTTTTATAACACTGTGAGCCATGGGACACAATCATCTGATTCTGCTGACCCATATTTTAATGTGGTGTTGTTGCGTTGTTTTGTCTCTAGAGTGAAATACAGGGGCACTGGGGGGTGGAGTGGGGGTGGGGTGACTTTCCATCTGTTCATTTGTTCACATCCACATCTGTCCATCACAAAACAAAACAGCACTGACTAGATTTAGAAGGGGAATTTTGCATTGCTGCAACAGAGGTCAAGTTAAGGAGACATATTTGTGACTGACTAGCCCAGAGCTGTACTGAATCATGACGACAGTCTCGCTTTTACCTTGTGTTTTTGTTGTTGTCAAGGTGATGATGGGGGCATACAAACCTGGAGTCACCACACAGAAAGGATGCTATGTTTGAAGTAACTAAATTACAGTTAGAAAGGTAGCTACAGGCGGTAGTCATGTGTTGCATGCTAACTGCCAGTGTGAGTCAGCAACCACGCCTCCATCTAAGGTTAACTCGTGTCACATATCCCAGACCAGAATACTGAAGTAAGTGATACAGTGTGATATTTTATGTTCACCCTTTTTCTTACATGCACACCAGCATGGTGGATGTGTAGCCACCTCGTGCCCAGAGTGAGGACTGATGTAAGCTCTGCATTGCAGTGTAACTGCCAAGAATAATGAAGCATTTTAACAGGACCAGGTGCACATTTTGATCCCTTTTGTTCCCTCAGTATGTTAAGAGATAGACACAGCTAAAAGTATTGAAGAGCAATTTTAAGGACACCGGGGAGAATTCCAACACCTTCACGGTCAAATCCCCGCACGCACACAGCTCAGTACTTATTTTACAGCGTTCCTTGGAGAGCTGAAGAAAGAGCATTAGAAAGGCTGAAAATCGCTCCAGTCCTTCTTAGTTGATCAATATTACTAAATTGTTTTGTTTCTCTCATTGATATATCAATGTAGAAAACAATCAAACATTCACACATTGAGAGAAACGTGTTATGCATCACTTTTTATTGAACAGCCAGCTAAATCAGCTAAATAAGTGAAATCAAACTAGAGCTTTTAGGAAACATTGGGAAGATGTAAAGCAATCAAAGAACTAACATTCACTCACATACATCGCCCATATGGAGACACTGTCCTAAATTAAAAGCACTGCTTTCCCCTGCTCTCTTCTTTTTCTAAGCTTTACTGAGCGTGACCAAAATTCCTTGGACATCCTGTAAAGCCATCAACCTGATTTCCCCTTGTGTCACAAATGTAATGGGTAGTTGACTACTGCAGTATATCCCATCCAAGCTCTGAGAAAACACTACCTTGCTCTATGCATGAATAGCAGTGTAAGCAACTTTGTGCTACACCTTGGCAAAGGTAAGAGAGGAGACACATGCTATGTTACATAATACAGCAGTTATTTAATGGCATCACACCTCCTCCATTTGTATTAGGTTTTAATATCTTCACCCCTCTCTGACCTATTATTAGTTAAAGTGCACACCAAACATAGCATGCTTCTAAACTAGTCAGTTGGAGAGAGCTGATACGACTAGGACACGCTGCATGTATGTGAGAGGAAAGTGAGACCTGTCTACACCCAGAATATACTTTGGTTAGATCAAAAAATAAATTAGCACTGTTGCAAACACTATTAAGGAGTCACCAGCTGAGTAGTTAAATCAGGGAGGTTTATACAGGGTGTCCCTAAAGTCTGGTCACACAGGAAATATTCACCACAGATTCAGTTTGTCGAAGGTACTGACCTGGTGGCTATACCTTCTCAGGGGATTTCAATTTACATTCAAATGAATACATTTACATTTAAATGTACTGCAAATATGCATTTTATATATGTGAAACGTGGCACATAGTAGACTCTCTTAGCAAAAATTTCCCCTGCTGATGCTCAACTCTTCTTCTCTTCTCTACAAGCCAATAACAAATGACAATGTCCCTCTGTTAAAATTCAGGTCACTCTTTCATTACCACCCTTTATCTAACTCAGAATATCTACTGTATTGTGAGTTCAGCTGATGCGATATTTTAGTCATGTAAGAAGATCAAGTGACACAGAGTGCTTAGTCTGGTGATGATCAGAATAACAGTCACATTTAATTGCTTCTAGCATTTCAATAATCCCTCTAAAAAGAGGAGGGGAAACCTTGATCCATTAAAGGCAAGTGCTAAAAAAAGATATAAGGGCATTTAAGATGTAATCAAGTTGTACTTAATATAACATCAAATCTATGGATGCTATATTTGTATACAGATGTGTACCTGGGTTCATATATAACATGGCATTTTATGGTAAGGCACTAGTAATACTGATAAATAAGATTGAGACCACAGTGAAACATTCAGGTATCCAGTGCCCGGAGCAGGAACTTATACCAGTCACTTAAGAATTAAGCCTAGAATTCAGTTTATTACACGGAGTAGTTTAGTTTACCTAATCACACTGAGTACTTTCATCTGGTTCCAAATGGGATGCACAGCTAGCTATGTTCAGAAAGTATGAAATTGTATAATAATAACAAAACAAACTCATACTTCAAAAGAAAACTGTAGATCTGATGAGAAACCGTCTCTGCCTGAAAGGCTTAAGAATGTTCCATTACACCAGAACCTTCTGTTTGCCAAGTCAGGAAATGGCCATGCTGTTTTGATGAGACAAACATCCATAGAAATTCAGCATTTCTGCAGGGTGCTAATTTGTCATGCCTCACCACAACATGCACAATGTATAGGAAGCCATCCAATCTCGTGCTGGCTCTTGGGGGTCATTATGAAGGGGAAAAATCACAGCAATATAGACAGACAGAATGAGATGGATTCCTGCATTAAGTGGATGAGGCCCTCCTCACTACAGGACTTGGGTTACACTAAAGTCTACTACACATATGGAGCTCTTTGTCCCACATTCCCTCAACTATTCCATGACAAAAAAAAACCTAGCTGTGTTAGCGAAAATCAACTTCCAATCTTGTACCACCATACTGAAACATGTAGCTCTGTGTCAGCAAGTGCTCATCATGTCCTCGCATCTTAAACATGGATTTGGCCTTTGTTGCCGTGTTCGGTTTTCCTCTAGAGCAACCACATAACTAGATAACAATATGGATAGTCATCTCATATTGCACAACTGTAGTCCTATTTTCTACTGCTTTTGTTCAAATCATTCTGGTGCAGCACAATGTCTACATCTTTCCTTAGTAATTGTGAGCCTGGGATGTCTAGCTGACACTGGACTCCTTGCTGCTGGGTTTCTGTGGACTCGACACTTTCCAAAGATAACACGGGCCAAAGATTTCCACTCACGGGCAGTCTGAGGCCCTGCTGAGGCAGCCTGCCTGATGGGGAACAGAAAAAAGAGCTGGCTCAAAACATCTTTTAAGATCCATAGCACTCTAGTATGTGATATGCCTTCAAGGTCTATAATGAGTTAATATATAGTAGAGAAATGGACCAATAGAGACGAGTGTACACTTTATAGGCACTAAACCCAGACGCAGGATGTTCAGCTGGCTTGATAACATGATACCAAATGTAGAGAATAATAATGATGTCATCAAATACAAACAAGGTGAGGCATGTGCTGGCTGAATTGTTAGGATTCATACCACATGCGGATTCTAATGTTGACTCCTGGCTGGGTGACCTTTGTTTCATGTCATACCCCTCTTTTCCTGTCCTTCATTCCTAGACTGTCAATATTCAAATAAAGGAAAACTGTCAAATACAAACGAGGCAAACAAATCAAGTGCATTTCTTTATCTTACCATAACTCTTATCTAAAAGCTTCTGTTCCAAATTACCTCCTTGTTTCATGTAGATGTACATGTCTGTGATATACTGTCTCTGTTCTATCATTCAGAGGTAAATTGAGATTTCCAGGAAAGGCTTGTCACTCAGAGAGCCTGGAAAGCCCAGCCTGTCTGTGTGCACAGTCATACACCACATGACGTCTTAGCAGGGGAACATTCCTCCATGTCTTTCTCTCTCCCTCCAAAACCATCTTTCTCAATTAAGAAACAGGGGGCATAAAAAGTGGTTTAACGCAGAAATACAGGGCAGGAGATTAATGCAATATTAAGCCATAAAAAACCTGACATATGGAAATGTCCCAGACTGGGAATGAAAAAATAATTTCTCCCATCCAGAAACTTTCCACAAGAAGGAATACATGAGACTAAATTCCACTTAACCTCTTTCTTTTTTGTGCCTATGAAAAAAAATGGCTGCCAAACATTACCATTACAGAATCTTTCTGAGTAGAGCAGGTATCTACAGAATGTCCAGATGGTAATGTCTTGGAAAGAAGTTAAGACAACTCATGCCAAAGAGTCTCTTAAAAATACTTTCTTTCCTGCTTTGTCCTGCTAAATGCCACAGAGGAAAGCAGAGGACAGAAATGATGTTATGGCTTCAGTATTCAATATAGTTTACAGGAGCTGGGATTGTGTCTCTCCTCCATGAATCACTTCATGGCGACAGGAGGTGGTCCTCCAGTCAGTGAGCCCACCCCCGCTAGCTGACCTCAGGGGTGACAGCTTCCCTCAAGCATCAACCCAAACAAAAAGGAGTGCAGCCAGCTCCCATAGCCAGAGCTATAGAGGTCACACAGGCCTGTGCCAAACCAGCCCTTTCATCCTACAGCATTTACAGGATCAGCGTCTTGGAACACAGGCATCAAAGGCAGAGAGAAGGGAGAGAGAAAGTGTGCCTATATTAGAGAGCAAGAGAGACAGAAATGACTTATATGACCCTCAATATGTGTGCAACTCATGTGTCGGGTGTGGGATATTCCTGGTGACCCATGTAGTAGGGGTCTCCAGGTGGTCAGACAAAGTTAACCCCAGTTGACCCTGGCTCACTGCTGTCAGACACAAGGGTTCGACGCATAGCTTGTGAAGGAAACAGAACAATGCCAATCATGTAAGAAAGCCCTTGAACAGAACCTTGTGTGTATTTTGTTTATGCAAATAGAAAACAGTCACAAAATCTTAAAAATCATAAACTCTGTTATGAAACCAAATGGCTGTGCATCAAGAACACTCGTGTTTCTTTATCTAATGTAGAAACTGTGTCTAAATTACATCCATGTGTACATATTGTCGAGGTATTAAATAATGACAACATTTATACCTGAAGATTTCCTTCAGTCTAGCTCTCATTATTATTAAGTAAAATAGCACTGGTCTCAGGCCAAGTCTCAGGAGAAACACATGTCAGGTTTGCAGGTTGGGTTTAGACACATACTCTAAATTCTGAGACACAAAGGTCTCAGATGGCAGCGTCAATTTAGGTAGTCTTGGAGTTCCTGCAATCTACAACAGCTGAATGCTGGAAAGAGTAGGTCACACAGGTCTAATTTTACAGATCAGTGTGAAGTAGGGGAAGTAACAGTGGCAGTCATGAGACCTTGCAATTATGTATATAGGTGGAAACAGAATATTCATCTTTATATTGAAGTGTGACGTATATTTGTCTAAGAACATTTCTTGAAATAGAAAACTTTTGTACTGTTCCTCAATTACTAAACATTAGCTCAACAAATACAATTACAAAGCATTAAATCTTGTGTGCCACATTTAGGGATATATTACACATATACATATATTACAGTCTGCACTGGATGACAGTTGTTGTGCTTTCCTTACCTTTACAGTTATATGTCTGCTGTCAATAAATAATAAAACTTAGTAAGAGTAAGCAGACACCCTTTTGCCTGGAACCATGGTAACATATAAGGCACAGCTACATTTTGTGCTGTAGGGGGTGGTATAATGGTTGGGACACATCAACCTGATGATGGTGAGCCATTGGGTTGTCGATGAGAATCTATCAGGATAGTTTTTGAGGTATGTCCACACCATTGGCACTAGTCTGACCCCTGACGGCGCCTTTTCAAACAATTCAGCATGTTGAATAGGCGGAGGACCCATTGGTGAGCGAGACCACTCCGACTGGCTGTTCAGCTTCATAAATCACTGTCCAAGAAGAGAAAGAGCCTCCACTGCTTCTCACTATTAGACATATACTTGATAAGAAGTGGCTATAAACAATATGTGGCGAGCAAGACCTAGTCCTAGGTCTTCTTCTGCTTTCCCTTTTTGAATAATAAATGCACACTACTGCCACCTTGAGTGTAGTTCTCTGATGTCAACTTCAGCTTTTGAGGCAACACTAAACCTAGTGGTCTCATTTTTCAAGAGCAGAAAACACCGAAGAGCAGAAGAAGTCATACTCCTCTCCCCAGTCACTGTGTTCAAATACAGTGGTTCTTGCTGCTTGCCACTATGGGCTGTGCTTAGCTGCAGGAGTGGAAAATTACGGCTAATATTTGGTTCACAATGACACATAAGACAGAACACATCTGCACATGTATTGGAATCTTTGCATTACTTATTCATTATATCCCATATGGTGTTAAGTCAGGTAATATATTCTGCACTTCCTGCCTCTGTTGGGAAAAGCCTATA
>JAUBNQ010000008.1:12638445-12665186 GCA_032353495.1 Ctenopoma kingsleyae | reverse complement strand
TTCTAGTTGTATTCTAATAAAGAGACTAAGAAATAAAAACATTTATGGTCATAATAGCATTGCAAAAACAACAAATCTAACTAAGACTAAGACTTTTGCACAGTACTGTATATATATGAAACTAAACATGTGAGTTGTTAGGATAACTTTCACTCTCTCTCCAATGCTGAGCTGTCGTGTTTGCTTTCCATGCATGATAAACTAAAAGATTACCGGTAATATAACTGTTGTACATATAGTATAATGTTCAATTTTATATGGATGAACATCTTCATTTTGAGAGGATTAATACATGAAATACATGAAGCCAATGCCAATAACCAGGAAATCATATTGTTTCTAAAACAGTGAAAGTCTTATATAGATTGTTGTTGTTTCAATGAGGCAGAGCAGGAGATGGAAAGAGACTAAGAAAGAGAGAATGAGTGACAGGTACACAGAGCAGAGGCAAACTTATCCTGAATGTTTTTTTCCCCACCAGGAGTCTCCTTGTCATATGTATCACTTTAAGTCGAGAGTTAATATCTGTGCTAAAGTTTGTGAATTCATTACTTTACTAATAATTGCATTTTTCATTTGCTTGCTCTTGATCTGTTTTCATTTGAAATTATAGTCACCATTCTTAAGGTTTTTTTTAAGGTGCTCTCAATAACTCTTCTCTTCTTTTACCCTGAATACAATGCTGTTGCTTCTACAAGCAGAAAATATACTTACAATCATCTGAAGAAGATATTTTGTAAATATAAAAGCTTTCATAAACTGGGATGAAATGTTGTTAAGACATTTACAAAGAAAAACCTGATTTATAATTCCACTGTAGCTCAGTTCATTATTTTAGTAATCTTCACTCTTTGTACATCTGGTGGTTCTTTAAATTATACTTTAAATACTGTGGAAGTTCACAGATTAGATGAAAGAACAAAAAAATGTTTGTTCTCTTTCAGCTTTACACTCTGTATCACAACCTGAAATAGACAAAACATTGGGCTGAATTTGCAGCTGTAACCAGTAATTAGCTAACTGTGGAAACGGAGAAATGCATTTCCCCACACAAGGTTTTGACTCACAGGCCGAAGGGAAAAACAGCAGAAAAGTCAAAGTGAACTATCTGCCAACTCTGCCATTAATCATTCCCCATCTGTACATCTATCTGCTTATCCATGTATCCACACATCCATCCTCCAGGCAGTGTCACTTTAGGTTCTTATTACATAATGAAGCTGGATTACTGATTACAGGCCTTGCCATGTATACACAGTCCAGATTGATGCGCACAAATGGCCCTTAATCCAGAACAATTCTACCAGATTATCAGTAGCAGAGGCTTCTTTTGCTGTTCCCCACCCAGGACTTGAACCCACAGTGGCCCTGTGATGGCCAAGTCCAGAGAAGTAAC
Organism: Ctenopoma kingsleyae; assembly: GCA_032353495.1. Classification (NCBI taxonomy): domain Eukaryota; kingdom Metazoa; phylum Chordata; class Actinopteri; order Anabantiformes; family Anabantidae; genus Ctenopoma; species Ctenopoma kingsleyae. The sequence goes on along the minus strand of JAUBNQ010000008.1, from coordinate 12,663,790 downwards.
CACAAGTCCTCTGCTCGCACACTGAGGTCTGGCCTCTCCCTTCAACCACTATACTGTGGTCCACTGACCAGGCAGGCAGTTAAGGCAGAAGGGCTAAAAATAAACACCATGCAATTTCCAATTTAAAACTGCTATCGCACTCCAAACTTCTTTGTACTCCACAGGGGAAAAACATCTGTAATTAGATACCATATACAGTTTTCATCTTACACATTCGAAACTCATAATATAATAATAACCCTGTCTTGTAGGTGCTAGCCTTGTTTTATCCAGCCTTACCTGTTTTTGTCTGTGAACTGAAGAGGATTCCAAATTAAACAAGATGAATTACAGTAAGCTGCTGTAAAAGCTTAAAGCTTATTTGATAAAGATGAGATAGTATTTGTGATCTTTCCCTGAAGGAAAATTATTTTCACACCTATACACATTTGATGCACTAAAAAGAAACCACAACAGTTATCTTTAATTCCTGTCAACCATGCAAAGGATAGGTCTGTCCATGGATGCTGCATTCTTCAGAAAGGAGCCCTCTGCTGACACAACCCTCCAAACCTCAGCTCTGCATAACAATATGTAAAAGAATTCAAAGGAGCTCTGACAGGCATGAAGAATGAACCTGTATTTTACAGCATTTAACATAACTTCTTATTATGGGACTCTATAATTTCTTAAGAAAAATGCAGGAAAACAACTGGCCAAAAAATTGAAACTGGTAAAGTGAGAGTCCATTTTCCAAAACTTAGCCACATTTTCCCTCCAACGACTTCTGCTGTGCATACTGATGCAAGGCATCAAGGCCACCAAGCCACAAACTACAAAGCAGTGAAATGGAAGAAAGCATACAGTATGAAGGATCACTGATATATTGATTTGTGTTATAGCGCTATTCCAAACTGCAGATTTGAAATAAGACAGCATTATTATACACAGTGGCATGACATTTTGCAAAAGTGGGAAAATAAGACTGAGGTCTCAACCCCTGACCAAGCATTCATGTTGTGTTTCCTTGTTGCTCCCCTGTATTGTGGTGTTTGATATTTACAGGTCAAAAACAGTTATTCCTAACTGCAGCAGGCATCTAATTTAAAACCCAATCCAACACAAACAAACAACAACCACATACACACGTACAGCTCTCCCCTCTTGAGACTGCAGACTGAAACTGACAAGAACAGTCCAGACACAGCATATGCTAGCTGTTTCGACTCCCTGAACACCATGTGTTAGCAGCGTGCTATTTATACCAGACTGACCAGAGACAGATCTGAGACAGGTTTGTTGTCACAGGCTGTCATAGGATCACACCAAACTAATTTCTTCAAAATGTTATGGGTGTGAATCAGAGAAACTGTTGTTCAGATGTGGTGATGTAGTCATGTCATCCACCTGTTTTTGTTTCATGAAGAGCACAAGAGATTCACTCTCAAGTTACTGCTAACCACTAATGTCCATGCAACCAAATCTAACTAACCAGGTGCTGCAGAGCCTACCACTGGTACTCCCTCTCTGTCTATAGCAGTTTGCGGTCCAGCTGGCCTACTGCTAAACTGAGACCAGTCAACTGTGCAAAGTACATCAGCTCTTTGTTTGTGTTTTTAATTCTGCCTGCTTCCCTCTCCTCTCTCAGACAGTGGAAAGCATTCCCATCCTGCTGGTCAGGCTGAGTAGGCTGCAGAATGAGATCCAGGCTTGTGGTGATCCACAGCATCCTGAGGCTTCCATGACTTATCTTACCATCTGTACTCAAACAAGATGGAGCACCACTGATGTGACAGAAAGAAGAAAAACCTAATTTAACTTTCTATTTGTGTGACTTCCCAACCAGACGTAGATGAATGCTCAATAAAGACTCAACCTCAGATGCTATATCCCCTTTGCTTTGTTTAAATTTAAAGTCTGTAGATGAGGCCTTTTAAAAATGTGTTTGGATGCACATGGTCTAATCAGAAGGCAAAAACAAGAGATAAAGCTGCCACCACCAAAAAAGGAAAAAAATGGTTCATATTATTTGTCTTTGGGGAAACAGGGCAAAAACAATCTTCAAAAGAGGAACATTCTGTTATTTTGAGCTGCTTGAAACTGGCTGTGCAGTTGTGAATCTAGGGATGGCCAACTTTTGCAACCAACACAACATCTGCAGTTTTACCTCCTCAAGCAGTAAGGAGTAAATGAAGATTGATGTGATGTGGCAAATAAAACAATGTGGAGGTAGGGTTTAACACATTCTGCTTTTATCTAATAAAGTTAAGGAAATGCCTGACTAAGACTCAAAATCTAAAATGTAAAAATAAACAATGCACATTAAATATGACTACAGACAACACTGAGGTCAGAAACTGTGTTGAGATCAGATGGTTTGCAAATTCAAATCCCCAGATCTAGAACAATCCGGGTTGGGAATTACCCTTGTTCATCCCTCAACAACTGACCAACTGATCATTTGACCCCACCTACTCTAATTGTAGCTGTCTCGTGCCAATAGAAGAAGTGGTTTCCTACATGCATTTTAAGTAGGCTTCCTGAGGGAAAGTTACATTTTTAAGTTAAGTCAAGCAATTATTTGAAGAAATCTGACTAAATTATGTAATAACTTCATTGCCTCTTTTCTTCAACACAATAGCTGGCAAATTCTTTAAGATTGTCTTAAGTCTAGATAATGAATAGTAAGAAAAGCAGGTTAAACTGAAAGGGGATTAGTGTTGTGGTAAAGATTAACAGATGCCTGCTTCCCATCAGCCAATAATGGGTGTCCACTCCATTCACCTAAAACCACCAAATATTTCATAATGTCATGCTATAAGCCCGTAATGTTTAAATGCATGTCAATTCTCCATCAGCATCAAATATCTTCAGTCTGTTTCATGTCAGTGGCTCAACCATCAGACCAGCTAATTATTAATTGCACATTTTGTAGTTGTTAACTCTTCACTAGGGTAATTTAAGGAAACAAGGACAAAAACAAAAGATTAAAAAGTGTACTGCATACCTTCTGTGGTGCTTTTAGCAGCCTGTGGACTCCAGCAATCTGATTTATCAAAGGAATATCTTCCCTGAAAGTGTACAGAGGTGGTCTGGTGGGCTCGGGGAAATTGGTACTGTTAAATGGATCAGTATCATCTAAGAACTGTACCCTGCATATAAACGTAGCCATGATGTATCCATGCAAGGCGATTTTAGATGAAAACAGTGGATGTGACACCACAGAACTGTGACAGACGCGCAGCCCCCCCCCGGTCAGCAAACTACCGGCAGGTCTTCTGCACCCTCCGTTATCCTTGGACCTTCTCCATTCGCTTCACGCTGCGCAGATGAGTCAGGCCGGTGTGCACAACAGTTCAAAAGTAAAGATCCAGGTTACTGCGCTGGTCAGAGCGGTAGGGAAATGAGCAGGGCGGCAGTATCCAAGGGCATTGCGGGCGGTTGAGGTGCTGAGGCAGACTGCGGACGGGAATGCTACACTTGGCGTTTGGTCTTCGACAGCGATGCGAAGCGGCTTCCTCCTCAGGCAGAGACTCTGCCAAGGGACGCAGCAGCCGGAGACCTCAGCCGGCCGACACAGCTCATATTACAATCGCAATGGCGTCCTCCACTGGAGAAAGTGAAAAGTCAAAAGGCTGCACTGAGGCAAGCTTAGACTCGTGTGCACAACGCACGATGCAGTCAAACTCAGAACACTTACAGTAGATTGACGCAGTGGTCAGTGGTCACAAATACACAGAACTACAGCAGATGCATTACTGTAGCATATTTTATCAAACGTTTGTAAACGTTTAATAAATCTTTTACATTGCATTATAACACACCGCAAAGTCGTTGGAAGGAAGTCAAATCATCATTTTATTAAGTTTATTGATCTTTGAAGGATCCATAAACATTTAGGCTAATGAATGACTGACAACAGCTTGAATGTGAAATATTATAATCTGGTGGTGTTTATGTAGAAATATTTTCCTATTCTGCATGACAAATGAGCAAACCCAGCTGATGGAGGCCACCAGTGATTTAAGTTTTTTTTTTTTTTTCTGTTGAACGTGAACCTCAGTAATGTCTTCATTACAGGTGTTATAAACACTTGATACCTGTCTGTGAATGATTTGTACAGTTGATAAATGTTTTATAAGACAGTCTAATAATCTGTTAATATATTATCAAGGGCTTGTTACTGTACACTGGGTGTTTAATTGTTCATTAATTCTTTATACACTGGTTACCAGTAACTGCTGACTAATGCATAACACAGAAATTATCATCATCTTTACTCAAGTTGAAGTACTAAGTTTATGCTGTAAAATGTACTTCAAGTAGAAAGTATTCCACTAAAAATGTGATTTTTCTGGACTTGAAAACATTTTTCATATGGGAAAATTCATTTTAATTCTTCTCTTAAGAAACTGACCCTTTAGTTAGCAAGTACAGGACTTAAGTAAATGTAGTTCATGTTTATATTAAAAATGTTTTCTCCACTAAACCTCACAAAAACATTGGCTTCTGTGCACTGACCCTTCCCCACTGGATAAGACACTAGTTATCTGTCACATGTATTCTCGCTCATCTGCACAGCTCCAGCTCATGGTCTGTGATATGACAACCTAGTCAATCTGTTACAGAGGTCCAGTACATCTCACAGTGTGAGCACCAGTTCACAGTCCAGCAGTGTACTGAGTAATACTGTCTCACAACGCTACTGTGAAAGATCATGAAGATACAAGTTGCCAATCCAGGCCTGGAGGACAGGATATTATCCCATCAGCAGCTGGATAAGTTGGAGGAGGACGAGGCCAGAGACAGACCAAAATGGGACAACAAAGCCCAGTACATGCTGACCTGTGTGGGGTTTTGCGTGGGACTAGGAAATGTCTGGCGCTTTCCATATCTGTGCCAGAGTCACGGAGGAGGCAAGTGATGCTTTCATGGTTTACTACAATTATTCCATATTTGTCTATAACCAATGCAGACCTACAAGAGGAGTACAAAAACCATCAAGTATACTCTAAAGTATGTGTCTGCCTGCTTTGGAAATGAATAGTTTGCTTGCCTGTTAGCAAGATTTTGTAGTTTATTTTTGACTTTTTTATCTTTAATCAGTCACCTGAGGATAATTGGGTATATCACAGTATACACCACAAGTCTAAATACACGGACAAAATCTGTAGATTTTACGATATGTAAAACATGTTAAAATGGATAAAAGACCGAAAACACATTCAGCAGTGTGCGTGTCAAAAAGTATGCTTTTTTTTACCCACTGACTGAGAGAATCCTTGTTAAAGTGCTTTAAAGGCTTGAACAGATAGTATATTGCATTACAAACCTACTAAACCTGCATTCACTATCCAACTTTCTGTCTGCGTGTGCATCCTGAATGATTAACATCAAGGTCATAAAGTGTTTCCAAAATAATTGTATATTCTGTTTTTGGGTTTTTTACTTATTTTTTAATATTTTAATATAAATAAAATTAACAGATTTACTTAACCATGGTAAAAGTTGTTTTTTTTACTTTTTCTAGGTGCATTTATGATACCATTTCTGATCTTACTGGCTCTTGAAGGAATCCCACTTCTCCATCTTGAGTTTGCTATTGGTCAGCGTTTAAGAACAGGCAGCTTGGGGGTGTGGACTGCAATTCACCCATATTTGACTGGGATTGGTAAGAAATATATTTGGCAAATACATTTTTCCTGTATGCGACAACTAGCAAATGTGCATTAAATGAATCACTGCTTAAAACACTCATGGCAGGAATCGCATCGATGGGTGTATCTCTGATGATCAGTCTCTACTACAACACCATCATTGCCTGGATTCTGTGGTACTTCTTCAACTCATTTCAAGAGCCTCTGCCATGGAGCCAATGCCACAAGAACGCAAATTTGACAGGTACTGCAACAACTACAATATAATGTAAATTTGTTTGGCTTAGTGACAGTGTAAATACATTTTGTCAGGATTCATCTTAGAGTGTGAGGAGAGCTCCCCTGTGGATTATTTCTGGTACAGAAATACCCTGAACACAACTCCAAGCATTGAAGAGGATGGTGGGCTGCAGTGGCGGATACTGTTATGTCATGTTTGTGCATGGTCTGTGCTCTATGTCTGCATCATTCGTGGTATTGAGACCACTGGGAAGGTACAGCACATTGCTACTACAGTAACAGTAGTTTTTAATTCAGCTAAACAATAATTTTCTGAATAATTTATTTCCCCAAGGCTGTATATGTGACATCAACCCTTCCCTATGTGGTGCTGACAATATTTCTGATCAGAGGCTTGACTCTGAAGGGCTCTTTAAATGGAGTGAAGTTTCTCTTTACACCAGATGTAAGTTGCAGTTTTACAGTTATGCAGAATGTACTGAATTGTATATTTAATGCTGCTTGAGAGTTCTAGGAAGAACATTTTATAAAAATATTTAGATAAATATATAGGATAAATTAGTGTTTCAATTAAATATAACCATATTTTTTTCTGTTTGGATCCACTGTCTGTTCGATCTTTTACTTAGCTATTTGATCAGTAATCATCTACTATACAAAATCTTCCAGTTAAGAGAACTGGCAAAGCCGTCAACATGGCTGGATGCAGGTGCTCAGGTTTTCTATTCCTTCTCTTTGGCTTTTGGTGGTCTCATTTCCTTCTCCAGCTACAACTCAGTGCAGTAAGTTTGTCATCTTGTATAACCCTGTGTAATTGAAAGTTGCATATAAATGTAATATACGTTTATACATAATATACACACACATTATATATATATATATATGTATTTACTTATTTATATGTTTTTCCTTTAGTAACAACTGTGAACAGGATGCAGTGATCATCTCTTTTATCAATGGTATCACCTCTGTCTATTCTGCAACTGTCATTTACACCATTATCGGCTTCAGAGCAACAAAGAAATTTGATAACTGTCTTTCTGGGTATGTCTTTTTATACATAAATATACATCTTAGCAGCTCATTCATTTTTCTTTACCAAAACTTCTTAACTTTGGTTTTTAGAAACATCTTAGGATTACTAAACGCTTTCAATCTTGCTGAGGGCAATATCACTGACAGCAACTACAATCAAGTTGTTCAGCATTTTAATGAAACACACCCTGAGATGATTCAAGACTTGGATCTGAAAACCTGTGATTTAAATACTTTTCTCAGTGAGGTAAGAATTCACCATGTCTGAGTATGGTTATTTATGCACCAGCAGTCAACATTACCATGTGTTCAAATAATGTATATAATAAAATGTATTTTGGCCTAGGGAGTTGAAGGAACTGGTTTAGCCTTCATAGTGTTCACTGAGGCGATCACCAAGATGCCGTTCTCACCACTGTGGGCTGTTCTTTTCTTCACAATGCTCTTTTGTCTCGGACTATCTTCAATGTTTGGTAACATTGAAGGAGTTCTAGTACCACTGCAAGACCTTAACGTTTTTCCTAAGACATGGCCAAAAGAGGCTGTCACTGGTAACTCCATATCTATTCTGCGATTTTTCTTTAATAATAATTGATAGTATATTTCATCAAACCTTTGCTGTCCTGCAGGTATAACATGCATGCTCTGCTGTCTGGTGGGTCTAATATTTCTCCAAGGCTCAGGAAACTATTGGCTCTCACTCTTTGACATGTATGGAGGCTCTATCCCTCTGCTAATAGTTGGATTCTGTGAGATGGTCTCAGTGGTATACATATATGGGATAGACAGGTAATATTAAAATAAAGATGTATCACTTGCACACTGCAACACTGATTTCACCATAAGAATGACCAAAAGCACCCCAAAGATTATTAAGAACAGGTTGTTCACTGTTGATACTGTATGTGTACACACTGATGCAATTTCAGCATACTATATATCTGTCTGTCCTACTAGGTTCAATGATGATATACAGTTCATGATTGGACACAAACCCAACTTCTTCTGGCAGGTATCATGGAGAGTCATCAGCCCACTCATTATGTTTTTAATCTTGGTCTTTTATTTCATCACTAAAGTTTCTGAAAAGCTTCTTTACAAAACATGGAATCCTTCATCGGTAAATATGAATATGTTTTTAGATTATCCACTAGTTTCTTTTGTACCATCAAAAACTAAAAATACTGCTCTGTGTCTTTTCAGAAGAACTTCCCTACACTTGAGGAAAAGCCATATCCAATGTGGATCTATGTCATCATTTTTATATTGGCAGGAATACCCAGCATTGCTATACCTTTCATTGCGATCTGGAAATTTATAAAATTTAAGATGACTTCAAAGTCACATTTCTACAATATCTCTGACCAAATTCATATGAGCAACACAATCAGAAAATCCTCAGCCTAATATTCTTCTTTTTTTTAAATTCAATGTGTTTGTCTTTCTTTACGAAGAAGCATTAAATAATAAATCAAAATTATGACATATGCAAATGTCTCTGTTGAATGAAAACTAGCTTGAACCATGAAATTAAGATGCACCCATGTGTCCAGCTGGGGTCGCTGTCGTGCTGTGTTAATAGTGTGGAAAAGTGAATCAAATGTTGATTAAATAAGCTGCATATTGTTAAACTGAACCTCTATGCTTCTGTATTTGCTTACAATTTATGAAGTGAATTACACTACTTATGTATGCAAATTATACAGAATAGAAATTCAGTTTTGAATGGTGTTTTTGGTGACTAAGTCTGATGAACTTGGGGGGTGGGGGTGGGGGTGGGGGTGTTGAAGCTAAGTGGTGTTACACACCACTGTTTACAGAAATAACTCAACAGTAATAACTGTGATATATACAGTATAACTATATCACGTATCACATTACTCCTGTAATGTCTCCGTTATTAACATCATATCATGGCACTGTACACAAGGGCTTTTATTAAACCTAAGACATATTGTTCCCACAGCATGAAAGCCAACAAGAAATACAAGGAGCTGATAAAGTGACCCCTCATCTCCTGATACAAACACGGAGCAGGTCACCAGTTTCCCGTCAGACTGAGTGGACAGACAAGTCAGACAAAAATATACAATTTGCTTGACTGATAAAATATACCACAATAACGACGGCCTATCAAGGCACAGACAGAGAAACTGGAAGTGCTGAGAGTCCAAATGGTATTACTGAGACATGATATGACATATGATGATGATACGACATATATGATACAGAATGTACAGCTATCATACCCCAATTTTTATGCTCTAATTCATGTATTTACCCAAGCAGACAATTGATGCTTCTAACTGAAAATGAAGAAATAAAACTTTGATTATACAACTTTTCAAGACAAACTAGTTAATTACCTTGAATAGGACTGATTTGCAATAACATCTTACCGTGTACATCTGTAACTCACTGGCAATTATATACAGGTCCAAAAAGACAGTTTAAAATGTATGTCCACATATGGTGAAATCCAAAAGAATTCAGACACCTTCACTTTACACACACCTTCCCATGTTGTACATCTGTTAGTTGATTAAATTGCTTTGTTTCACACAGATTGTGCCTGGGTCCTTACAGTGGTACTCATGTTGTGTCTTGCATCTGTGTGGTGCCTTATGTACATCTGCTTAATACATAGTATTGAAAGCATTGGAAAGGTAATTTATGTATTTTATGCATTGCTAAAAATGATTTTATTGTGTTATAATTTTTGGTTCAGAGAGCGGTCAGTAATGATATCCTCCTCAGATTCACATGAGCTAATAGACACATACAGTAAATTACATGGATCCTAACGTTGCGCGAAGAAAGAAAAGCACGTTGTGCACTGAACCCTAAACCCTTAAGCCAGCCTGTCCACAAGAATTTGCCTAAAGGGATTAATAAAATAACAATCAATTATTTACTAAGGTTCTTTGAAAATAGTCTGCATATTGAAAAAAAAATACACAGGGAATTCACACCAAAATATGCTATAGAAATGTAGGTGCTTGAGTTGGATATTAAACATTTAATAACTGTCTAAACTTTTTCCTTTACTTTCCTTTTTGCCTCACAGCCACCTTTCCATATTTAGTTTTGACCACTCTCTTAGTCAGAGCCTTTACTGCAAACATATGCCTTTTTATTTGTTTCTTACTGAAATAACCTCATGATAAGATTAAATGAGAAAAATCTGATGTAGTCAACTAAAATGTGCATGTTCACCACAGTGCGAAAAATCTAAGGTCTGGTTAGATGCTGCAACTCAGATTTTTTTTCTTTGTCTTTAAAAAGTGAAAAATATAAAAAAAGCATTTTTTTTCTGTTTTCACAGGAACAGTGGAGAAAGAGATGCTCTAATTGTTGGATGCTTGAATAGTTTTACATCGATACACTGTATGCATCAATTTCTATTTTTGAAATTCTTAGATTTAAAGCAAATGAAAACCACAATGACTGCAGAAACTGTTATGTACCATGGAGGTAATTATGGTGTACCATAGTGCAGAACATTCAGCATAATAATTATACAGCATTATTATTAAATGGGCACTGACAATTAGTTCATTACTAGCTGTCTGACCCCAAAGCACTGTGACTGTTGTGATTATACTATATATAGCACATCATAAAATAAACAGAAGAAATGGTTACAGTAGTAGAAGTACTAATAGTATTTCATGTAAAATTCTTGTTGATTTTAGAAAGATACTAAAAAGTTAACAAATGCATTCAATACTGGAGAAAACATAACTGCTGAAAACTGTGATGACTGATTTAATTATCTCAATACAACCAAAACCTCAAAGGTTGTGTTAACATACTTCTTTTAAATTGTGTTTTGTGAGGTTGTGTGTCGACACCTACCAGCAGACCGCCACTGGAACCAGATTGGCCCTAAGCCAGTAATAAAAATGCCAGGCTTTCAGGTGCAGGCTGTGCTATGGTCTGGGCCTGTCCTCCATATTTGGGAGTCCTTACTCCTCTGCTGGACCTACACATGGTTCCACCATGGATTCATAAGGAAATTTTCACAGGTGAACCAAGTAAATGTTTCAAAGTAAATGTGGCTCTTGGACACATAAGCATTAACATGAATATCTGCTATGTGAGAATGCATGTTCTCATACAATATGTGTTCAATCAACACACTATTCGTTCAGACACAAATGGGATTTCAAATTACTTTTCTATGGGTACATTGTCAAGTTTGACATATTATTGAATTCAGCAATTAATAGTATAATAATCACAGAAACAAAATTGCAAAATATATTTTTTATTTTCTTTTTTCCCCCTTGTAGGATAAATGTGTCTCACCTCCTTTACTGTGGCCCTCATCTTTATTGTGGTCTCTTGAAATTACGGGCTTCAGATTTTCAGAAGCTCCAGGGCATCCATGCATCATTCTTTGAGATTTGTAGTGTGGTATACATCTATGGAATAAAAACATCATATTGTAAATGTTATCATTATTATATATTCTTCAATATGACAACAGATTTGAATAACTATACATATTTGAAAAAGTTTCAAATTCCCCACAGGTTTAATGATGTCATTGAATGGATGACAGGTGGAAATCAGACATCTACTACTTGGCGCTTTATTAGCCCTTTCATGCTTTTGGGTGGTTTTTGTGGCACATGTTGTGATTGATGCTGAAAAACAACCAGAAACCCAGACTATGTAAGAAAGATATTACAACTCTACAAACTTCACTATGTGGAATTTGTTAAATCTGGCGCACACTGAAGTTGTAATTGATATAATTTATCCAGAACAGTTTTATCATGTTTTGTTGTCCCCATACTTGTGGTAGCTTCCTACAAATTCATGGGCTTCCTGAAGAAACACATCAGGAACAGTAACAATCAAAACCCACATGTAAGTGATTTCTCACATGGAAAAATGTAAATTAAACTTTTTATGTGTTTTTGCTGATCAGTACTCAGGACTACCAGTCATATATGTGAGCAATGTGTATATTTATATGGGAAACACAAGGCAAACAAAACTGTTTTACTGATTATTTTCAAATTTAATGATTATTAAATGATGATATGATAATATATTTAATATGAATGGTACTACAACTATTACAGTTTAAATGAAATTATTACTAGCAGCGCTATTAACAGCTATAATTGCAGTATTTTTGCTCAATAAAAATATGTTTGTCTCAATTTAAACAAAAGTATTTATATTTGTCAAGGTAATGCAAACACTGTCAGAATCTCTGCACAATTATACAAAATTAACTTACCAGCAAAGACTGAAGCTGAATATCAGGTCTGTTAATATTTGATTAAAAGGTGACAGCAGTTAATTTCCTGTGTTGTTGTTATGAACTGAACAATGTCTCTAAACTCTTTTGCATAATCAAATATTTATAGTAATGATGTGTTAGTGTGCTCAGTTAACGTACAAGTAATTTATTAATATTAACGTACAAATTAGGTTTAATAAGTAATTCACATTCTCATCAGCCTAGGGAAAAGCTTTTGTTTTGTGATACAATACAGCCATCTTTCTGCCCTGTTACCTACAAGTGTGACGAGTGATTGCATGATGCATCCATTATGTAATTTTTTTTGCACGTCAACATTGCATGTAGGTGTATGAGAGCATTAGCATTGTGCTTGTGTGCGTGAGGGTGCATGCATGTGCTCACTGGCCATGCGCACGTGTGTACATGTGGGTACTTTTTGTGGTGTGGGTGATATTGTCCCCGTGGTGTCACGTGCTTTGGAATATGCTGGCTGCCTTTGTTGTCCCTCTGCCTGTTCTGCTTTTCTAGCAATTTCATACAATGGTGCACTTGAACACAGTGATGTTATTAAGCCTTTCAAACTACTACAGCTTGAATTCCAGCTGCCAGGAAAGACTAGCATCCCAATGTAGGATACATGGGACAGGATACATCATTGAGAAGCAACAGCAAGGATTGAGTTTAACATCAGAACAAAGGTGACTATTGACCCTGCACTGACTTATGACTGCTTTAATTAGTGTCAGACATTTATAAAGATATGCAAGTGTTGTGCTAATGCTACCTTCAGTATTGTCATTTACCTGATGAAACATTGTTTGATATGCTTTTTCTGTTTATTTTTCTGCTTTACAATCTGAGTTGTTGCACAAAAAATATTCATGCCTCTTGTATATTTGGTAAGAAAAACATTAAGGCGGCTGATGTGAACGCATACTTAATATTAAGTCCAAAAGGACACTGTGTTGTAACAGCATTAAGTTGCTGGCACAGAAAAGCTATTTAATTAGTTACTACAGGAATAGCTTACTACAAAGGTAAGGTGCGTAAATAGATAACTTACTTGTACTTATTGACCGACAAAGTGACCTTAGAAGAACAGCCTAAATTATGTTGTCAAAATATCTACATGAGTGAGTGCTGTTGCCTACAGTAATTAAACACTGTACTATACTACTAACAGAACAAGAATGCAACAAGTATTTTGTTTTTTAATTATTTTTACCGTCTATCCTCTTCTAGGCGATGTCCCAGCGAGCTGATGCCTCCCAGTGTGGTGGGGTTGTGGTTGAGTTTGAGTCTGATGACATCAGGGAAGCAAGAACTAAAAAAGCTAGAAGTATACCAGGTGAAATCAAATTTAAAGCCACCTATTAGTTCAGTGTGTTTGCAGGAAATATAATGTGTACTCATTCGATCTCATGCATTTCCTTGTAAGGTTCAGCTCTTATCTACCTCAAGGGTCCCAAGTTTCTCATCTATGTCAGTGGAGCATTGTCAATGTGGGTAAGAATCATATCCTGAGGAAAGTGGAGCAATACAGTAGATAAGACATCAAAACGTAAATAACTGCAAGGTGATCTACTTACTGTAAGTGGTGTCTTGCACAACAACTTGTATCTTGCAAAACAACACATGACAGACTTTCATGTTTTATTAAACAGGGTGACCGCATGTGGCACTTTGCTATCTCTGTGTTCCTGATTGAGCTGTATGGCCGCAACTTGCTGTTGACTGCGGTGTTTGGATTGGTCGTGGCTGGGTCAGTGCTCCTGCTTGGGGCTTTGATTGGAGATTGGGTTGATCGCAATCCCAGGAATAAAGGTGCACAGAGATTTCATACCAATCTGAACATTTTAGCACGCACTATATCGTAGAATAGTAATGTAAACTAGTGAATCTCAATCTTGGGCCCACAAGTTTGCAGATTTCCTATACAATCATGTGGTAAACTGCATTCATCATATCTCTTTGTAAACCAGTCCCTCTTTTGATAACTAGTCTTAACCAAGACACAAGGATAACAGCTACTTACTCATATAATTCAAAGCTAGCATGAACTGTTTTTCAGATGTTATCTATGTTGTAAGAACCTAAAACTGTTTTCTGTTTTTGTCCCTATTTTAGTTGCACATGCATCTCTTTTCATTCAGAACATCTCAGTGACAGTATGTAGCATTGTCCTCATGTTGGTGTTCTCATATAAGCAAAGGATTGAACAGATCTGGGATGGATGGCTTACTGTGAGTAGACAACATATGTAACTAATAATTATATTTCATAAATTAATCTGTTGATCTGCAAACAGGATACTCAACATGACTATTACACAGAGGAGTTATTGCTGCTGTTGTTCTACCTGTCCTGTGTCCCTGCTGTCTCTGCTTCTGAGATTGTGGCTACTCTGTGCTGTCATAGTAACATGTTGCATCGCAAAACTTACACAAGGTGGTTTGTTATACGGTGGTGATCGTCCTGGCAGATGTGGCAAACCTTGCAAGCACCGCTCTGACCATTGCCATTCAGAGGGACTGGATTGTAGTTATCACTGGCTACAACCGAGGTCATCTTGCTGGTGAGGGGATCACTCTGTTAATGCACATGTTGGTTTTTGCATTCTCCATTGGTCACAGGGGTGCATTCACTGGTTATCATAAATACTTGAATTACAGAGAATAGCAGGTCTGTTTTCTGCTGTTGCTCAAAGTCTAATAGTGGAAGATAATTAACCTCTATGTCTTTGACCCTTACCAAAGGAATGAATGCAACCATGAGGCGGATAGATCAGGTGACTAACATCCTGGCCCCACTGGCAGTGGGACAGGTCATGACCTTGGCCTCCAACGTAGTTGGGTGTGGCTTCATCTTAGGCTGGAACCTGGTGTCTCTCATTGTGGAGTTTTTCTTCTTGTCACGGGTTTATCGCATCGTCCCTGCTCTTTCAGTCAAACCACCAGCTGTGGAGGAAGATCAGGTGTATCTGCAGAGCATGGAGAGGAGAAGGTCTCAAGGTATGGACTGAGGATTTTTAATGAATTCTCATTTGCTATTATTCCCAGAATTTAACACTAGAATGTCATGACATAGAGATAGAAAACACTTTTAAAGACCAGCAGCATCATGAGTCACGAGTCTAACAAATGCTTTGCTCTGATGGTAGGACTGATAAACAGATATCATTACGGGTGTTGATCTAATGAGATTTAATGTTTTTGTAAGATTTATGGAGGGCAGTGATGGATGAAATTCCTCTTTCTCATCAGGAGAAGATAATGTTGCACAACTTCAACCTCCGACAGAAGGCAACTGCAACACTAGCCTGCATCTAAAAGAAATAACTGACCTGCCACTTTGTTTCCGGAGGTTCCGCTGGCTGGTGAGCACCTGTAAGGATGGCTGGAGGGCCTACTATCGGCAGCCTGTCTTCCTGGCAGGAATGGGTCTGGCTTTCCTTTACACCACAGTGCTGGGCTTTGACTGCATCACAACTGGTTATGCCTATACTCAGGGCATAAGCGGCTCGCTCCTTAGTTTGCTGATGGGTGTATCAGCTATCACAGGGTTGATGGGCACTGTGATGTTCACCAGACTCAGGAAGACCTATGGCCTTGTTAATACAGGCATCATCTCAAGCTGCATCCATCTGGGCTGCTTGCTGCTGTGTGTGTGCTCTGTATTTGCCCCTGGCAGCCCTATGGATCTTAGTTTGCTAATGCCCTACATTACCTTTAACTCCTCTATTGAGTTTGGAGGGATGACGAGCCAAAGGCAAAAGCACACCAATCCTTTGAGGGGAGGCAGCAATCAACCACTGGTACCTGACCGCTCCTCCATTCACTGGACTAATAACACTGTGCTTTTTGACAACGTACCCTCTGGCACAGCACCAGAATCCTATATCTCCATTATCCTGCTGTTCTTAGGCGTCATCACAGCACGCATTGGTGAGTAAACAGAGAATCAAAGTTGAATTGTTTCAATGGACACCAAAACGTAAATGATTTAATACATATGGTATCAAGATTAGCACACATTACCACAATTATGTCTGAAAGTTGAGTCATGGCAACTGGACTTCTTTCTTGTAGGGTAGATACGTTTTGCTCTGCATCTACAGGTCTTCGTCGGTCTGAGGGAAGTTGGCTAGTGACAAATTTATCCTCCAGGTTGGTTTCACCTCACTCCTGCCTTGAATAGGCTTGTTAAGTGAAACAAAGGCAGGGGAGGGGTGTGGGTAGATGTAACAGCCCCACCCCCGGCAGCTCCTCCTGCCCCCATTAAGTGGGTCGTTAAGTGTGGCAAACCTGGTGGACATGTGAATTGGGCCTCATTGTCCTGGGGGTGGATGAAAGGGCAGCATGGTAAGTTGAAGATAAGTTATGTCTGAGGCCTCCACCTCTGTTGAGGTGCCCTTTCAAGGCAGGTGTGAGGTGAAACCAACCCAGAGGATAAAATTTGTCACTAGCCAACTTCCCTCAGACCAACAAAGTTCTGTGGATGCAGAGCGAAACTTATCTACCCTACAAGAAAGAAGTCCAGTTGCCATGACTCAACTTTCAGACAACTTCACCTGGATAACTGAGAAGCTTCACAGACAATACCACAATTAGATTATTACTTAAATATTTTTCACAGTTTAACCTTATGCATAAAGTCAACAGTGAGTGGAGTTGCATATCAATATAACTAGGGATGTCCGATATCATCGGCCTACCATTAATATCGGCCGATATTGGCATTAAAATGTAATATCGGAAATATATCTGTATCTGTTTTTTGCTCTTTTAATGACATACCATGCACATGCAGTATTATACATCAAACTCTTCAGCTACTTCTCTCTCTAAAATATCAAAATATGACAAATCTGAGGTATAGTTTTTGAGATATTTTTGTTTGTTTTGTTGGAGACAAAATAAATGTGGCAATTTCTTCCATTGCCTAACTTAAATTGAAGTAGTTGTCATATTTTGCACAGATAATGTTTAAAGTTTAAATATGCATGATAGGAGATATGTGATGTTAGTTCCCTAAAATGATTTAGTTTTTCTTTTTTTTTTTATGAGGGGGAACCCCACATATATTGGTATCGGAAATTAAGAGTTAGATTATATCGGTATATCGGATATCGGTAAAAAAGCCAATATCGAATATCCCTAAATATAACCTATAATATGAGGCCAACAGGATGCCTCATAATTTCACTATCTAATAATTGTATTTGAGGGAGCCGTATGAAAATATCAATGTAAGAAATATCAGCCGAAAAAGTCCAGGAATTGCTGGGCTCTAGGTAACTGTCCCCATCTATTCTACATCTCTGCATAATATCCCAACTGTTAAGACTAATGACTAATTTAATAACCAGGTCAACTTTTAAAACCCACTGACGTCTGTGTTACAGGTCTCTGGTCCTTCGATTTGACAGTTACGCAGCTTCTGCAGGAGAACATCTGCGAGTCAGAGAGGGGTGTGGTAAATGGTGTGCAGAGCTCTATGAATTACCTTATGGATCTGCTTCACTTCATCATGGTGATCTCTGCTCCACAGCCAGAGCACTTTGGCATCCTAGTTATCATTTCTGTGTTATTCATCACCACTGGGCACACCATGTACTTCCTGTATGCACACAAAGCCAAGAAAAAACGCCGCCTCAACACATAAGGAGCAAACATGGCACACACTTCCAGGCAAGAGATGCTCACCAGCACTGACACCACTCTGCACCTGTGAAATGAATGTCTCCCTCCTGTTCCTTCAGCAATCTTATTGCAACACTGCACTCCCGACTTAGCCATTCATTTCAGCACAACACAGCAAGTGGCTATCACACCTCTGTTGCTTTCTTCCTGCAGGGCCATGTGCCATAGCAGCAAACAAGAACTCAGGTGAAGTAGAGTGGGAGACATGCTCTCCCTTCGTGTACATACGTTGAGGTG
This sequence comes from Ctenopoma kingsleyae, assembly GCA_032353495.1. Taxonomy (NCBI): domain Eukaryota; kingdom Metazoa; phylum Chordata; class Actinopteri; order Anabantiformes; family Anabantidae; genus Ctenopoma; species Ctenopoma kingsleyae. The sequence goes on along the minus strand of JAUBNQ010000008.1, from coordinate 12,645,677 downwards.
GCTACAATAAATGCAGCAAGGATACCTTCAGGGAAAAGGAAACAGCTGAGGCACAAACACATGCCAAACCCTGTAGCATTACTGCAAGACTTTCAGCAAACAAGCCTGTTAACAGACATAGCTTTTTGGATGGGAGGGAGAGAGAAAGAGATATTTTCGAATCTTCACTCAGTAAAAAACTGGTGTTGTGAGGAAAACTTACATGATACATGAAAATACAAACAGGATGAGACAGTACTTTGACAAGTGGCATTGATGTTATTGATCCGTCCACTTGGAAATATTCCAGGATGTCCAAAAGGAACATAAAGGGAACTTGATGTGAGATTGTTTGATTAAAAAAATAAATCAGAAAGGCACCCCCCCTTTAATGGACAAAAGTGAAAGGAGAAAGTATTTCCTTCCCCTGGTTTGTTTCTCTGTGGATGAATCAAGCCAACATTTGCCTTTCTTATGTGCATGTGAACCTGGCTTATGGACTACAACCACAAAATTATTTTTATGCATATGTACTTTTATCAAACTTCAATACAAACTATTTTATTTTAATTGCTTGTGTATTTTGATAAATTACAATAGTTTCCAAACTTTCTTTCCTTCCCATTTAAAGAGTGAGATTATTAGTTTTATAGAAATCCAAGGGGTAAACAATCTTCACTTTGCGATATTTTGAAATCAGTGTTAACTAAATACAAATGCCAGTACTCGTATTGGCAGTACTTTGATTCATTCTTTCATAGTTCTGATGAACTAAACATTACCTTACCTCAACTAAGAACAAGACCACTGATGGGAATATGACTTGGGAATTACTTTCAGCTACTGTATGTTTTCATAACTCCTTCATGTACAGTGAAAATAACATCTAAGTTTAACTTTCTGTCGAACAACCAGCAACGCATCTCAATATATTTGTATAATTTTCCTGTGAAATTTCATTATTGTATATTGTCCTTATTTTCTCAGACTGACAATTATGATAATAAAGATGAATGAAGAGGACTGTTTGCTTAATTTCCTCCGAACAGAATATATAACAAATATATTTAGTGCAAAATAAAGTGTGACACATAGTTACGAGGGGTTTCCCCAAATACAATTTTTTGGGCTCCAGAGCTTTGGTTCTAATATTCAGCAAATAGTCACACAGAGAACGAAACAAGCTGTAATAAATATAACTATCAATTTGAATAAAACTAAAATGAATTGGCTGAGACAGAGGAAAACAAGCTATGTTTCCTGCTTTTCACCAATACTGCCAAATTAAGGCAAAAATAAATAGATAAATTAATAGACCAAATGAATCATAATCAGACTGAATGTTCACTAAACCTTTAGCTTACCCTCTACCCTCTTCATGTTGTGTGCAAGATTAGTTTGCCCACATTATCTGGTAAAAACAGACTTATCTTGTTTTGTTCACGATGTAGTCAGCTTTTGAAAAAATGAGCTCCGATAGGTTTGAAGTGATCAATAGATCTGAATAAGCCAACTAAAAGCACTGCAAAATGTCATTCTCACATTGCAGCTACATTTGGCCCTATTTATACTCAGTCTGATACTTAAAATTAATGTTACTGTAGTACTGGAATTATTTTTTCTTTTAAATGGCAGCCACGTGGTTTAATACAGTTTGTCCCTTGTGAGCTCCACATATTTAATATTTACAGAAATGGCAGAAATATACTTAATGTAAAGAGGTGACTGCAAAAATAACTGCATTAATATATTACATAATTTGAGGACAATGACAAAAATGTCACAGCCAGGGAAGATACTGTGGCCATATGCAAATAAAATGTAATGGCCTATTTTAGCCAGTAGAGGACATTGTTACATTAAATGGTCATGGCCAACTTTAGCTTTCTCTGGCACTGGCATTATTACCACACATTTAAGATTTGTTTTTGTCATTTTTGCCTTTATTTGCTGGTGTTAGTAAGACGACGACATAGTTAGTAAGGACTAGAACCTGGGACACTGCAGGAATGTGGCATGCCCTGTAGCCATTACATTACATTACATAATACTGCATCTTCATCCAAATCTTGTATAAACAGCACCAGTCAGGAGTCAATATAATACTTTTGACTATCATTCAGATAAGTACAAATAAGGACACAAGAGGGTGAACAGAATAATACACACAGAAGTAACGTCACATATCAACTATCTAAATACATTTGTTTCAGGGGAAAGCATTCCAAACTAACAGATGTGGAAATACAGCCAGCAATCCAGATAATCTGCAATGTCAAATATCATCTTGATGTAAAAATCCTTTTCAATAAACTGGTGTAGCATTACGGACTGAGAATCACTATATGAAACATTCAGTTACTGCCACTAACCAAATCCTGTAATCACATAGCCAGCTCACTAAGCCTTAAACTCAACCTCTACTCTACAATAGAAGAAGAAGAAAGTCCACCGTACAGGTCTCTTTCACACTGCTGCAGCCTTTGAAAAAAGTGCTCCGACATGGGCCAGAACTGTGCCAGAGTGGACTTTTGTCGTGACTCTCAAACTGTCTATTGCTCCATTTACACCCATGCTAGTTGATTCACCATTTGTCACTCAGCTTTTGTCTCATCGTGATTTAAAGTGTTTCCACATTTAGCAGTACACACCACTGCAGACCTGGTGAGTACGAAGCTTAAAAAAATAACTAGTTCAAGTCGATCTGCTATTCATTGTTGGCCTGTGGAACTGTGGAAGGTGGTAATAACTCTATTAAGATGAATACACATGCCGAATTTTAGATTAATGACTTTTTCTGCCTTTAAAAAAAATGCAGGTCAAAGAAAGGATTTTAAGCAAAGGCAGTGAAGCCAAAGTGTATCACTGACAAGAGTTATGACCAAATAAATGTATATATTCTAAGGGGGCATTTTCAGTAGCTTTAGGGTCAGAAACTGTCTCGTATTTGAGTTCAACCTAAATTCACATTTAAAGTTATTGACAAGGTGTTAGCTGTGCAATTATCCATTACCCTGGCCTTGATGAAATTGCCAAATTAGCTTTGAGCCCCAGCTTGTACCTACCTGACTTCGGTTATACAGCGTTTTTTTAAACCTTCAATTGTAATGAACATGTGTTACACATTCAAGAAACACTCTTAAAACTATCTCGCCTATTTTCATTTTTAGATTTGTGAAACCTTTAGATTAAAAAAAGGTCGCTGTGTAGCTCAACAAAAATTTTCCTTACCCCTTATCTGCTGAATCGGAAGCTCCGAATCGGCTGCTAACTTCAGCCTAGCAGGGTTTACATTATTTAAATACCAATACAATAAGGCAGGAAATCACTAAACACAGCTATAAACTTGTCCTGAGCACAAACCTCCACTTTATGGTAGAAGCAGGAGCACATGGAATAACGCTACCAATGACGATACAAAAGCAAGCTCAACGAGCAAAAACAAGAAAAAAGGTAAGTTAGCTCAGTAAATTATAGTTAAGCCGCGTTTATCTGTGTTTACTGACCGTGTCAATTTAATTTCTGTTTTGAATGTTTTAACAGTTTTTGGTTACGTAGCTTCCAGCTTCGCACGTGAACTAACTGCTTCAGTGACGTATGTGATGACGTATGAAGCCTCGCTGGTGTGACGTAGCAAGTGAGTGGTTCGCGCTTTGGCGTGCCGTTCAAAATATACAGCACAGAGACACGCAATAAAAGGAATGAATATGTTTTCTCAGTCTACGAAAGCACGTTCACCATGACACTGTTTAAAGTTTCACTAAGAACACATCTGCCTGTCTTACAGTCTTTGTCCAGCAGGGGGTTTGTGAGCACATGAAGCCTCGAGAAATGAATTAATGGCTTCAAAGCTTAATGTAGCTTCATCTCGCCATCATTAGTTGACAGTACTTACCAGACGTACTAAACGCTAAAAACGTGTTTCCTCACATATCCACGAGGGAAAAACGAAAATGGTAGCCGGAAGTGACAGATCTTCACCGGATTTCATTGGCATGTCCCTGATATGTCTTATGTCTAGTTTTTTTTCTATATGTGTTTTCCTTTATAGTTACTTGCCATGTTGCTATATAATTATTTTTATATATTGTGTTTTTCTTGTATTACAGTGGCTGCAGTGGACAAAATATTAGAAAGACATCAACTGCTCCATGCAGTAACAAAATCATGATTGTTGTGGCAAGTACAGCTACAATAAATGGTTGTTTAATCCATTAGTTGATGGATCGGAAACATAAACTTTATTTTTGATTGGATTTTGATTAGTAAAATGAATTGTGATTAACATTGCATTGTTTCAAAGTTGAGTTTATTACCTATCAGAAAAGCAGATACCGTGTCTTACACAAAGGTGTAAGACACAATATGCTATATCCTTTATCACTTTGAAATCCCACCTACGATTCATTTCACACTGTCACCATCATAGTCCCTTTAAATTAGCCTCCATGTCTCAAGGAACACTATTTCTCTTTTGTGTAATTAATGCAGAAAATATCACACTTATCATTCATTCACAATGTGGTGATGTCTGTTCTGTAGTATCTTCTTTGATTTTTTTAATGAGACTGTGCAATTGCTGTACTTCACAGGGTTTTTGTTTGGAAAGGGGACACTGTAACAAGCTCAAAAGAGTTTCATCACTTTTCCACTTTTTTGCAGCGCCGCAGGCCTCCAGCAACTGTGCCGCCCCTGGTTGTCATGGTAGTCCCTGTTTAAATGCAGCAGTGTTAGAGCAAGCTAACAGGTCTTTAGGCTTTCTCACTTTGCAATTCATTTACTTAAGAAACTGGGTCAGTGGTAGCACATTAAAGCTAGAGTTGTCCTCCTGGCTTTGTCTCACTAAGGAATGTTCACTAGGAAGGAGCAAGAAGGAAAACAAGGTTGTGTTCAGATATTTAAGGCTAATTATTTCCTTAGTTTCCTCCCCACCGTTCAATGGTATAGAACTCGCAACATATAATGTGTACAGTAGAGTAGCTAAATTTAAAAGGTTAAAAACCAGAATGTGGTAAAGAGTACTTGCTATCAACGTTGTATTGGAAGGCAATGGGCATCTCCCCAATCAGTTACTACAAAAGAGCCTGGTGGAATGATGGCACTCACCTCACATAAAAGAGAAACAGCACCTAGAGATGAGGGCCGTTTCTCATTCATGCTGTATCAGCAACTTTGAACAGCAGCACAAGTGAATGGCTTTGCAAGGACCCAGTCAAGCATCACACTGCTGACAGAGGTGAAAAACAATAATAGATTAAGTCTTCATATGAAGAATTAATGTTTTTGCATTACCTTGGTCAATATGTGTAGGAGGCCTCTGTAGAAATGCTAAGCAACTGACAAGCTTCGTTTAATTAGTAAGTGCCTGACAAGTTAGTGATCTTTAATTAAAACAGACACTTTGTGCTTATAACCTAATAAAACACTGATCTACAGTGACAGTGCTAGCAAACTCCACACGGTGTGTTTAAGGCTTTACTGTAACTATCTAGTTAGCAAAAAACAGCTGGTATTAAGGCTGTAATTGTAATTAATTATTTGAGCAAAAAATGTTTAGTTATTTACAGTTTTGTGATGTATTCTTATATTCTAGGAGATTCATTGTATTGTAAGGACTAAAAACAAAGCAGTTAGGACCTTTTAGTACCCAAATGACCTTAAACCTACTGTACACACGTCATACATCTCCACCCTAACAAGTGGCTGACCTTCCAGTGTAATGTTCCCTGCCCAGTCCTGAATCTTGACTCTCTCCTGCCTTCGGGAGATTTTGAAACTTCCTTTTTGGGGCTTTTCAGCTCACCAGATGTTTCCTGAATCCACTTCTCCTTTCCTCAGTGGTGAAAGGGAGGGAAAGAGAAGAATGGAAAGAGGGACTCTCACGTTCATTCTCAGTAAAATAAAGCAAATACACAGAGCCGCCAACTGATCTTCTCTTCGTCTGCCTCTGCTACAGAGCTGACCAAGGCATACTGTCACTGAGATTTACTTTGCAGTGACAGAAGACCTTGTAACTCACCCAGACAGCAGACGAAGACACAAACAAATATTTTTAGTCTTACACTTTTTTAAAGTTTTCTTTACTTTACTTGTGGGCACCCGGTGAGCCAGTGATGTCGTGGGACTGTGGCCTGAGATACATGTTTTCTGTGTCCCCTGCGCTGCAGCCGGGGAGCATGTGCATCCTGCGTGACAAGGAGGACCTGTCCAGATTGGAGATGGTTCAGAGACTAGCCAAGGATGGTTGCCGCTTCCTGCAGAACCACAGCAAGAGCCAAGAGAAGATATGCGAGGTGAGACACACAACAGCACTGCTGTAAATCCAGATATTGTTACAATTTTATTTTACATCTAAATATGCAAATCTACTCATGTTTAATTGCATCGTTAGTGTGAAATATTGCATTCTTTGGTGCATTTCACTGAATAACTATCAATGGCTTTGTTACAGTATATCAAATCAGGTAATTTATATTCAGTATCCAGTTAGAGAACATTAGTCTTCTTTTCTGTCGTCTGTGCTGTAATGTTGAAGCTGCTGTTTTGTGATCCTTGTGCCTAAACAAACTTTCTCCCTCTAGTGCTTCATTAATCAAACTGATGTGATGTTAATGTATTGTCTGTTTTTTTTGGCCTGGGTATATTCTACAATGTCTCTGTTTTGTTATTCAAGTTCTATTGAGACAACAAAAATTAAATATTAAAGAAAATATTTAAATATCCTAAAATAGTCTCTATACTGCTGCAAAAGACAATAATTTGATATATAAAAGATACATAACACTATACTGCGGAGTTTATATGTGTGGGTAACTACAGGTTTTTAAAACATTACATCACCTGTCAGTTAGCTGTGTCTGATTGGTTGACCTCATGGTGGGCTCAGCTGCTCCCTTCCTGACAGCTGTATCTGTGTGCTGTGCTGTTCAACAATGGCAGGAAGAGCTGACGACAATGTCTAGACCACCATGCCAAGACACTGTATGGTTTCAGGGTGGATTCCAGTGCATGTGGTCTCTGACCTTTTCTCCTGCACAGACCTAGAACAAACCTCCTTATCTATGTGGTTATTCAGTGTAATGACCTTTAACTTGCACAAACCTCTGCCAATCTGCGTATGGTGAACTTTTAGAGCTGCATAATAACAATCTGCCTTGCTTTACTTGTTTCAGTCACATTCATTGTACCAACTTTAAATTCCTAATTCAAGAGAAAATTGTGTGTACCAGGTATATATATTATAAACACTGTGT
>JAUBNQ010000008.1:12601074-12631053 GCA_032353495.1 Ctenopoma kingsleyae | reverse complement strand
CTTGTTTGAACTTGTTGGAGCAAAATAGAGTCCTCTATTTTTGCTGAATCCTCACTAGTATTAAAACAAGTCATTACCTAAAACTGACCAAGAAAGAATAATGTAGAATAATGTGCCTATGTAAGGTCTCTTAAATTATGCTCACCTCTGAAATATGTCAGCCTAGTGCTTGTTAACTCATAATTTAAGAGCAAAGAATTGGCTTGCTTTCCTGTATCATTAAGATGCCACGGGGAAACTGAAGCCAAGTCTCAGAGCTGTCATATCAATTACAACAGGCCTACTGTATGTGTAGCTCAGCAGTAATCAGTAATACAGTTGTCAGGACCACTGGTGTAACTTCCCTCCAGCAGCGTAAGGTATCTTTTATAAATTTAAGGAGGTGGTAGCAGCTTAACTATTTCTACAATAATGTGTTTCTTTTTACAGACACACTTCTGGATGACTTTCTGCTGACCTACCCAGTGTTCATGTCAACCAGTGATTTATGTCAAGCTCTGCTGGGACAATATCCTTGAACACAAGAGTTTTCATGTGACCATTATTACAATGATTAACCATAATAACAATCTTTTGTGAATTCTACAGACAGACTGTGTTTTATATAAAACCATGACTGCTTTACTGACTCCAAGCTAACTGTGTTCATCTCTCCATCATATTTACATCAACATCACTCATATACTGAATGTAATATCAGAAAATATATCTCCCGCTCCATCTGTGCTGAAGCCTTAACCAATTCCCACCTACTGCACCAAGCGTTACAGAGGGAAAGAAGACAGGAAAGAGGCTCTGGAGAGGAAACGAAAAGTCCTGCACCTGGTGTCACAGTGGATGTCTCTCTGCAAAGACTTCCTGAGAGAAGATGAGCACGTCAAACTCTTCATGAAGGTAGGAAGCATAATGTACGTGGGAATGGGTGGAAACTGGGTGTTAAGTGAACTTAATGTGGGAGCAATAAAAATTGACATTTCCTTCCAGACTTTGTATCGTTACGTGTTGGATGATCTTTACGAGCACCCCACCCTGGAACCAGATGTGAGGGAACTGCAGAAACTGTATCAGCTGCATCGCAGACAGTGAGTCACGACATTATTAATGGTTCTGTTGTCAGAAGTAAATATAGAAAAAGTACATGAAGTACATGAACCCTTAAATTATATAACTTGATCAAGTCTTGGTATGTACAATAGCCAGTAAGAACTGTTGGAGTTCTGAAAAGAAGCAGAGGCACTCTTTAGCCTCTGAGTACAAGAGAAGCTTCTTCAATGCTTGGTGCCTTTATATAGTTTTTCATCAATGAATCTATTCAGAGATTGAAGAGTAATGGCAGTGTTCCGGGACGTTGTGCATTGAAATATGAAGCTCAAAAAGCTCTTTATCTCAAATTTCCAAAACTGAGGAAATACATAGATTTTAGGAATTAATGACAAGCTGTAAGGTTTTTCATTCTTTTCACAGAAAGGAATGTTCCACCACTTGTTTACTGGACACAATTTCAAGCCTGTTGGCTATTAATGATGTCAAACTTTACTAGTAACATCTACATTTAAGCTCTCAGTAAATGAAATGAGTTGAGGGTTTTTTAATGGGGAGGAAAAGCTATACAGATGCATTAACAAACATACATACCTCTGTTACCTATAACAGAGGTAGTTTTACTAAGCTGTCTAAAACTACAATGGACATTTTGCCAGACTCATTTGGGCAATAATTCTGTCTTTGAAAGATGTTGTTGATGGTTCAGTGATCTCTAGTCTATCAATTGCTTTTGCCTGATTGCTTTTTTATCGCTTTATTTGTTATTTTGGGTAAAGTAATTAATCAGAACTGAAAACAGAAGTGTACTCAAGTTCTTACTCACAAAGTAATAAGTCAGTGTCAATAAGAGAAATTAGCAATGACAAAATAAGTGCAAACTCCACTACAAATCAGAGGACGATATTGTGCTGTTACTCCACTACATTCATTTTAACATTATTAGTTACTTGTTTCTTTTTGCCGAATTAGATTCACTATATATTAATAAAATGCTTATGTATAATTTATGGATTAAATGATCACTTGTGTTCCACAAGTTTGTAGGTAACAACACCTTTTTGTCATCATTTTCAAATACAATTACATTACACAATAGAATACACAGTTTCCTTAGTGGAGAACTTTTGTTCTTAAAGTTACATTTAGGGGGCAGAAAAATTAATAAATCAAACTGACTTATTCGTCACAATCTAACAGATTTTTGAATATTAGTGATATTGTTCTTACTGTTGCTTACCACACCCGTCCTCCTTCCCCTTCTTCAACCACAGCCTCCAATCAGACCTTTTCCCTAAGGATGCTCCAAACTGCTGCTCATTAGAAACCAGTGCAGATAATAAAACCTGACTCTGGCGCCATTGTTTGACTCTGCTTTATTCATGTTTTTATCCAGGGAGGGAGATCCACAACACCTACTTCTTTGAAGTATTGGACTTTGTGTGGGTGTTACTAACTGACATACTCTACTATTTATGAGCTTCTCACAATCCCACGGGAGGACAAGTTCCTTTGTTGCAATCTGCTATCCAGTGAAAAGCTAAAACGTGTCATTTTTGTAGTCTTCGTTTAGTCCATCTGGCCTTTGTGCAATACAAAGCTCAAGTCATATATTCCAGAAAGCTTAGAAATTGCACACCACTTGTTCTCTTGCCCTCTCATTACACAGAGCTCAAAGACATCCACTGTTATTTTCAGCAGAAAAAGTGAATTAGGTCATGAGCTCTGTTTTCATATGACAGTGGGAATCAGGTTTTTCATTAATGCAGGACTGCTGCTGGCCAGTGAGAGGGGATCCCTTAGGGCAGGCTTTGTGCCAACATGCCTATTGTGATGCAGAGCCCAGCGAGAGCTGAGGGATGATAACGGACACGGGTATATACATTATCCTAGCCAGGCCTAACTGATGAGAATAGGGTGATTAAATGAAGGGACCACATTAGATGGTAAAATCTACAAAGCACTCTAATCACACCCTAACACTGCTCTTAAATCCTGGACTGAACACAGGAGTATAAATACATAAATGCAAGTACATTCAGTTTACCTTTTTATAGCAGACATAGCTGCTGCCTAAGGAAAATTACCAGATTAGATTTTTGAAGACAACGACCAGATATGTGAATGACTACACATGATAGATTTATTTTTTCTTCTTCTTCTTTCAGTACGGTGGATGAATATTCCCCTCAAAGAAAGGTAGGTAAACAAAAGTTGTTTGCTCTCTTTATAAAGACAGAAATCATTTTATTAAACAGAGCTGTCCTCTTTGAAACACTGAGGGGTGGGTGTTGAGGCTATTGTCCTCACAGTTCCTGTTAAGGACATTGTTCTGTTGTTCGACTGAAATCTACGCATTTCCCGTCTTTTTAGAGCAAGGCACTGTTCCACCAATTGAGCCTGAAAGAGAACGGGCTCCAGGCCAGATGCACACAGAGGGAGACCAAGGAAGGTAAGTTGTCAAATGAGGCGTTCTTCACACATTCCTCCCATCATACGTTGTTTCCAAAACTATTAAAGGGAGGCATGTAGTCTGAACAGTTGAACAATGGGAATCTCTCCAAAGAATGAACTGGGAAGGTTTGGAAATGCAAATGCCTGAGTCATGACTTATAAATTCTTTTTACCTTATTGGGATGAGTTTTTGCTTCTTTAAAAGGACAAGTTCACCCAACACCAATAGCACTTCTTGCTATGCAGATAATTGTGATTTTATCAGAGCAGAGGTTTTTAGAAATCGGTTTAAGAGGTTTCTATCTCTGGATAATCCACAGTCACTTTGAATAGGATTCATCTGGACTACTGCAGCTGTGGGTCAGTTGCTTTGCTCAAGGTCACTATGTTAATAAGCTGCAGCCCTGTTAAATCCTTTCCTTCCTTCTGTTTCAGAGACAGCAGACAGTGATTTAGTTGGATGGTTTCTTTCTATTCTAAGATGTGCTAAATGGTTAAATAATCTGCTGTGATGTTTGTAACTGGAAAGAAAGCCTTTAGAGGTAGTGGCCTGCTTTTCACAATAGGTTGATGAACTCCTCTTGTGGCTAAGCTCACCCCAGGATGCAGAGTAGGAAGATTTAGGTAAATTTAAACCTGATATAATTTAGTATCACTTCAGCATCTGACTACAGTAACATAAGGTAGCTACTATGTATGGTCTTCAAGTTAATTTGACAATAGTCAGAGCAGCAGCATAATACAAACACTACACCTTACTAGAACAATATTTTCTCTGTCTTCCAGTGTTGTGCCAAGTGTATATCACCATAGATTCGTACCTAAGTGTGAGAGCCCATGCTGGGGTGGTGGCCCAAGAGCTGTTGCAGGCAGTGGCAGAAAGGATGGAAATCCCCCAGGGACAACTGGTGTTAGTGGCTGTCACTTATCCTGGAGGTAAATACAAATCAGCCACAGAGCACCCACCACCTGTCAACTTCTCACTACAGTGTTAGTCTGAGCTGAAAGTCAGAATTCGTGTTTGTTGTCCACTGTACTTGTGATGGAGTTAAAGAATAAACAATCACACAGTAACATTATGCAAAATAATAGTGTTTTCAATATATTTATACTCATTATGAACAGAAAACTAGAAGAGAAAAAGTGTCCAGTTCAACACTAGTACACACTTCAATACATTATAGATCTGAATAGGTGAAGTAGAAATTAAAGTAAATATTTTCTTGAAAGACCATATGGTGTTTTCATTTCACATCATATTTATTTTTGACATGAATGTGTGAGATTGTAATCAGCAGAACTGACCTAAATATCTCCTCAGTGAGAACAGTTAAAAGGGAGAAGCATTTACAGTCAAGTAATATGAAGTCGGTATCTCTTATCAGTGACTGAAGTGACAGGCTCCCTCATAGTGGAGCCTGGCACAGAGAGTCTTATCTCTAACTCCTCATAGCTGCGTACACACTGCCTGACAGATTCTTAATGGTATTCTGATGTGTTTCTTCCCTTGTAGGTAGGCTCCTATTGCAGCCTCAGGACAGAGTTTTCTCTGATTCCTTACGGCCGGTGGGCAGGCTGCACATATGCAGGAAGGACCTGGGAGAAGTCCTGGTAGGAATATCACTGCAATGTGTCATTTCTATTTAAACATACATCTATTATAGTGTCAAAGTTGTGGTATGGTGTGTAAAGTAAATCTGGATAAACTGAGCTCTGTCTTAATTGTTTTTCTTTATTTTTATTTTATTTTTCATATTCAGAACCCATTCACAGACAACTCAGAGCTTCAACAGAGGACCGCTCACATACTCAATTTAAACACATGGGATCTGGCTGTTGCTCTCACCAACTCTGACTGGACCATCTTTGAGTCAATACATGAGGTGTGTCTCACAATTTATAGTCCTATTCATAATATATTGCCGCTAAAAGGTGCCCTTTGTGCTTCAAGGGTCAAAACTAATTTGAAGAGACATCAGAGATAATGCACTGTTATCACCACATCACCCTGTTCTGTTCAACTCATGAGCTGAACAGAACAGGGTGAGTCAAGATTCAAGAAACTTTATTAATCCCAGAAGGAAATTGTTTATGTTTTATTCCAGCAAGAACTGGTCTATTTCACCTTCAGTCGGCATGCCAGCAGTAGCCACACTGTGGTGTTAGAGCTGATGCTGCAGCGCTGCAATGAAATCCAGCTGTGGATGATGACTGAGGTGCTGCTCTGCTCGACACTCTGCAAAAGGGTTCAACTCATCAAGAAGTTCATCAAGATCGCTGCCCAGTTAGTATTTTTAGTATTTTGAGATTTCTTGATTCTAATCATGCAGATGGCAACTTCTCACACTGTTAAAACAATCCGAGCATGACTTGTAGATTTGCATGGAAATGCTGCCTCCATAGTGGCAATTCAATAAACTGCATTTTGGTGCTGCCCTAAGAAGTGACCATATTGTGTGTTGTGCTGCTCTGTTACAGCTGCAAAGCACAAAGGAATCTCAACTGTTTCTTCGCTATTATAATGGGCCTGAACGCTGCAGCTGTTAGTCGCCTCAGTCAGACCTGGGAGGTAATTATGTATTTTTCTTATAGGCTGGATTTTGTTTTTGATCTGTGACACTTTAAATATAATATATAGTATGTGACCCTTCTTTTACTTCTACAGAAAATTCCTGGGAAATTCAAAAAGCTTTTTTCAGAGCTGGAGACACTTACAGTAAGTGTACTCAATAAAAAGCATTGTCTAACCTACAAAAGAACAGATGTTTTTAATTCCTAAACATCAGGCGAAACATCAGGTCTGTTAGATGAGCATGCCATAATTAAGCTCTAACAAAGCATGCATGCACAGGCAAACACATTCCCCCCCTAGAGGATTAGACTCATTCGTTTTAAAAATGTCTTCACAGGATCCCTCGCTGAATCACAAAGCCTACAGGGACTCCTTCAAGAAGATGAAGGCACCAAAGATCCCTTTTCTTCCTCTGCTACTGAAGGGTGCGCTCGTTATTCTGTCACTTCAGTACCACACAACTAGTCTAACTCGGGGAGGAGGGCGCTGTGATCAGGCAGATCTGACGTGTAGAAACACACATTTTACCCCAGATACCTGTTGGTGAATACTAACAAAATGTACATGTGTTTTAGATATCACATTCATTCATGAAGGCAACAAGACGTTTCATGATAACCTGGTCAATTTCGAAAAGCTGGTCAGTTTTTCTTTTGCACAGAAAATACAAACAAGAACGTACAACATTTCTGAATCGAAAAGGTCATGTTTAATGTACATTTTTATTTGCAGCACATGATTGCAGACACAGTGCGGCTCATCCGGCATTGTCAGAAAGACTACATGGGTCAGTACTCAGATCACCTATTCTTCATTTTTATAGTGTTAGATAAAGGAATCACTAATTTTCTGGTCTATTTGTTATCAATGATGTAATGACATTTAAAAAATGCAAATATATGACTTATATATCATATAACTTCAATCAGTTTAATACTCATTTTTATTATTGTCATTTTACAATGATGTATTGGCAAATAATTTGTCAATAGTGCAACAGGTAGAACGTTACTTAAATATCTCATTATGGTTAACAGACTTGCACGTTGATAAAAGATGACAGAAGTTGGTCTTCATACCATGAATAATGTGACGTAATCACGAACAGAGGCTCATGTAAATGAATGTTTGAAATTCACAAAAGTGTAATAGTGCCCTGGATGTTGCTGTGTTGGAAGTAAAATCTTCTTTCCTTCCAGGAAATGGCATCACACAGAAGAGCAGCTCTGAAGCGCGAGCCTACATTGATTACCTTCACATTATCGACAATCAGCAGACTCTGTTTGAACTGTCACACAGGCTGGAGCCTCGTGCGTAGAGAGAAGCTCTTCCCGCTCCGCCAGCCAGACTGACGGATTGCCAAGGAACAAATCTATCGCTGTCTCATCTATCTCTCAGGACTCGGTCAGCAGTCAGAGGAAAACTGCATGATCCTGGCCCACCACTGGAGGAAGCTGCTCAGACAGGCTTTCTAATCAGAGACCGGAATAAGCAGCAAAAGACGCATTTTAGGTTAAATGCATAAATATTTGTGTAAATTCTCATCAGAGTCACTGATCCAGCACATCTGAAAGCAAGCCTAAGCAATGTTATTCAGCTGCAGAGCTGCAGTGCCAGCAGTTTAACTTCTACTTGTGCTGTCTGTTGGCAAGAAAGACCAGCAGCGGTTTAGAGCTGCAGATGTTCACCCGTTTGTGTAGATCTGTAGGTTCAAACTGCCGCTGCTGCTTAAATTTCTTTTCTACAGCTGGCAGAGGTTGGCAGAAGTACAACTGGTCTGAAAACAAGCCAACAGCTCCCCTTTGTGGAGAATTAAAGAGTTAGTGTTTTGCTAGCAGATGCCAGCAGCAGATGAGGTGCTTCCTATCTAATACAAAGCTACATATGACAAAGATAGAAACATACAAATCACATTCTTGACTCTGATAACAGAATGGGAGACAAAATCCTAAATCAGACCACATCATTTACATTAGGTCACGACATGCAGACGAACTCATGACATGTTTTTATGTACAGGCTGATTATACATCTGGCAGCAGAGGGTTGTTTTTGTCCGCTTTAACCAAAGAGTACTTCAGTTAACGTGTCTATAAACACATACACTCGGTCTGATGTGATCCAGATCCTCTGTGCCTGGTGTAGAACCAGTCAGTACTAAATCCATACAGCGTATGCACAACAAATGCAAGTCTTGCAACCAAGACTACAGAAACACTGAAATAGTTTTTTGTTAAACAGTGAAATATTTCACATTTTCATTATCTGTAAGGGGTATTACACAGTTCAGATGGTATTACTGCAAGAAACTAGAAAAAGCTCTACAGCATGCTGTATTTCTTTAGTGTGTGGGTGGGCGTGAAAAGTTATGTGTCCCTGTGTGTGAGTTATGATCACATGTTAGTGCCAAATACCATAAAAATGCCCTTTCAAATTAATGCTAATTGGACTTCTTTTAAAAGCACTGGCGTAGGATTTCCATGCAGTTGAGCTGTGGACAATCAGTTAAATGAAGCAGCAGATGCGTCCTGTTACTTCTCTGTTAGTCTAAAGTTCAGGTTAAAACACAATAGAATATTTTCCTCTCATCACAGGATCAGCATTCAGCTTTAGATTTGTGCTAACATGCTTTTTTAAAAACAATGACATAGTGACTCACAACCCTTCTTTTGAATTTGTGGACTGAATCAAATCAGCTCCATCACTGCGCTACAGCTGATCGCTTGTATGCTAAATAAATGTCTTGATGTTATAGAGGTTAAAACGAGTTCTATTGTGTTTTTGGGTGAACTGTCCCTATAAATAAAGAGCAATAGCAACACTACAGCACCTTCTGGATAAGAAAATCAAAGCCATGTGCTTATGTACAGTGTGTAGTAACAGCACTGTCTAGTCACAGAAGTTACCATATTTCTGCCCTGAGGTTGGCTGTTTTAATTAGGCATTGTGGAAGAATTCTGGAAATTTAATTTGTATATTTTAGATTTTTAAACCCACAGTCCCAAATGTAGATAACATGCTTTAGCAGTATTTAGTTTATTTTGAATTTATATCATCATAAATGTACAGCTGTTCCTGTTTGCATTGTATATTCTGGATACAGATTTTTATTTATTTCAAAATTATTTATTTGTTAGATTTTATGTATATATTCATTCAGTTCAATTACAAGTTTTTTGCAGGCGCTGTTTCGGGTGGTCTGCATGATGTGGTAAACCATGGATTGACCACCAATGTCAACTGTGCATGCAATAAAATATTTTTTCATCATCATGAAATTGTTGTTGTTGTAAAATATATTTCTGCATGTATAATGTGTTTCAGAATTCATTCAGTGGTACTTTCTTTATATAGCAATACTGTGTTTAACCTGGATTATAGCAAAGCAATCAAAAGAACACAAAATAAGCTAAATACATAGGATGAATTACATATAATTTAACCACACACATAATTTCTCATGGGCTATGGTTAAGATATTTAAACAATACAATAGAGATGACTGATTGAGGACACTGTAGATTTGTATATTAGTATTTATGAAAAACACACTGTGGGTTAGTAATACCACAAAGAAAACAGAAAAGGTTCTGCTGAATGTAAAAAAAAAAAAGAATTGAATATGCAGCAGTGTTTCATGCTCCAATATTACATTCTCACATTTTTGTATTCAGAGGCTTCCATCCTAGCTTCTTTGCAAAACATTTTTTTATAATTAATAGGTTAATCTGCCTCCTCATAAAAAAAAATCATACCACCTCAGTAAAGAATGACGCTTCACTGCCTCTCTGTGGCTGCAAAGGGCTACTGTACAAAAAAGACATTTTTATTGGCGACTCGGTTTGTGTTACTTTGGTGTACGTTGTCCTGCAATCAGCTCTTTAAAGAAATGTCACCAATTGCTTTAAATTGCAGAACATCAGTAGGTAAATTAACTTTTACGTATATTTTGTTATCTGTACTTCCTGGTTTAGGCCCATTTATTTCTGTTTCAGGTTCACAAAGGAACACTGCTCTCATCTGGATAGCAATTACATAATTATTTTCTTATCTTAGGGATCCATGTGTTTACATAGAAAGTTGTACTAAATAGGTTTGTGTTTAATAAGTTTCCACAAGCTAACTGCTGATTTAGATGCGGTACACAAACAGTGGAAAAGATTGCTGGTCAACAGAGCTTATTTTTGCAAATCATGCCAAGGTTCTCTAAAATAGTTTTATGTATAAACACACTGTACACTGATTTTCACAAATTTACAGTATAATATTGCAGATAACCTGGACAGCTCTTTCATTTTCCAGTATATAAAAATACGACACATCATCTACTGGCCATTGTGCTGTCACAATTTTCTACATGATTCCAATGTGCTTGTTTACATAATCCATGTGTTACAAGAAGCTAAAAATATTTTTAAAAAATAAAGAAAGAAATCCTGTGTAATCTTTGTTAAAATTTTGGATGACAAAATCATCAGTACACAATGTCTTCCTTGGGTGCTTTGGGGCGGAGGTTTAACCCAGATGCCCTTGCTGACTTTAACCAGGTGTCCTGCTTGGCCTTTAACATGACTATCTGTAGCACGACCCCTGCTGCGCCGGGTCTCGTACCCTGCCATTTCCTCCCAAACACTGCCAGCACTGTATCATTTCCCTGTCACCAAATGACTGGCTAGCTGCTGTGGCATGCTAATGAGAGGAACAGAGAGCAGATGAGGAGAAACTACAGGAAGACTGGTTCTTCATTTCCCCTGTGCAATACAATACAAAGAATCAATCCACCATCCTCCACTTGTCTGTCTGCAGCCCATTTGGCTGCAGGGAGAAATTAAGAGCAACACAGCAGTTATTAGTGTTAGACAAAATCTCATTTGAGAAGATAAGAGTGCTGATTTCTGTGATTCAGTGGCTGTAATTTCATAATGTCACTTGTTTATCTTAGCAAATAACATTGCACCTGACTGTTTCATTCTGGTTATATTAATATTGTATGAAGTTCATTCTCTGATACTGTTTTGTAAACAAAACAAACAAAATGAATGTAAAAATCAAATAACCTTAGAGAAGTTTTTAGAATAAATGCAGCCTATTTTTTTTGAGTAGTTATATTATCTCCAATTCATCGCTAACAAATTCCTTTTAGGCACCATTTCCACAGCATGTTTTTTTTCCTCTCACTGCAGTATTGTGCTACGATTTCAACGTCGACACTGAACTCCTGAAATATTTTAATGTATCTGACATACAGAAGACTTGAAACTCAGTTTACTTCAATGAAATCAGTTTTACAGGATTATGTTTTAGATAAGAAGACTTTTTCTTTAGACTCATTCAAAGTTAAAGGTTTTTATTGGGTTCATATCGAGTTAATCAGATGCTAACAGAGAGTGCAGACAGATAAATGATGGGTAATCTAATGTGTTGCTTTCTCACAGAAAGCTATCAGTATCTTTGAATAGGTTTATCCCACAGGCCAAGCTGAATGAATTACACTTAGTCTGTTAGTATTCTGCCTCTGCCGTACAAAAGGTCAATGTCAAATGCACCTCATTTAAAAGTCAATAGCAACCATGCACATCATCTCCTGGGAATTCTGTCCGGGAACCCTCCAGACGGCACTGTGTATCATTCAGTTAGCAGAGGGCACTCAGAGAGCTTTTTTAATCTTGACCTTCCAATAAAATATGCTCCCTATCCAGAATTACATGGTCCAAACTGGAGACATAAGCTCTCAACAAATCATGCCCAGACTAAACCATCTCAAAAGAGAGGTTCAACAGTGTCGCACACAGACACAACAGGTTTAAAATTGGATAAACATGCATCTCTATTTCTTTATCTACTACTATTACTACTTCTTTTCTTAAAATATAAATAAACACTAAAATGGCAGTGTTGTCAGCTAAAAACTAATCAGTAACAAAAACAATAATAATAAGATTGTTAAGAGTGTTTTAACAGTTTGTGTTGAATCAGTAATTATCAAAAAAACACTGTCTACAACTATTTCTATTTTTACACTGTTTACAGAATACTTTTGGTGAACATTGTAATACTTAACTACTCACACTGGCACTACCTGCCAGTCCCACAACGTCTCATACAGACAGCAGCAGTGCCACTCCTGCTACAATCCATTTGGAAGAAGGTTGTTTGGTTCGCAGGTGGAAGGTCCAAACATATGTGTGTCCGCGCTGCTTAGTGCGATACACAGGACACTCGTAAGTACTCTTGAGCTCTTGCTCCTCGGCAGGCACAGCTCTGATATACAGTACTGGCATGTCTGGAGTCAGATCCCTCAAAACTGCCTCAGAGATGACCCCAGACTGAGTGTCCCAACATGCACCTAGAGGGACACAAGACAGAGATACTCATTTTACCAAGGTATATGTTGCAAAATACTTGAATCTATGTAACTTAAGTCAGTACACCAAGATATGTACTGGAGGGAAATTAAAGTTGATAAATTCTGACCTTCCATGAACAGTCCGTGGATGTAGGCACCCTCCCGTGGTGGATGTCCAAAGTCATCTTTAGTCTTTTTCGTTACATCCACTGTCAAAGTCATTTTATCCAGGGGCCACTGATTGTTACGAGCGATGCTCTGCAGCACAGCTGGTAAAAAAAGGAATCTGCATGTTAATGCTATGTAAAATTACTATATTAAATTAACATTTCTTGTGCTTCTTGTACATGTGTAATCTAAATCATCTTCTTGCTTACAGAGTGAGAGCTCACCTGTGAGAAAGGACTGTGGATTGAAGAGTCCTGAAAGCCAAACAACTGCAGGAAGAACAAAGTCTTGGGTCCAGCTGTCCAGCTCACGACAGCTATACATTAGATCATTAAACCTACAAAATATATAATGATGAATTAACAAGCTTGCATATAAGTAAAGGAAAAATATTATTAGGAACAGAGTAGTCACCATTGTGCCAGTGTTTTAACTGAGGGATAGGCCAGTCTGGCCCAGGTATCTGGGACTGAATCATTGTACAGGGCAGACTGCAGAGTCTCCATACTGGAAGAGATGGTGAGTTCACCCTGTGATGAGGAAATGCCTCATTAATAATAATATGAAGTATAACTAATAGAACACAGCTGTCTTAAAAGTAAATATCATGGTAGACTATACCTTCATGCTAAGACTGAGCTCAGTAAGGGACTTCCGTATTTCTGCTAGCAAAAGATTCATATGTTCACATTCCTGTAAACAGACTAAAATGTAGGGGTTTCGCTCTGTTGTCTTTGTGATCATCTCTGCCATGTTATACTCCTCAGGAAGCTTTTCAAGGATGTCTTCAATGACAGACTTGACCTGACATATACAATAAACATGTTAAAGTTATTTATGTAAGTAGACCAGCTTTTTTTTCCCCATTAATGGTTCTTTCTGCCTGCACACCTTCTCCTCTTTGCTTTGAGCTTCCCCTTCTACTCTGAAGAAATCTTGGGGCTGCAGTTCCAACAGAGTCCTTATCACGTTGTTTGAGGTAACAGTGAGGCACTCCAGCTCAATATTCGGATGTAGACCATAAAGGCTGGGGTTCTCAGATGGGAGATGTTCATCAATATAGCGATGGTAACCACTGTAGTCCATGAATGGAGGAGCCAGAAACCCAGGACACAAAAAGAGCTCTTCTTCAAACTATGGATCGCAAATGTAAGAATAAAAAGATGAAAAAACACATTAACAAACAAAACAGTGTAGTAGTTGTGTAGCAGTGTGTTTTAAAATTCAGCAATGAACAGCAGTGCATCCCTCATCTGTGGGAGTAAAACTAATTAATTCCAAGTGAAGCATCTAGCAGCCCAAAACATGCTAAAGAGCAAACTGCTAAATAATCACCGTATAATGCTTTCAGTGGTGTGTCACGCAGCAGCTGGTAGCTAAATCTGGCACAATGTGCAGAGAGTTAACAATACAAAAGTGTGGGCAGATGATCAGCGACAGCAAATACTAAGTGCAATTCTGAATAAATGAAATAAGGAGTGAATTAATTATTTGATTATTCATACAGACACAGAGGCTAAAATCAGTTAGAATTGAGAATAAACACACAAGACTTCTTTTCATTCCTACTGCAATTTAGGTTTATATCCCAAGAGGGCACCCTTTACCATGACAACACCACTAAAATTCATCTTTGCATATTTCCTTTACAATTGACAACAGTGACACCAAACATACTAAAACTCTTGAGCCTAAATTTAAATTAGTGATTAAACACTTTTGTCATTCTGAAAATTACATTTGAACCAGTTCAAATTAACTTTAGTGAATTTGTGCAGTAGAACCAAAACAAAGCAATGACTAGGCAATTCTTACTTGACCACATGAACACTGACTCACCATTTTTGGATGCATGAACTCTTGCAGGTAGGTCTGACAAAGTCTTCTATCCCAGTCATCAGTAATGTGTCCTCCATACATGATCTCTCCAAAAAGATAGCACAAGTCTTCCCAGGGCACCTGCATGGATTATAATAGACATAGGTTGTAGACTAATATCAGTGCAAACATATAAAATGCAGTAATTAAATTATTAGAAGCATGTTGCAATATGCATAATAAAGACAAATGTTATTAAAACAATTTCCAGGATATCAGTAATACTTTTGTTTTCAGCAAATTTAGTGCAACTTTTTAATTTTTTTTCTTCCTTTGAAACTTCAAGCACTAACTCTTTGATCTCTTCCCAAATGAGCGTTTTTAATGATTACAGTAGGGAAATGTAACAAAATTATGTTTCTTTACACACACTGCTCTAATGTATGACAGAAGCGTCTTTTCTTCAGCAGGAGATTATGATCCGTGAGGGTGAAGGAGGAAGAAAAGAATCTGTGATTCATAACAAATTACAAAAGCTGGAGGTTCACAATCATTTGTACCTGTATTGTTTTGCAAATTGCTTCCTTCATCAGCTCTAATTGCAGTGATCACTTATGTAGCGTTGTGAACTGTCACATTGGCTGCATGTAATTACATTTAGGATAACGCTTCATTGCCCTCCTAATGAATTCTCTGTATACGCACATACAGGTTACTGTTTGGTTAACATAATGAAGGACATTCGTTTTTGTAGGGCAGAATACCTAGGAGATATAATTGGTTGTGACCAGAGTAATAGGTGTTCTAAAAGAAATACATTAGGAGTTAGGGGTGCAGCTCCCCAAGAATGGATTTTTTGTCTTCATAAAATAAAGCTAAATTACAGGTTGCGTGTTAATAGTTGTAAGAGAAGAAATGTAAAAAAGAAGGGTATGAACATTTTTCACAAACAACAGTGGAACAAAAGTAATTGGAGACACTCTACAGTAATTCCGCATCCCTGTCTGACAATGACATTACTGCAAACAGCATTTGTATTATAGATTTATATAGCTTAAGAGAGTAATAAAAGCAAAATGTTGAAATATATTTAGAAATAATGGTGAAGATACTTTGGTGTTGGCTTCTAAGTAGTTGTACAAGATATTTGCTGAGACGGTGAGATCTCCAGTGCTGAAGGGGTAGTTATGGTTCCACCCTTGAGGACCAAATTTACGGCGCTCTGTAACACAAGCATGGAAGAAGCAGAGCGAGAAGAACATCGAGTTGAAGTCCTGTTCTCTGGAACACATATCCAGAGTGTCCTGAAATAAGACAAGTATTAATTGCTTAATACAGGTTACCCAATTTCCTATAAAATGCACTTATAGAAATAATTCTAAATTTTCAACACACTTGACTGAAGTTGTTGAGAGCTGCATGCAGACTGGCATTCAGGCCAGTTGGGGGCTCATTGGTGATTTTGATGGCATCCTCTAGTATGCCTCTGGGGATTACATGCTGTTCAGGGCTACGTGGTGGTTCCCCAGTGATGAAAAGCCTGTAGTTGGGGTGACTGGCCTTTGCTGCTTCCTCCAGAAAAGCATCCAGAAAGGGTAACCAGTGAGCCACCAGGTGTACATTCTAAAAATTTAACATTTCAAAAAGATTAAAAAAAAAAAAAGATTAGCCAAATATTGTTGTCCTGCTGTATGTTCTGAATAACTAAGAAAACATCCAGCAAGTCACTTAGCTACAGGTTTCTCCCTTTAAAGGAGGCATTTGTGGAGCTGATCTAGCCAATTATGGCTTTTATTGAACCAAATTGAGTTTATTTCCATGGCTCAGGGGATAAGATAATATCATTAGGTGTTTAACAGGCTGGTTGGAATAACTGTCTGAAGTCACTGAAGTGTACTATTCTCTACCTGGAGAATGACCCAGTGTCCCAGTTCAAAGGCATTCCTCAGAACTCTTTCAGCTACCTCCTCCTGACCCTGTCCCAAGGACACGTTGTGCAATGTGCCCTGGTCAATGGAAAATCCCAGCTTCAATCCTGAAAAGGAATATTTTTCCAGTTTATTTTTTTATTGATATTTACATTCACGAATACCTATCCCTGTCAAGTCATCAGAACGAAGAAATAACAAATGTGCAGTACCTAGTTTCTCTACATGCTTGAGCGGATCCACTCCAGGTGAGAGGATGAAGAACACAGCAGCTGAGGGGCCACTGTCCTCATACAATTTGTAAAACTCCAGCCTGGCAGTGTCCACATATTTTGTTCCCATGCTCTCCTCCACAAAGTTCCTATCAGGAAACATTGACAAAAATCTGAGTGATATACTGATATATTTTGATATATTTGAAATGTACTTTAGTCACTTTCGTACTTTAGTGCATAGATCATCCTATCAGGGCGAAGTGCTCTAAGGATGATCAGCTTTTGGAGAGAACTTCTGTTCTTCCAGTCCTGTGGAAGTCTTTCCTTCTCAGGAACAGTAGATTCAACAATCTTCCTCCAGCGCTTTGGTGAGCTCTCTATGTCTCGGTCTAGTGCACTGAAGTTCTCCATTATAGACACTGTCTATATCCAAATAACAGATATTTTAAGAGCTGCTAGTCCATTACCATTAGTCTTGTTATACCACATATGTTAATGATCTATACTATACCTTAATGGCTCCCCAGGTATGTGGAGAGAGGAAGGACACAGGACTGACTTTGCTGACTTCCACAGGGAAACGTAATAGGAAGTCAAATTCCTGAGCATCAATCAGGTCCCGCTTGAGCAGAATCTGAGGCAAAATACCAAGATCAGTTTGTAATGATCTATGTTGAGTACATTTTTTATTAAATAATTTCCACAACAACTGGCAGAAAACTTAAAAGGGTTTTAGTAGACTCAAAAAGGTTGAATAAGTGCTTCTAAATGTGAAACAGCCATATGAAGGACAGCCTTCAGAGCAGTACAATTTCTGGGATGAAAACAGTTGGCGCAATGACAGATAATTGCATTATGCCATCCAAACCGGCCCCCTTGTCAGAACCAACTGTCTGAACAGCAGCCTTAGAGCAAGGTGTGAGAGGTAATCAATAGCAGCGTATGGTCCTGCTGACTGCTTTTAATTGAAGTTAATGTGGGGGCAGAAAAATACTTTGATTGATGAGGATGACAGGAGGCCCCACCTTTGAGGCGGCCCTGAGTCCCTCACCTGGAAGGCAGTGTGTGACAAGAAGGTTAACTTGTCTCTCTCAAACAGGCCCTGGCTGGCATACAGGAATACAGAATAGGTGATGGCCTCCATGAGGGTGTGCACTCTGGTCCTCACATCCTCATCCCATTCTGCATGCTTCATCGCTTTGTTAAACACTTTGTTAAAGGCCTGAAATACATTTAAAGGGAGAATTAGTGCTATCATAAGGAATACATGCATATTGCCAGGAAGGTGTGCACTGGATTGGCAACTGAACACAAAAAAATTCCGGTATAGAAGCTGACATTAAAGGTGATTTGTAAGGATGGTGTCACCAAGAGAATATCACCAACATCACATCACATCATCAAGAATAAATTATAGACAGCACTAATTTTAAATAAATCCAACAAGAATTTGGCCACAATGGATTAAGAATTGTTTGAAATTCTGTACAAAAGGTGTTAGTCGCCTGAAAGCACATCAGGGCTAAAGGTTTCACCTTGAGAGAAAACTGGTACATGGGGTTAATCTTGCTGAGGTCATAGATGATGAAGAAGAGGAGTGAAGCTCTCTCAGCTGCTGGGCGGTATAGTTCTCGAGCCTCGTTGATCTTTGTCTCGTTCTCTCTGGCCTCCACCACCTGTGTTCCAATTGCACAAAATGAGCTATTAGGCTCTCAGTCATGCTTCAAAACCCTCTCATTACACATATTCCTAACTACACATCATTTGCAGCTAATGCAATAAAATGAGGCACTTGCTGCTGTGTGACATTCAAAAACACTTGAGTAAAAAAAAACAATTATAATAACACATGCACTCGAATACAGTCGGACAACTAAGAGGACCCTGTCGGTCTAGTAAACTCACCTTGTACTCAATGTGAGAGGCTGTGGTCTTGGTGTTCTCAAGTTGCTCCACCAGAGAAATATCACCAAGAAAATTGCCGTGGGCTGCAGAGAGGCAACTCAGCAGGTCATCCTCCAATGTCTTGAGTTCAATTTTGAAGTAGTTCTGTTGTGTTGTGAGTTCCATCTTGGGTAATGCACACAAAACTGAGATTAATTAACTTTTTAATTAATTTAACCTGGAAGTTGAGTCATGCCAACTGAACTTTCCTGTCGAAAGGTTTCACTACTCATCTCAATAGGTCCTTCTTAGACTTAGACTTTAGCCTAACAAGAAAGAAGTCCAGGTGCCATGATTCATGTTCCAGATAACTTCACCCTTATTACTGAGAATCTTCACTCCCTTTTCTATTTCATGTGATATAACTAATAGACAACAACTAAAAACCACAAAAAATTACTATAATAGTCTACATCATTCATACAATGCTTAAGAGTTCACCTTTTGGGCCTCCAGATCAGGCCTTTCCTGGGATACTACCTGTCCCAGCAGCTGTTCTTCCAGGCCCATGGGAGTAACTGTGAAGTTGATGAGAGTAGTCTGGGCCTGGAGCTCAGGAGGGAAATGAGGATTGGCCAACTTGGTGTGAATAATGAGTTGAAAGTTACTGTTGTATTTACACTCCTTGCCCCCAATCCGAATGTACCTGGATAATAGGTAAGTACTGTTTTATTAGCCAAACAGAAGAATAACGTAACAACCCTTATTATATTTTTCTTTGAGAAAGACAATGAAATTGATGAATGTAATAAACAACAAAAAGTATAATAAATTTTTTTTTTTTATTGTTGCAGTTCAGGAAGTGTACTCTAAAATATGGTAAATTCAGCTTTGTTGTTGTGGTACACAATAATTAAAACATTTCCAGCTATTTGACACAAGTTTCTATATCACATGATCATCATCATCAAAAAATAAGCATAACAATTTATTAACTTATTTATATATTTTTTTCATGCTTAATCTTTAAGCAACAAAGACAGATGTCTCAAAAGTGCTATGAATGAAATAATCAAGTTCAGAGCTTAACAAAAACAAAAATCTAATCAAATTTGTTCTAGTTGGTTTTGTCTTATCAGAAAGTTGTTACATTAACTTTCAAAGTGACAAATAAATGTTGATTAGATTACGATTACATGGCACGATGAGCCACTACATGAAACATCACCAGTGCTTTACGTCATGAACAATGCAAGTGCTTGTAATACGTTTTTAGACAATTAAAAAAGGATGTGGACGACGATCCTACAGAACATCTGAACTGTGGAAGTGCAAACCCTCTGTTAAAGTGTATTTTCTTCTAGTGCATCTGAGTCCATTGATCTCACACTTTCATGCACTGCAAAATCAACAGAAGAACAAACTTCACTCGGACGCCAAAGTTCACTCTAAACAAATCATCTTGAATAAATATGAAAGATTATCACCACAACAGCCAATATTTATCTATTCCTGCATTTCAATTAAATTAGCACTGGCTTGACGAACCTGGTGGCATTTCATTTTTCTCTAATTACCCCTTGGATGTCAGGCAAGGCCCCAATTTTACGGCACAGGTTCCTCATGGCCTGGGTCTGGTTCAACTCTATATCTTCACAAGCCAGAATTAATGTACTATTGATAGAACCATTACTCCACCAAATTAAAGTCCTTGTTGATGGATTGGCTTGTAGTTTTCCGTCAGCCATGAAAGGAATAATTAGTATTCATTACTTCACACTCTACAACATTCCAATTATTAATGAACTTCAGCTGTGGAGCCCCGCAAGATCCATCATAGTTGCTGCAGCAGGTTGTATTAATCATCGACAGAAACAAGTGTGTGGGTCATCTACAAGAGATAAACTTATAATCAGATTTACTATGATGAATTGTTACGTCTGGACAGACAGGACTTCAGAAGACGCTCAATGAACATGTACTAACATATTCATACAAAGATCAGTGCTGAAAATATGCAAACATTTTTGAGGGGTGTCAAGGCAGAATGTCAATTTAAGTATTTTCTATTTATCTGTTCATGAAATATGCTATATTTTGCTTGATGAGGGTAACTGATAACTGAACAAATGTCATTATAGAGCAGTTATTTTGGTGCCACTGTTATATTTTTGAAGCAGGTAGCATTAACGATGTTTAAAAATCAAATCTGATCCGATTCATGATCAGAAACAAGGCATTTCAAACAAGTGCCAGTTTGGTTGGCATGTGCACAAGTCTTATTTCTAACAAAATTACAGATCCACTGAGTTATTTGAGACAGTGTAAATACATGTGATATTATTATATATCCTATTAAATTAATGGAAACAAATGTTAACAAAACAGCAATATGAAATTATTGAAGTAGCAGTCCTTATACATAACCATGACCAGCTCAGCTGTTTAATATTCATCACACCTAAAGAATATGAACACAGAAAAATACATTTATCAATAGTCTTGAGGGGCCAATCAATATGTGGACCTCAGGGATTCAGAACACGTACCACAAATTCATTTATAGTCTAAAGAATGGGCAATAATAATGCATTCAGTCATGTCTTTCTGGTGTTTCGATGCTTGGTGAGATTCAACCAGCTGGTAAATCTGCTCCTATTGTCTCATTCCACAGAGTTGTGGCCATATTGACTTATGTATCAACAGAGATCTATACTATACAGTGAATTAAAATGTTTTTGATGTTCAACAAAACATTTACTGATGGTGAGCTGGTTTGCTGTTTATTTAAATAAGTAAATACGTATGTTTTTATCACTTTTATTAAAGTGAAGCAATGTGTTAATAATGCAGTTTCAGTACCAACCTTCCTCTTTTAATAGTACTTCTACCAAGCAGAGGCTCCAGGACTGGGTCCATCTTTTCTTGCAGATTTTCTATCAGAACTGTTTCACCACAGACAAGGGCTTTTTCTATAACATCTAGGTAACTGTTAAATCAAACAACAGAAAAAACAAGCACATTTTTATGGTTTAGTACTCACTGACTTATTAAAACAGGAATCTGTGATTGTAAACAGATAATAGCTCCTTCTCACCCTTTCTGCCCCAGCTGCACCACCTTCAGCTCTGACCCCAGTCGGTTTCTGATCCATTTGATGCCCTGCTGCTGTGGGTCAATGATGAGTGGCCAACGCTCACTGGTGGTCAGGATGGCAGCATTCTCGATGGACATCCTATCATTTGGCAAGCCCTGGTTATGCCAAGCAGCCACAGTGGCATCGTCTGTAATCATGAGGACTGGATCCAGGCCGTCTGTCAAGGGTACAGAAACCTGGAACAGAAATCAAGAAATGATGTCACTCTAGCTGGAGCACTGGTGGCAAAGCCTCCAACAAGTCAACAAGCCTCAGTTCACAGAATTTATCAAAAACAAGTGTAGTTTAAACAACACACACAAGGCTGATGCAAAACTGATCTTACCTTCAGAGACTGGAGGAAAGGTATCCACATGTTGTTAAGAAGCTCAACACGATACTGCCTGGTAAAGTAGCCCATGTAAGAGACAAATGCTGATGTGAGGAGGACATCTCCACACAGGGTTTTCTGTTGCTTTTCATACTGAACAACAGCTTGGGACCAACGCTCCTTCTCTGACTGCAAGATACAAAGACCGGGCTTCAATATCCTTTTCAAAATATGCAGAACACACACACATACACACACACACACGTGCAGGAAGAGCAAATGACTAAAGAAGAATCTAAACCTTAGTGAAGGGTACACACTAGGCAGTTTCTCACCCCAATTTATTTGATACTAACAAATATAGGAAATTATATAAACAGTAAAGCACACAACTGCAATTCCCTTAAAATAGCTTAAGAAGCTTGGCTGTAGTTGCACTCAGCATCAATTTAGTATTCATTTAAACCTTCAATACTATGACTGTGACAGCCCTACAACAATAAATCATGCATGGCATTTTCTTAGAAGGGGCTGTGGATCTAGAATATGTCACATAATAAATTTTTAGACAGTTAAAAATCACTATAATTTCACTCTAATGTATTATGGATTGCCTGTAATATCACTCAGTCTCGGGTGAGACATTGTTAATTTCCAACAGCTGTTGAGGCTTTGAGTTAAGTTAATGATTAAATATAGACGGCCTGATTTATTAGTCTGAACACTATTGCTTCCAGGTCAATGCCATAAAGACAAAACATTTATCTTGATATGCTTAAAAGCCAAGCTGTTCCATGGAAACCACATTTATTTTCTGGAATAAGAAAGTCGAACTTACAAAACTGCAATCAGTTTTAGCATCCATAAAGGTAACAGATACCGTAGCCCAAAAAGGCATAGAGAAGGAGTTAAATAGATAGAAATAGATAGAGATCTATATATTTTATAACTCCACCTTGGTACTTTTTCAATTTGTTAAAAATAAATAGTTAAAAAACTCCAGCACAAACATACTGCATGCATGCTATGTATACAATAAATACACATTGTGTAGACACATAGCCTGTCTACTGCACTGACCGAGAACAATGTTAATATAGCATTCCTACCATCTCTCTTCCTTTTCATTTGGAAACTGTTCAGCCTGCCATTTGCCCAGTTCAGTCATGCGTTTGCTGTGGTCCATCCCTCTCTACCTGTCTCACAAGTGCCCAGTATGCTGTTGAGCCAGGCTGTAAAATCTCCCTTTGCCTGGTCTACTCACACAATGTCAGCCTATCCTGCCAGGACATAACAACTTCTAAGGAGGATCACTGATGCAATTCAATATCCAGCACCTCTCTGTGCATGCCTCCAACAAATTGACAGTTCATTTTATGCCAGGTCAGCCCAGTGACACCACCAAACTCCTCTATGTCTCCTTGTTTACCTCTAAGCCTTTGACTAGTCGGTTGGCCAGCTCTATGGTCTGGTTGGTTCGCGCCACCTCCTCCTGACAACTGATTTTCTCAGCTGTAGCACTTTCAAACTGAGCTGTTAGGCTTTGGAGACTGGCATCAAGATCCTGGAGAAACAAACCAATAGAAGCCATGGAAAATAGACACTAATAAGAACATTTAGCTTTTAGGCTAAGTGATTTAGAGTAAGTAATAATAATATTTTTGCACTTACAGCCAATTTCTTTTGAACTGCCAGCAATTTGGCTGTCGCCATTTCTAGTTCTGTATTAGCTTGAGATAATGCAAGCCTTTTTGGAACAACCTCACAATATATCTGAAAAAGGACACATAATGAAAAAAGCTCTATGGTGATAAATACACCTTCTTCCAGGAAATACTTTCAGTATATAACATTTATTGTAACTACAGCTTATCTGAAGGCATTGCCAGACCTCGTAGTATCTAATGATGTTAATAGTCCAGGCACAGAGACCGGCTGCAGCTGTAGATTTGGTTCGAACAAGATCAGGGTGAAATTCTGGATTTGTCAGATACTCTTTTTTCACCACTTTCAAACAGGACTCAGGTATGTGTTCCTTGTCATATGACATGAGGGCCTGCAAGAAATCATCCACCTGATCCACATAAACACAAAACAGGGGATACATTAATACCTGCACTGGTATTTTGGGCAAACTTTAAGTGCTGTTACAAAGAATCTTATTCTCATAAACCTATGAGAATAAGAAACATACAGACCATCTTATAAGTGAAACAAGTGTAACTTGTCATAACCTTAAGCCAATGTTTACAAAAGGATTATTGTAATATAATTTCTTACTCGTCTGTTGTTATGCATGTAGGTTGTACCTAAAGTTTAGCACTTGGTAGTGATACTGGAAGATTAATATTTTATGCAATCTGTGACTACATTGTTAAACACACTGATCTAACACTAACTAGGTGAATGCATTTACATATTAATGGAAAACATAAAAATGCCTTTTTAACAGTGTTTTTCAACTTTAACCAAATTCAATTAAACCAATACATTCAAAAACTACATAAAATGATAAATGCTAACAAATGTGCTTCTGGAAAAGATAAAATAACCTCTATTTCATGGGAAAATTGACTGGCTCTTTAAAAAACAAATACATCCTTTTATAGCCACACTTCCATTAATAGTCACTAGAGGTTGAGAAACAGGTCAACACACTTGCACTCCCAGTGAGAGAGAACATTCATAGAGCCTCCAGCAGCGATGTGAACACTGGAGAGATGCTGGGTAGGGCCAGGGTCAAGGCCAACACACAAATTAGATTGGCATTAATCAGGCAGATGTGACTGACATGATGACAGCTTAACCTTGCCCATGAAGGCCCGTGCTGCCTTCCAGCTCTGATCCTTAGGTAGTCGACCGCGGGGAGCTAGCAGAACCATCACAGCTGCTACTACATTGATCACTGCCACTGGAGGGTTTGGAAAGGCCTTCAACTCGGTAAGATTCATCTAAAAATAAATATAAACACTACATAATATTACAAAAAATGACTTGAGAATGAATTAAGAGAATTTTGTCCAGTTTTGTAAAATAAAGCACCTTGTTGAGGGTGTCCAATGCTGCCATAGCAGCTGTCAGCGACGGCTCTGCCTTAGCCAAGTCGTTTTCACAGTCCTTCTGTTTGACCGAAACATCTGTCTGGATGACAGCAACCTACACAAAGGCAAAGGTGGTATGAAAAGTGCACTGACAAATAAAGTATATGAAAAACAATTCAAAATACTGTTCAGTGTTCAACTGGACTTGATTTAAGATCTTGAAGACGTCTTGAACACATCCAGAAGGCTTTATCAGTTCTTGTTTGGGGCAACTGTGACTTGGGTGACTGAGAATCTTCACAGACATACGAAAACATACGGGAAAAAATGTAGTAATATATCTCACCTTTTGTGCCTCAACATCTGCAGCATCTTTCTTGTTGCTCACCCTCTCAGTCTGTAGTCCAATCTTTGTAATTAGAGCTTCAATATTCTGATTTTTAAAGATCAGCTTAGCTTCTTGAGATGCCAATTTGCTTTTTAGATGCTCAACCTAAAACAGAGAAAAATATAACACATAACTAAGTGTGTAATATATTTACTGTCAGGGAAAACCCCACACAGTTTAAATCAATCTAAAAACCTAATATTAGCCCCCTACTGTATACTATACTATAAAGACCTTTACCTGAGCAGCAGTGGTTTGGAGTTTTTGAAGGCCGCTGTCAAGGCGGTTCATCTTGTGCTGGAGCTGAGCTTGGCTCTTCTCCAGAAGGTTTCTGTACAGGGAGATTTGCTCAAGAAAGCTCTTGGGGGTGGCGTAATTGTACCTCTTCTCATTGCGCCGGTATTTTTCACTTGCCTGGTTGACACTGGTGTGAACATAGGCCATGAAAAGACTGATGGATTCCTGGACAGCAGGCTGTAAAAATAAGCAGGCAAGGAGGGAGAGGGGAGAACAGGGCGAGCTGGATTGAGTAGAGTTTAACATCCCCAACCTGATGGGACCTGAAATATTATCTTCATAAATTTTGAATTCATCTACAAGTTTTGCCATCTTACTTGGCTGGCCCTGACTTACTCAATCTGAAATTTAGGTGCAGCTAGCAGAAATGATTAGGCTTTGAAACCTCTGAAAATAATGTGTTTGGAGCACTGACATTCAGCTTGTAAAACATGCACACTGTTTACATTATCTCTGATGTCCTCCAACTTTCTAAACACTGTCTTCAGTGGCTGTTGTGCTACATACCAACAAAATATTCATCATGTGGTGCTCAATGACACGCAGTCTCCATTAATCATACAGTTAGCAATCAATTAAAGCAGAAACAAATGAGCAGAGAATACAAGGATCAAACCTAACCATAACTCACAAAAAGCCATTGTTAATGATCGTGGAGCAAGTAGGAAAAAAAATCATTATTAATTAAGATCTGACATAATGCTTTTTGACAAAGCATTCTATGTTCAGTTGAAGTGCAAAAAAAGTTCTCATTGATTGGCCTTGTGTAACAACTATTAGTGGGTTGTGTATTTCTAACTTTAAATAAATGATCATTTTATTTCTTGGATTCCTGCCTCTTTAAGACAATTATTAATGACTTTAGACATACTTTTTTGTTTCAACTTTTTAAAATACGTTATTTATGAACACTTAAATATTAATTAATACAGAGTCTTATCTGTCTTATCCACAATTATAGGTTTTTTATTTTATTTAAATTCCCTTTTGAGAAAATTTAAATTACCCCTGTGTTCTATAGCTTAAATTACCCCGTCTCTCTATAGCTCTTATAGTTCTACAAGAGCTGCTGTTACAATCCTTACTTAACTCTACCTCTGATATGTAATGATACTAGCATTGAAGGCGCCTAAACTAATATAAATCAGTACTAATACTGCCACAGTTTCCAGCTACTAGTATAACAAAATATTTTTCCTTCTGTCCACGAATATCCACACACGGACAGATGTACACACATAAAAAATGGGAAAGTAATAGCCTGGCACATGTTCACATATGTGATGACACTTTCTGGTTGTGACAGCTGTGCCTCCTTAGAGGGTCGTTATGTGCCTAATCACTCTTCACTCATTAACATAAATGATCCTTGGTTGCAATCGTTCCACTGCTATGATGGAAAACAATGATATGCCTGTACTCACAGTGAGTCTCCAGGCATGTGTTCAGCTATTTGTCAGTACCTCAGCTGAGAACTAATGATGAAGGATCTATGGAAAAGTTAATCCAACTGCACTGTAGTAATTAGAAGGTGTTCATTAAAGTCTAACTCAGTCTGGAATATGGTTGTACATTGCAATCCTAGGGTAGATAAAATATGTCACACTCACAGATGTATTTCACAGCTAATACTGTTATTTGCAGTAATATCACACACCAGGATGCCACAAAATAATAATTTCATGTGTTTTTATAATGACAGAAATGGTGAGACAAAATACTTGGGCTCAAAGGCCTGACCTCAATGCCTTCAATCTCTTGGATGAACCTGTAGCTGACCGACTGCAGAGCTTCTGAGGTCCAAGGATGGAACCAGTCAATGGTGGTACATTGGATGAGGGCTGGAAAACGTCTAGCCCTAATATGAAGGGTATTGCCCACAGGAGACAAACACAGTACCACCTACAAGGAATGCAGGATGCATGAAGACAAAGAGTCACCTAGATTCACACACAAACATGTACAGTATGTACTATATACAGTACGTATGTCATCCCCCATTCCCATACTTGAGGACAAAAATACATATAGTCAAATGCACATAGGTAAATCAATACAGGTCATAGGTATTGCAGATGATATTCAAAAGGGAAACCCGTAATTGCCAGCATTCTGTGCCCCCACTTGGCATGTAGACAAGCAACCGCATTCCCAGTTGGCTGGAGCAGACGGTGACGCTACCAGAGGCCCTGGCGCAAAGATTAGCTGGACAGCATACATGTGTACTGAGACAAGAATTTCCTTCCCTTTAACCCCCCCACAGTTTGTCTGGCTCTGTTATGTTATCTTGTTAAAAATATTTAATAATATTATTCAGCTGCTTTTAGTTTGTTAGCTCAAACATACTAGAGCATGGCATGTTTAAAATGCTCTCTTGTTCTTGCTATAAATGTCAGCTGCGTTGTCATCTTTAGTATAATGCTGACCTGGTTTATATTATCAATTTGTTTGGGTCAATTAGCTTATTCTACTATTTTCTACACTTTATTACCTTGGACCGGTATTACACATTTGAATTATTCTTTATGAAAGGCTAGATGTTGGCTCCAAACAAAATCTGAGACATTTTATACTAGATACATGTTTCTCTTCCAAAAGTGACAATATTTTAAGATGAAGTAATGATATGTTGACGGAAAGCAGCTCACCAAGAATGGTAACGACAGATAACTGAACATGTTACTCAGACAAAAAACGCACGAGTGGAAGACTAATGAAATGTGAATACTAATGAAACAGTATATTCAAACTCAGAAGTACTTGTGGATGTTAGAAGATAGCACAAGAAATTCTATGGACTAGACCGTGAGCTGTAGTTGAACCCGATCAGTAAAGAATCTCCAGCAGTTTTCCTTGGTGTCCAGCAGTCCGAGGGCTTGGACCTCAGATCTCACACCTGACACAATACTTTCAATCTCCTCCTCACTAAAGAGCTCTGGAATTTCTCCTGGAAGGAAAGACACAATCACTCCTGATACAACACTAGAATTTCAGAACGATTAAAAACTAAATGAATGACTGAAAACTAAAAAAGTTTAATAACTGAAAAGGTACATTCATCACAACAAAGAAAACGATAATAATAACTTCAACAACAATCTAACGGAAATAACAACATGCACTTCTTCCAGTACAGCTCTGTTCTCTCAAGCTAAAATTAACTGTTATTGTTATGGAGTTTGGGTCTGACCTGATGCCATTAAGTCATTAATTATGACCAGAAAATGCTCATCAGGTATTTGTGCATCAGTCAGGACTAATGCCACACGCTGGTTCTTCAGTCCAGTCTTTAGGAACAGGGTAGCCAGAGCCATCTAAATAATAATAATTTTTAAAAAAAACATACCATGAAAGGGCACCTACTATACACTGTTCACAGAAATATGCAATCCACTAATGAACTGCAAATTGTCTAAGAATAATGTATCGCTAGCCATGATAACACTAAAGCCTATTAAACGACAGTGATACAGAAATATATCTCAGTGGCTTTTAATAGTATCTGACATTTTTCCTGCATCACTGGAGACACTGAACAAAATTGAATTTCATCAATATCCTGCATGCAGAAGGAAAATTGATCTAGATGTGTTTTTTAAAGAAAGCGAATGATCCACATTTTGCTGAATATATTTTAAGGCATGTATAAGAAACTACAAAGGGTTTTTTTTTCATAAAAGCATATTTTATGTAGTTATACTGTGGTTGATGACACAAATATATACCTTAAGGTCCTGGGGACTATAATCCTTACTCAGACTGATCTGGAAGACCTCTACAGAGGACATGTAGGCAGCCAGATAAGTCAGGCTCTGCTTCCCACTGCCCCCGACCCCAATCAGTAAGCCATGACTTCTTGGAGACTCCAGGATACGGCTGATGCGACAGCTGGTTACAACACATTGTTATGTCACTAAATACATATATCTATCCAAATATTAAAATCTACACAGAATCTCTTTAAAAATCTTAATACAGTGCTGTAAAAAACATATTTGCCCCCTTCCTGATTTTTTTTTGCATATTTATCAAACTTAAATGATTCAGATCAGCAAACAAATTTTAATATTACAAGATAAGCTAAGTAAATACCATGGTTTGCTGGAGTCCCAAAGCCAATGGCTTTGTATCCCTTTCCAGACTGACATATCAGTTACTTTGTTTCTCATCTGTTGTTGAATTTCTTTAGATCATGACATGATGTTTTGCTTTTTGAGATCTTTTAGCATGCTTCACTTTTTTAGACAGCTTCTATTTAAGTGACCTTTTTGATTTAACAGTTCTGGAAGTAATTATGGCTGGGTGTGGCAAGCGAAATTAAACTTTCCAAAAAATGTGGTTAATCACAGTTAATTAATAA
>JAUBNQ010000008.1:12573953-12601037 GCA_032353495.1 Ctenopoma kingsleyae | reverse complement strand
TTTTTTTATGAGGGGGGACCCCGCATATATTGGTATCGGTTTATATCGGTATCGGAAATTAAGAGTCAGACAATATCGGTATATCGGATATCAGTAAAAAAGCCAATATCGAACAACCCTAATACATATATATATATATATATGTATTTTATATATTAATATTATGACAACTGGATACTGCATACTTACACATGTTCCATGGCATCTTCAAATAGCACCAATTTCATGGCTGCATTGAGCTCATTGTAGCTCTCCAGAGCATCTGTGAGGATGGACCTGAGAACAGACCAGTTTTTGACAGGAGAATAGGAGGCTCCCTCGACCATCTGGGCAAAGTGGCAATAGAGGAGGGGCTGCTTTGTCACCTTTTTGTCCTCCAGCCCCTGGATGAGAAAAAGCATAATAAATAATTTAAATATTTTGGTCAATGTTGTTAGCTAAAGGTGAAAAAGCACACTGTTGTTTAGTGTTCATCACAATCTGTATTGCACCTCAAAGCACTTGTGCACAGTCTCCATCTGGAGGTTCCGGAAGAGTTGCAGGTCCTTGACATCTACCAGTCTGTCTGAGTACACTCTGCAGGACTCATGAATCCACAACAGTGCCAGGTCAGTGCTATTTTTCACACTCTCTGGCCCAGCAAATAGAATTCCCTGAATAACACACAGAATTAAAAGAAAATTTCACTTCTCAATCAAAAGTTCATTTGAAAAACAGCATGCACATTGCTTGTTATCAGCATTACCTGAAAGATGTTAAACAGGTCTCGTAGATTAAATGTATAATGAAATTTGATGGCTGTTGGGAGAAAGCTGTGAACCATCTTGTCATGAAGAGTTATGGCAGCCTGGATCACTGCTGCAGGACTGCTCTGAACCTGTGGACTGAAGAAATGCTGCTTCAAGTGGCCACTCAAGATCTGACTGAAGATTGTCATCTGAGCCTCAGGTGAGGGGAAGTTCACAGCGAACACTGAGAAATGTCTCTGTAGAGAGCAAAGACACAACCAAATTGGCTTCAATCAAAACCCCAAACCTTCAAATACACCCTGGCAGGCACTCTGAAACTAATTAAAAATGAATTTATCTGGAGATATTTCATGTCATTTACATATACATACATATACATGTATACATTCCTGTGTTTTGTATCTGCATTTGTTGCTACATTATTAAAATACATCACTCACTATGCTGCCACTTGAGTATAAAATATATTACGTTGTCTCTTAGATTATTTATTTATTAATCAAATTACACAGGTGTTTTAAGATCTGTTTTCCATGTGACTCTGTAATTGCTGTTTCTCCCCCATGCTAATCCTCTCCTCTGGAAACACTTAACTAACAATGCTTAAAAGTTTCTGCAGATGAAGAATGACATGGAGCTTTAAAATAACTTGTGCACTAATTCACACACAGAGAATGTATACAGTTAATGACATTTGTATTGAAAAATACATTATGCTGTTATGTGTCAACCCAGCCCACAGGCCATGACAAATGGTGACAATCAAAGATTAACGTTAATTTTAACAGCAAACATACCTGTAGTCTTGGGTTAATACTGAAGCTCCCAGCAGTTGGATTCATACAGGCAACATACTGGGTATTGTGTATTTCCTTTAGAGTCAGTTTCTGTCTGTCATACCTACAGACAGGGAAATTTGGAAGATGGCTCTTAATAAACAAAAACCTCATAGCTTGGTAAAAATGCTTTATGTTGTGACATTACATACAAACATACAGCTGAAAAACTGGTACAAAGTATATGGGATATTCTCACCAGTGCCCATAATCCAGATGCTGGCGTATAAGTGTGTGAGGCTGCACTGTTCCATAACTGTCAACAGCTGGCATATTTATATCATCTATAAAGTAGACCAGCTTTCTGTTGCCTACAGGGGAGTAGCTTCTACCTGCTCGCTTCTCTAACTGTTGCTCAAGGATGCCTACAACAGAAAGAAAAATGTATCACAAATTAACCACGAAAAACCAACTTCAACCTAACCACAGTTACGTAACACATAAAAAGCTAGAATCATTTTATAATATTCAAACCAACTCTGGAAATGTGGGATGTCACATGATTATGGTCATGATTGCAATAACACCTTAGGTTGAATTCTCTCTTCCTCAACCTATTTAAACATGAACATTACCAGTAGATGGTGCTATAGTTTACTTGATATGGGACACCATACCACTGAACAATCAAAAAAAAAACCCACTCACCCTGCAGCCTGAGGGAGGTAGTGTAGTAGTTGAAGGGTACATTTATAGTCACGTAACTCTCTGGTAGACAGTATAACTTGTTCCTGACAAGTGCAGTCTTTCCCACTCCAGCATTCCCCACAAGCATCACTGGCTGTCTCCTCTTCAGCAACAAGTCCATGAAGTACTGGAGACGCACAGTCTCTGCTGTGTGTACCAGAACAGCCTGCAATCATAGAAACAGCAGGAAGACAGAGGACAGAAACATACATGGTTATTATGGCTTTCTTTGAGTGTGATTTATTGACAGACATGTGTTCAGTGAATTGTATGTGATTTATAATTTCTTGTGTTTCCCCAGTGCAGCACAACTATTCTGTCATAATAGCATCATTTGCTCAGAACAAAACCCCACTAATTATGGCTCAGCAAGAGCCTTTGGAGCATTCACAGCTGTACGCAGGAGCATAAAGAAAGACAATAGAGCGTGGGTGATAGCTCAAGCCTTGTTGCTCATGCCTTCACCCCCACACAGTCTGGTATGAGGTGTAGTAGATGGTAATCAAACACAGTGGCAAGCCTATCATCCATGCATCGTGCACCCTTGCCATAACCTCATGATGTGACTTTACCCTCTCTTATTATGTTCACTGAGGCATACATACATTTTTAATATGACTATATTGTTCGTTTTTGGTTAGTTTTCTTTAAGAAGGCTGCTTCTTTTGATAGTGTGTGTGATTAATTGTCAAACTGCTTTGAAAGGTTTGTGTTTCTGGAGTTACATGAAGTCTCCTACTGCCGCCATATTAATAATAGTTTATATGTTCTTACCAGTAATGGTGTACCAGTTTCCATTTCAAATGGAGGCACAGTATCAGTCCAGGGCAGGAACCGTCTGGTTTGGGGGTCAAGGTAATAGTCAAACACTGTCCCCTGTGCTGGTAGCTTCACTGTCTTCATTTCTTTGGTCCACCACTGACTAAACTCTACCCGGTAATCATAGAGCTAGACAAATCATCAAAGATATAATGTCATGGTTTAATTCATATCATTTCAATGGACAACACCACTCATTAGTTCAGCAAGTGATAGTTAAACTTATATTATTCTTGGTCACTTCACACTCTCGATGTGTCTCTCAACAAAAGGCACTGTAACTGTGTAACAGTGTCTTTTGTTACACAGTTACAAAAGTCACTGTTATATATTTGTACCTTGAAGAAGTCAGAAGTACAAAGACTAATTATGCAGTTAGGTGAAGCGATAACTAAGGGGAATATCAAAAACTATGCACTAGTAGTTTCCACCATTCTTCGATGTGTGCAAAGATAATGCCTAGTTATACATTTTTCAGTGGAAAGTGTGTAGTTTCTGACATGGGGGAACTGATGAATTTTACACATAGTGTCTAAGCTTGTCCCAAGGTTTATTAGGATAAAACATTTCTGCAAAGAATGAAATTGACACACGCACCAATATAATCATTTTAGTTATAGTTCCTATAAATAATAAAAAAAAAAAAGTATACCTGAATTAAACTAAAGTGATACCTGATCTTGATACAGTGCCCCACCAAAAGCCCAGATGCAGGCAAAGGTGACGTATGTTTCATAGAGCTCACGTGGAGAGTCACATGGAATATCCTTTGGTGTCAGAAGGCAGTCCAACAAAGTGCAGAGTGTCTGAATGAAAAGAAAATAATTTTTATTATGATTTTTTGACTGCATAATCATAAATTATAAATAATTATTACAGCACATGCTTGTGTGTGGTTTACCTGCACAACAGAGATGTCTGGGATGGGAGTGATAGTTCTGAAGGTATTTCTCATCTGCTCTAGACAACGAGGAACATATTTCTCAAACAGTATGGTGAGGTGGGCCCTTTCTGTCTGTCGTTCTCGTTGATCAATCCAGCTGGCAACGTACCTGACCAACAATTCAAGAAATCTTTTTATACTGTTGTCTTGATCTGATTGGGATCTCAAATAGATTACTTGATCTTTGAGTGCAATACATGTGAACAATTTATACAAGAAATAATTTCATGACGGCACTCTACAGGGTTTTAAATAGCATGGTCACTTTGGTGCTACATGTACCACACTTTATGCAGACTGTAACACAAAAGCAGCATTGTTTTAACAACCTCAAATTTTTTGATACTATATGAATACAACTGTGTGACTCACGGGTTCCAGCCAAGGTCTTGTTGGTTAACATAGAGGATTCCTGCTCTGGAAACACTAGCAGGAGTAGCAGTCCTCAGATGGCTAACTTCAAACAACAGTCGCATGGAAGAGGTAAGCGACACACGTTCATTGCTAGCCAGAGTCAGGACCTGAAAAAAATTCAAGTATCATAGCATTTGAACTGTCAATATGATGAACAAGACTCGACCCAAACAGTAAGGTAAACTCCGTCATATCTGATCACGGCTGACAGACTTGCTTTAGAATATTCCAAGGGCACTAGATGGTTTGATATGATTCATCACTGTGGAAAAAGACCTCCAGCTACTTATACTCCAGGAAGTGATTGCCGAAGGAGGGGGAAAGAAACATCTTTTTCTGTCTATACCACCTGAGTTGCTATGTGTGGTACAATAGTGTATGAGTGAACAGGAGGGCGGTACCTTGTTGTCATCCATCACTGTGTTGAGTGATTCAATCCACATTGGATCAATGTCTCCATCCAACACAATCCACTTAGGTCCTTGGTGGGAGATGTTTGCCTGCTCTCGCATCAGTGATGAAAACAAACCTTACACAGAGATTTAGGGATGCAAAAAACAAAAGAGATTGGAGGCTATAAGTACTAGCTACAGAGTATGGTTTAGAGTCGTTTCTTGTTTTTTATTTTTAAATATTTAAAAGCAGCTCTGCTTACCATCTTTCCATTCTCGAGTTATAGGATGGATGAAGCCAAATAATTCATCTCTGTCTACTGCTTTTGGATTGAGGTCATTCCAAACAGGCTTCTTCTTCAAATTCACATAGGTTTTGTGGAGAACCCTCAATATCTGTTAAAATAATACAAATCTGACATTTCACACCTTTCTAAAACATAAGCATTCACTTTCAAGACATTTGAGGTTTAAAAATCTTGCCTGGCT
Source organism: Ctenopoma kingsleyae (assembly GCA_032353495.1). NCBI lineage: Eukaryota > Metazoa > Chordata > Actinopteri > Anabantiformes > Anabantidae > Ctenopoma > Ctenopoma kingsleyae. Next base: position 12,595,708 of record JAUBNQ010000008.1, on the reverse strand, counting down.
TTTCCCAGTCCCTGCATTTCCAACAACAAAGACAGAATGACGCACTGCCATGAGTTCTTCTAATTGCACCACCTGACAAAACAGATGTTGAAATTCTTTTTTCATTCTTTAATCATCACTGACCATCTATACACCACATCATGTCAAACCTTAAGGATGAATGTTTCCTCAGGCTGGAGAAGAAGCTCCAGTGTGGTCTTGCGGATAGTCTTTTCAAATTCACAGTCTCTCTCTCTCTCCACCTCCAGGCCTGGAAATAGGTCTCCCAGCAGGCCCAAGAAGATAGTCACATCATCTGTCACAATTTTTGGCATGTTGAAGTCCCTCAGAGCACGCATTAGCAGCTGGGAAGTAAAGTACACTTATAGAATATGTAAGACAATACTTATTTCTCTTGTGACTGTGACATTGAATGCATATAAAGCACCTGGTCTTCTGGCCTTGTCTTGTCTCTTCTTCTCAGTGTCCCTGCCATAACCAGAACAGACTTGACAGCACGCAAACCCCAGTCATAGTGGTCCTGATAGAGAAATGAAGATACACAACAACAATGTATTTAATATTAAGATTTATTCAATGTTTTCATGCACAGGCACAGCTGAATGTATTTGACACTTTTTTTCCTAATCCAGCATTATAAAGTAGATAATTTATGTAAGCGCTATTCCCCTACCTGCTTGGAAAGCAGTTCCTTGCAGAGAGTGTACAGAGTGATGAACTTCCTGGCTAAAAGCTTAGCACTATGGAAGCCCTCTGCCACTAGCATTATCTCACAAATAAGCTCAGTGTCAGGCACGACCATGGCACAGGGTCTGCAGCAGACAACAGACATGCAGACAATAAACTTTGTGCTGTATAAAGGTACACTATAAAATAGTTAATGTATCATTACAACCTGAAAAGAGCCTTGAGGTTCTCAGGTAGCTCTGTCCTTCCTGCATAGCCAGGGTTCATAGTGATAAAAATCCCCACAGAGGACTTTAGGACAATGTCCTTATCAAGGAACAGAAACCTGTAAGGTGGCAGCATTAACACATTTTTAAATAGACGGGGTTATAGCTTCAAAAATAATAATACTCACCTTTTCTTTTTAGAGCGAATAGCATCCTGTATAGTTTTGACCTGCACAGCTACAACTGACAGAACATCCACAGCAATACGATTGAACTCATCAAAGCAGCCCCATGCGCCAGTCTGGGCCAAACCCTTGTAGATATTTCCAATTGACTGAACATACACAAACATACATTTAAACATATTTACTGTATATCTATTCACGACACAAACAAATTAAAGGGAGTAATTATGATCAGTCTTTGAATTTCACACCTTGTAGTCCATCTGCTCAGAACAGTTGAAGATGTATACCATGATGCCCATGGCTCTGCCAAGATCTTTAGTGGTCTCAGTCTTCCCTGTTCCAGCAGGCCCAGCTGGGGCTCCACTCACTGTCAGGTGGAGTGACTGAGTCAGGGTGATGTAGCACCTGGATTTAAGAATATACAGAGATACAAATGTGCTCTTTAGCAATACTGCATTTATCAAATGTGTCTAAGACATGCATAAACTTGTAAGTACCAGTTTTACCGATCTGTGAGGGGAGTGATGACTAGACGTGGTGTATTTCCAAGATACTCGTAAGAGTAAAGGAACTGAGCATCGCAGATGTTTATATAGCAGTGGCACTGCTGCTCATTCCAGCAATGTCGAAGCTGGGATAGCCACTGAAAGTCCTGTGAGGTGGTGACCTGTGAAAACACTTGGCTGCTATCAAACTAAATCAAAGACATAATTAAACATGAGAGATAAAGCACATTGGAGAAACTAGTATTGGGCAGCATGATGACATAACTAGTTATTATAGGGTTATTTTATTCTAAAACTATAGTCCATGTTTATTTCTTTGTGACACGTGTCCTGTTTAAATTTTTAAAGCAGACAAAACTGTTCATTCGAGGCCTATGAATTTGATTAAATGCTATTTTTTCTTATTGTGATACAAATTACAAATGGGAATGCTTACAATGTGTATTAGATAATAAAAATCACACTGTGACATGTCCTTTTGGTTCAGTTGCACTAAAATTAAGTCATAATTATCATAGACTCAGTTGTGTTAACCTTTTGTCCAATGAGGCTGGTAACAACATCTCTAGCATGGACATCAATTGTGCATATAGTCATGATCTTCTGTCTGTCTCCTGAGCTCAGCTCTCCCAGTAACATGCTGATCAGTGAGTTGAGATGAAAAATCTGGAAGAGAGAAAATAAAGGAGCTAAGAGGAGTTAAGAGTGTAAATTTAAACTCACAAAAACTGAATTGGCAATATCTTGACACAAAACTGCTTAATTAAACAGCAATCTATGTTGAATAAGCCAGTATATGGATCTTGTGGTACACTACAATGTGACAGAAACATTATTGTGTATTAATCAAGGACTAGCTCTTGAAAGATGCTGAAAAGTTAAATCTAAAGACTTGAGCTCTAGAATTGACTAAAACTTCACTTGATGTCCTGCACGTCCTATATGACGGCAGATCCAATCAGTGCAGTACAGTAGGTTAAGGGGTGAGAGAGATTATTCAAACAGCAGCCAAGGACATGCTAACCTTAAATAGTGCTGATGAAACTGACAAGAGTGATAATACATCTATGAGCCCACAACAAGGTTCTACAAACCCAGCTCAGGTCACTGACTCTGATGTGATTATGAATCATTACGGAAAACTTACAAATGACACACATTTATTTAATGTAACATTATCATTAAATGTAAGTATTTATCCTTGTATATAGCAGTAAGAAAAAATAACAATCTTTAACAACAAGGCAGGAACTTTTCTCTAAATGAAACAATACAATGTATATTTGCATCTAAATTAGTCAAGTTGGTAGGTGATGTAATAAATTGTTTTGGCTATATATTATATTGGCTACATCTAATTCAACTGAATTATCATTATATTATATTATATTATAATTAAAATATTATTATTTGCATAGGTGAAATGTATGTGTCTCAGCAACTTCAAGGGAATCTGAAAGTGAATGAACATCCTAAATCTTAATATCAGACTTTCCTGTGAACCAAGTTATATTTAATGAAACAATTTAAATATAAATGTGTTTATACCCAACATAAAATGTACCTGTTTCTTGTTGTAGTCTTTTAGTGCAGATTCAAATCCTTCCTCCAATCTTTTAAACACAAGCTCCATATCATTGTTCCAGGAGATCTGAGACCCAATAAGAGCCACTTGAGCAGGGAAATCAAGAATCCACTGCTCTCTGGGCCTGTCCTCGTACACATACAAGGCTTCAGAGAGGTGACCTCTGACACAATCCTTCATGGACTCCTCCAGACAAGTAAGCCACCCCTCCACCTAATTGAAATGGTTCTTATTATTAGCGTTATTTATGATTATTGTATGACACCAAATGCAGATTCTTCAGTGTTGTATGTGATCTTACCAGCCCATAACAGCAACATTCAGTCTGCAATGGGACGTATTCCCTCTCTTTGCTGTACATGCCTACCACAATCTTAGGATTATCCAACATTGCATTTTTGGCAAATTCAAGATCTGACATGTTATCAAACAGTTTTGAGAGGTGGACAGTCACCTGCAAAACACAATCAGTCGTTAAATGTTTTGTGACAAATAAAGATAATAAAAATGGTGACACTAGATAAATACTAAGATATAAAAATGAAAAGAAACTACATAATTCACCTCTCTGGGACGACTGCCTTTAGAGAGAATGTCAAATAAGTCTACAGATGAAATAAAGTAGAATCTTGGGAAGGCAAGTCTCTTTGTCTCCAGGTATTCAGCAAGAGCTTTTTCACAAAGTGCCAGCCTGTCAAAAGAGAGCATGTGAGAATATGGGACACTGAACATCATAGTGTGAACTGAATAATAAAGGGACATGAAGTAAACCTCTTTTGTAGATCCTCTAACTTCTCAAACAGATGAGGTTTGTTGGTAGCCTCAATGACATTTTTGGTCTGGACACTGTTCAACATTAACTCCTGAAAGAAACAAATTCCCCATGTTCAAAATGATGGTAGCAATAGAATTGTCTTAACTATGCGTCTGTCATAGTCTTGAATACAAACCTGAAATTCTGCATCTATAGCTTGGAATCTGTGTACATCTGCAGGCAACTGTTGAGAGATGTCATCACAGCCTTTGAAGATGCTTTCCATGTAGGCCCAAGTCCTCTGGACTTCCATCCAGACCATCAGCACAGAGTCAGCCACCGTGAGCTGTTTTTGTAGCTCCACTACTTGAAACTGGAAGTGGTCTACATGCTTACTCTGAAAGATTCCCTGGAGCTGAACCTTGAGCATAAGGACATGAACAATTTAGCATAGCCTATCGAAAGGATTTAGATTTTTCCCTTGTAAAACTCAAATACACCAAACCTCCAACCAACACAAGGTAAGAGAAAGTCATATCTTGATAACCCTATTCTCATAACACATATTTGTTTGATTTCAATGTATATTCAACCTCATTAACATATATTGCCATAAAAAATGGGGGAGTGAAACAGTCTCTTTACACGGAGATAGAGACAAGATTTGTAATTGCTAGCTGTGACCACCCGATACATCTGGTGTACATGGACAAAGACCGCCATGGTGCAACAATGCCCTGTGTCCTACTGCAGCTATAAATCTAAGGACTCAATAGGGACCTCTCTACTCTCAGCTGTGTTGTTAGACACTCAGACAGGGCGGCCTCTTTCTGCACTCTTATCTCTATTCAGCACTTAACTATCAGTGCTTCTCACAGACAACTGAGCTTTAGAACCAGTTTTTCACTTTACGGCCATTATACATTTTATGTTGTATAGGGTCCCACAAAATCTGTTTCAGTAACTTAGATATTTACCTGATGATCCTCAAGAGTTTCAACAAGTTCCTTGTCACATTTAAGTAGTGGCAAAGAGGTTTGGTAATGATGTTCATAAGAAAGCTCCATTGATGCCCATGTGTGACTTATTTCTGTTACAAGCTGAAATAAAAAATAGTGGAAAGCATAATGGTAACAACATTCAAATACAAACTGTACATTTTTACTTACTTCTATACAGTGATAAATGAGTACCTTCTTAAGCAAATATAATAAATATAGCAGTCTATTTGTAACCATGTAAGACCTGCATCTCCAAATTACAATTCTTATCTTATAAATGCATTGTTGCAAAGAACTGAATTTAAGAAGAACCTTCTCTAGGGCCATTTCTTTAACCGCCTTATCCACTATGTTAGTAACTTCGTCTTCGAATAAGTGGAGTTGTAGGGCCAAGAGATCTTTCAAGGTGGTATTGTCAGTCACAATGAAGTTCATCTGTGTATAAAACATAACTGTCATCAAGCAACTTCTACCATGCAAGAAAAATGCTGCTTTATAGCATGACTGGTACTATGTGTATTTCTCTACCTGTGTTATTCTAATTAGCTGCACCCAGTGGCGTTCTCGTACTGCCAGGTTCTGTAACTGACTCATGGCCCGCAGTGACGTCAAAAGGTTCTTTACATAAAGGTCTAACCCAGAATACACATCCCAGATGCGAGCCTCTTTGTCAAGATTCCGTATGTCCTACACAAACAGAAGGTAGGTAAACATAATTAGTTATTAGGGGCATCTGTTACAGATAGCAATGGCGCATGACAACAAGACAGCAGGAGAGATGCACTTGTGTGATGCAGCACTGTTGGTGACCTCACCTTGGCAAACCTCCTCAATTCTGCATCCATCTGGTCCACGTTTATCTGCCTCCATTTCCTCATTGCCCAGTTTTCCACACAGCTCTGTACAGATAAAGACATGTGTGGAGGGGTCAACAGGGTGTGGCTTAATGAGAACATTTACGGAGTATTTGAAAAGTCAATGACAGTCTCTAAGAGGACAGGCTGGTCAAGTTACTGAGCTACTGGGGTATTCTGGTAAGGTGACAATGCTTTTAGTTGTATTTAAATTTCCTCAAGAATAGTGGCAATTAAATATACAATATAATGCTACTCACCTGCACAAATACAACCATGTCCCACAGTTCTTTGAGTACAGTGATCTCTCTTCTGCAAAGCTTAATGTCTTTGTAGTCAGGAACAGTAACATCAAATAGATTTGTGGATTCCTGAAGATCTGCTACTTCTTTCTCCATTTCTCGAATTGCTTTTTCAAACTAAGAAACAACATGCAACCACTGTTATCCAAAATGGACAATACATTGCTTTTTAATGCTATAATCTTGTAATAATTAAACTCCTACTTTGTCCAGACTGATGTAAGGATTCACTGCACTGTAATAGAAGGGTGCAGTGGCTCTGAACATCTCCCTGAATGTGCTTTGTTTCACCTAAAACATTAGAAGCGCCACTTTAATGATCTTTATAATGGTGTAAACAATACATCAGCTTACACTTTGCAAATATCCTTTGTCTGGAAATTATAGCTTAAAGTGACTTGCCTCAAATCCTGTGCATTGTTTTCGTAAAACCATCACTTCTGCATTTTGCATAGGTGCCACTTCATGTCTTACTTTTAAGGCCAGTTTTTTGGCACCATTCCATTTCTCAGGGAGGTCCTGCAGAGAAGTATCTTGATTTCTTAAGGTTCTTAAGGGCTAAAATGAATATACATTATTCTGATTCTCTGACTCTGAATAAATAATCGCTTCCTTCTTTCCTTACCTCTATCTGAGAGTAGACATGGTCTGGCATGGTCACACCATACTGTTCCAAAAGAAGTATTGTGTCTTGAAGAGGTTCAAACATAATGTCTGTGGCCGCTTGTCTGTCTCTGACAGCCAGCAGATGACTCATAACTTCCACCAAGCTATGTTGGTCTCCTTTAGCCACACATTGTCCAAGCCCATCAACAGTGGCCTGGACAAACTTTTGCAGCTCATCAACACTTAGTGAGAAAGATACACAGTGAAAAATAAACAGTGAGAGCAACTAATGTTCATCTACTCTAAATTTAACAGACAGACAGACTTTTTTACCTGGTAGTTAGAGATGTCAAGAGGTGCTCTTTGAAAAGCCAGCTCCACTTCTTTACAGTGTTAAGAAGGCTGACTTTAAAGAACTTAATATCCACCCGAAACCATCCACTGAACACTCTGTAGTCTTCAAGCTTGGAAATTTCAGCACAGAGATCCTCATAATAGTTTATCTGTAACATTATAGTAAAACCACAACAGAGATTACAAGGACAACTGGCATGATCAGAAAAATGTTATTCAGTTAAAAAAACAAAACCAAAAAAAACACACTTTCACCTGGTTTTTGAAGTTGTCAATTGTGGGTGGGCTCTTAGCCAGTAGACCTGCTCTATAAGCCTCCATCTCGTCACCTGTAAGTGCACGTCCATACAGGAGAAACTGGCTGAGGAACTCAGCCCTGTCATCTTGCCACAGATGGGTGAAGCAGTCAAACTTTCTTTGGTAATTTATTGCTTTCTCCAGAACATTCTCCACTCGTGCCATTATTTCCTGCCTCAGGTCCAGTAAATCCAGTATGTCACCCATGACATCCTATAAGAATTATATTACATAGTAATATAATAATAATAATAATAATAATATCAAAAGTATCTACAGTGTGTAAAAGAATGAACTGTAATGAATTTGACAAGTTAATCAAAGTAGGGGTTTTCTGTTTTGGAGGAGGCCAAATTATATTGTTTCCTTATACTTACTTTTAATCAAACAGGACAGACCATTCTAACCATTCACACTCATATACGCGCCAAAAGGCAATTTAGAGTCATCAATTGACCGAACATAAAGATGTCTGGATTGTGGGAGGAAGGCCAAGAAAACCTAATTTCCAAGCACTTGTATCAACTTCCATAAACCACTGCACAATGTAAAGAATTATGTTTTAATATTATACAAAAGTTTGTAAAATTATACAAGAGTACCTGGTAGCTCTCCATGCTGAGATGAGCAGCCACTCTGTTGATATTCACTGAAGTCTTGAATATATCTCCAACCAGTCCTTCAATCATCTCATAGAGGCCGTCCCCTGCATCTCGTTCCAATGAGGGAACAAAAAACATTCCAGAGCTGCTTAGCATCAACTGAGCTTCAAACAGAGGAGCCTGGTTTGGCCATGACTCCATGTTGTCCACAAACAACTGAAGAGAGTTGCTGATGTAGCTGAAGAGCCCTTCCACCACCATCTCATCCACATATTCCAGGTAGGACTGCCACGCTTCTGAAGCAGGGTCAGCATGGAAAAGGACCATATTCTCCTGAAGAATTTGTAGGACATTGGAGCAAAGCTCTTTAACTGTATCAGTTTTGATTTCTGAGCGCAGATTGTCATATATATTTACAGGGGATATGTCTATTTCAGAGCATAGAACAAAGCATATTTACAGTATCTATTCCAATAAATTCAAATACATTCTTTTTACTTATAGTACAGAAAAACAAATATTTCTGAAATATTTAAAATATCAAGTTAATATTATGATGAATTCATCCATATGCACCTGCACCAGCTCATGTATACGGTCACCAGCCTTTTTCATGCTATTGTACTTCTTGTTGACATGATCACTTCTGTCTTCCAGCTGTATGAGTGAGCTTCTTTTGTTGTCTTTTCTGCAAAACATGGTGTGTTTGCTCCATCCCTTCATCACTGACTGAATGGCTTCATAATTTTCCTTAGCTCTACTGACTCGACATACAAAGTCTTGGACCACATCTTTGGTGGAGCTAATAAAACTCCAGCAGTCCCGATGCTGCCATGCCAGATCAGTTTCTGCTTTTCTCAACTGTAGATCTATGGATTCCAGCTCAGCTCTGATGAGAGGAAGTTCTACCTCTACCACTGTCTGTTTCATTTGATTGTATTGCTGTACTAACAGCTGCAGATTGCTCACATACTGGAAAACACAAACATAGAGAACAGATTTTTAGGTGTTACTATGTAAACAATATGGACAAAGATATGTAGATTTTAAGAGTTATGCATGAGTGTAAGTGAGCAAATTAACAAAAGTCTTTGTTTCTGACCTTTGTGAAGATGTCACGCTTCTCAAAAACAGTCACTGCAGCTGAAGGGATGTTGATCTCACCGACAGTGTGAATATACTTCGCATCTTTCAAAACTTCAGTCAGCTGAGAAGTAAAAGAAAATTTGGATTAACTCATATACATAGTCATAGTGAGACTAGAACCTAATAACTGGAATTACATTATTGTAACAAATGCCTATTCCCTTGTCAAGATGCCTTTTCACTTGTTACTAAGGAATAATGACCCCAGTTAAGTGGAGACCTGCATCTGGGTTTTATTTAGGAACACAAAATAAACAGGATTTGGAGCACATTTTAAGAGACCGACATTACTATATTAATAATAATAATAATAATAATACCTGATACTTTATTGATCACCTTGGGGAAATTGTTGTTTGGACAGCTGCTAGACCTCTGTCAGTGCTACTACAGGGTTTCAGTGTCTTGTCCAAGGACACCTCGACATGTAGCTTGCCAGGACTGAGAATCAAACTGCTCACCCTTGGGTTGGAAGATGACTGCTCTACCCACTGAGCTATCATGCTGACCATTATTGGTAGTAATCATCCAATGATAAGTTGGATAATAATATAGAGGATTGGACAATGAGTGCTTTCAAATTTGTTGGGACCACACATCAATAACCTTTGGATTGAAGTTGACTGAGATCAACCCAGATGAGTTATCTCTGAAGATAAGGGGCTGGTTCAGGTTGATCAGACAGGTCTGTTCCAAACCATTACACCAGTCGGAGTAAATGTCCTTCTCATACTGGTCCAAAAGACTCAACATCTCCATGTACAGGTGGCCCTTCTTCACCATCTGCACACTTCCTACAGGCCTGAAAACATTACAAATTGTGAGATAAATGTCATTTAAAGCCTGACACAACATGTAACAAATTTATGGCTTGCCTGCTATCACCTACTGTACCTATCTGTTAATAAATGGTTCTGACTAGCTAGTATTTGCAACTAATTAATTAATCTGCTGCAAACAATAAGGTGTTTTTACTGACATGCCAAACAGTAATCTGAATTTTTCCCATGGAGTTTGAACTCGTTCTCTGAGCATTTTTGCCCACTTCAAAGCTCCAGATGTGCGAGGCATGTTTTTAGTCAAACCACTCTCCATCTGTGAATAAAGCAACAATGGAAAATAAATGCTGAATGAAAAATATCTATTATATTGACATACATATTACATCTTGCCAGTGTCCAATTTTATCATAGAGTACCTCATTGAGTTGGGAATTAAACATGCATTTACAGTTTTCCAGCTCTTCTTCGAAATGTTGCTGCAGCAGAAGGAAGTTGGGGCTGAATATCTTCATAATCTGTCTCCTTTTCAAGAATGGTCCAACAATTGTTAGCAGCTAAAAAAGAAAACAAAAGATACTGACGACACACTTGATAACACTGTCATTAACTAGTTTCATTATCAATACTGTACTATTATCTAGTCTTGCTTACTTTGAAAACTGATTCCAGTCCTGAGCAATCTTTAAAAGCCAAGCATAGAAGACTAGCAAGACGGCATTCAAAGTCCACAATCCACCCTTTGAAATCCTTGTACTCATTTTCAAAATCCTTTTGACAAATTTAACAATTAAACAGTGTTTAAAGGTGGACACCACAGTAATGCAAGATCAATCTCAGCACAACAAAATGTATAATTACTATTATAAGGGCCATCAAAGATGACATTTTGACAATTTCACCTGCGAGTTTAAGTCAAGAGGGCTGTTTTCACTGTGCCTCAATGCTTGACATGAGCTATTGAACTCTTTGTACATCTGAACAGCGTGCTCACTGTAGAGTTTCCCTTTAAGGCCACCAAATTCCAGCTTTTCCATCCTCTGAAAGTCCAACATAATGTCAAACAAGTCCTGCAAAGATAACACTGAATTAGGAAAAATTAAACATAAATGCACATTTTTGTTACATACAAATGCAGTGTGACACCTGAATACAAAAATAAAAACCTTCTCTCACCTCCAGTTGTAGCATACGATTAAGAAACAGGTTGAAACGTGCAAAAATCATGGCAGATGGGAAATCCCAGGGTGCATGTTTCACATGGCTAGCCAACCTCTCCTTCTGGGTCTGGTAACTGTTTGTGAAACATCTGAAGACTTTTATCACCTTCTTTACCATTTGTAGACTTTCTTCTGGATCATCTCTGAGCAGCAAATCTCCAGAGAGGTATTTAGAAGCCTATAGGGTGAAATACTGTACATATTAATTCATTAATGAAGTAAACCAATACGTGAAAACAGAGTAATGGTGGTTGACTAGCAAATTTACAAAATGTGATGCACTGTGTCTACCATATTTTAAACTGTGTAGTTCAATGTGTTCCCATGTAGGAGTCAGTCAATATCATCCAATGCTACAGCTATTTCATATGAAGATTCTTACCTTGTCAATGAGCAGATTGCAAAGTTCCTTCAATAACACCACAATGCGTATGGGCCTTCGGTAAGATTGGCAATTTGTCCAGATAAGGAAGAGTGTGTGAAACAGTGCTGGGATGAATGTTTCAAAGTGAAGAAACCCCTCCATTTCCAGTTGAGACAGTTGTTTATGTAGTGGCTGCAGATGGAGATCAATGTCCTGGGCTTCTTGTAGAGCTTTAGAGTGCAAAGAAAAATAATTTTTTTGATTAAAACTACATAACCAGAGACAATATATCATGGTAATCACAACTTTTGGTGCATCAGACACTTGATTGGGTGCAACCTACAGTACTTCTCATTTGGCTTTGAAAACGAGACCAGCTAATCTTACCATGAAACACATTTCCAATTAAAGTCTTGATTGTTGGATGATAGCTGCTATCCATCATTTCCAGTAGCTTTGCCATCTTTTGGACACTGTGACTCTGAAGCTAAAAGTGAAAAATAACATGAATAACATAATAACATGAATCTCAGGAAATCAAAATAAATCAATTAGTGAAAAGATCAGGAGAAAAGAGAACAATACCTGGTTATAAATATTCTGTATATTGTACTTCCTGGAAGCCCAAAACTTCAGCTCTAAGTTGGGCCCTGGATTATAGCCTGTCGAGAATAGGTCTGATGAATCCTCCTTTAAAATTTTCTGAATCAAATTGGTCCAGTTGATGACCTGGGATTCTATGGCATGGGCTAGTGCCCTGTCGTAGTTACCATACCTGAGTGTGAAAACACACGTTGACAGTATTGATTAATAGCTACAGTATAAACAAAGACTACAGTCTCTGACACAAAAGTAAAATGTGCGTTCTTACAAGGTACTGTATGAATTTTCCATCCAAGCTGTTGCATTTGGGATAGGGAGGACAGTTTTCCCTAAAACCTGTTGCTGTACAACTGACGTCTTATTGCACATGCTCTCAACATGTTGAATGATGTCTTCAGACATCAGATTTGGCCACATATGATGGTTTCTGTTATTCAACAGCAGTGGAACACATACCTTGGGGAAAGACATCATGAGTTCACACAGAACTTAAAATGGCAATCGAGAAACTGCATAAGAAAATGTATGATGGAGGGTACAGGAGTCACCTGCTCAACAGTGCTTGTCAGCTGCAGCAGCAGTGATGGAGACAGGAGGCCAAAAATCAAGAGTTCCCTGTAGTTGGCCGAGTCGACAGGATCAACTCTCTTCTTAAGGATATACATTTGCTTGTTTTGAGCAACAGGTGGGACCTACATTTGAAATGATACAAGCTTTTGCTACTGTATATAACGTTATGATAGTTTCAAGTAATTTAAACATTGAAATATGCCACGTTAAAGCGATGTAGCTGATTTGTTAAGTATACACATGCCAAGGAAATTACAAAGAGTGTAACAGTGCTTATGTTGTGCAACAGTCATACCTCGTTAGAAGAAGCCAGACAACCATTTTTTGATGAAGAGAAAAATATAACAGACTCCCTTTCAAAGAAGTTTTTCAGAAATGTTTGAAACTCTTCGTTGACAGCACTCTTTTCCCATGTTTCACGCTGCAGTCGCAGTAGCCCACAAACTTTTTCCTCCACAAACTTCACTCTGACGTCCTCGAGAAAAGAAGGCACACTTTCGTCGTCGGACATGATTTCTCTACGACCAACTCATGATTTCCCTCAGGAAAACGGAAAGAAAGGAAAATACATTTGGGAAAATACCAGAAACCTGTCTCTAAATTAGCTATTATTCGGATTGGGATAGTTTTATGCTACATGTGCCTGTGTAGAAAATAGACTGGTATCTGCTGCTCAGGGGCGGTTCAGCATTCCGTTGCTTAGCAACAACCACTATTCTCAATCACTGCCAGGTGCGTATCTTTAGCTAGCTCCAGAGTGTGTTAGCTAAACATGTCTTCTAGGAATATGCTCTCAGTTAAAGTACTGCAGTTCATATTTTAAATACAACTTTACATGTTTTTAGTTGTACATTATTTTAAATCACTGTGACACCAGGAGTGTGCTTTGAGTGCAGCACATTAACGCCATGTACAGTTGCAAAGGGAGCTTTGTTTTGATATGCTGCATGTTACATGCTACTTTTTTTTCTTTTTTTTTTTACATTGGCTTATGTTGGAGTCCTCTAAGAAATGTTTTGGATGTGTTCAATTCAGTTTATTTCTATAGAGCAAAATCACAAAGGCAAAAGGCATCTCAATGCACTTTATAGTGTAAGTATAGGTTTAAGAACTTATAGATAACTATATACAGAATCAGTGTTGCCAGATATTAAATGTTGAAGTATCGTACATACGCACAATTTACATTCTGACGTGGCTCAGACAATCTGCTTCAATAACACATTATCATTGACTGTGCATATTATAGTCTATAATGGCATTTTTACTCGCAGAATGGTTGTAAAAACCACCTCTGGGCAAAACAGTGCCTCTACCTGTCTGCAGGATGTATCCCTCCGCGCTCAGACCACTCACCATAGTTTACGTCGTGCGTCACCACGTGTTACATCGTGCGTTGATTGACTGTTGAGGGACGCGATTGCGCATAAACAAGCTAAGCGTGTCTGTGCAGGATGAAAAACAAGATATGTACCTTGTCATGCTAATGACAACTTAGCCATAAAATGAAGGGGTCAAATTATCGTACGTCTGGCAACACTGTACAGAATTATGTAGAAAAGCCAACAATCCCAAGCACTACGCGACAGTAAAGAGGAAAAACTCCCTTTGATGGAAGAAACCTCAAGCCGAGCCAGACTCAGGGTGGGCGGCCGTCTGCCTCTACCGGTTGGAGTGAGTGGAAGGAGAGAGAAGACAGCAGTAAGCAACAAGAGAACAACAACAAGAAGCTGACGAAATATTGTTTTAAACGTTACTTATCTTGGTTAGGTAGCTTATTATTTTCACATATTCGACTTAGATTATAAATGTCTATTATAAAAGATACTATAATAGTTAAGATAGAAATTAGACAAGGAAAAAAAATTGATGAAAGATATAAAACATCATGTCTTTTTGAAGGTCCTGTTCTTTGACATGTGGCCTACAGAATTGTCATTTTACTGGACAGTTAACCAATGGACATACAGTAATTCAACGTTATTGGTTCAAACAGGTACAAATTGGTGCCCGTAACCCATCTTTATGACAGGACTGGGTTTTAAAGGGCGTGTGAATTGGCATCACAAACGCTAAAAGTATGTGATATATTTGTGTGTCACTAGTCTGTTGTCTTAGCAGCAGCAGCACTCCAGGCTACCCAGCAACTGCCATTTACAAAGCACTTTACTACACCTCATTTCATGGTAGCCTAGTAGTCAGACTGCTTTAAATAAATAACATGATTGTACTTTTAGAGTAGCTTAGAGTTTAATTAGCCGACTGGTATCCTGATATATTAGTAAATTCAAACAAGTGATAAGAATAGTATGCAAGATTTGGTTAGAGCATTTATTATAATTGTACAATTTCTGAAAAATCTACCTCTTATTGTGGAGTGACTTTCTTTTTTGCTTTTTCTCCACATCAAGAAACAGGTGCTTAGGAAAAAGGAGAGGAGCGTAAGACATGCTCCTCAGGTTTGCAGGTGGATCTACCATTTTGGACCTCATCACTAACAATGACAAGACCACCTATGGGGAAGAGATTGCCTGCTTGTTGCTATGGTGCTAATAACAACTTGGAAGGAATGCATTCAAGCAGTAAAGATGAAGATGGCTCCTAATGCAATCCACACGCTCATTTTACTCTGAAAATCACTGCAGATGTTAACATGGATGAGAACATGAGTCATTCAGTTTGCTAAAGACCAGAAAACCCTTAAGTTTAAAACGAGAATGTATGATTTATCATCACAATATGAAGGACGAGAGAAAGGGCAGCATTTTGTAACCCTTTCCATGTACAGTTATAACTGCAGTATACTTGTATCTTTCTTTGCCTTCATCATACTTTGACCTGTCAACAAAGAAACAAGTAAATAAAAAAATTGCTTTATATTTCTTTACCATTTCTGCTATCTGCCTCTGATCCTTTAGTTGTAAGATCACAAAGCATGTAAGACAGACTGAACCAACTCGGCTGCCCCAAGCAACCAGAAACTGTTCCTTAGCAAACAGTGCTGTTCAAATTTGGAACTATACCTGCCACCTCGGCCATTTTACTGCCAAGGTTTGTTACACTGCTGAGCTAACCCTCCTAATATCTTAATCCATTGCCTGTTGTGCACTCTGCCACAACAAAGCATGTGCTGCAATTTGACAGTAAATATATAATAGTATAAGTTAACTTATCACTTGCAATCATTACTTTCTAGTAGTCAATAGTATTAAAAATGGGTGATTTGCAAATAATAATACTGCATTTTAGATAGCTTAGAGCACTCACTGTTAAGCTATCAATTAAATGCCAAAAAAATTATTCAAAAAAAGAGCAAATATATTATCTGATGCTTAAATCACTTATGTTTGTTTAATAATGTACAGTTTCTTATTCAGAACTAAGCTGTTTCTGTATCCAAATCGGCATATAAACACCAGTACATTACAGGTCGAATGATCTTTCCAAAAACTTGAAATCAGTTGTGCTGCTTCTAACTCAATTTCAAGTAAGATTTTATTGTTGCTTGTGTATACCTTTATCAGCAGGCAAAAAATTAGATTTCACTTCACTCACTATTGATGCATGTTGCTCTATTCTGTACACACAGGTTTCTTCCATTTTTTTTTTTTTTAACCACAAAAGGATTGTTACAGTGTGTGGTTCAGAAGTTTAAGGACGGGGTGTTGTGTACTGTAGGAAGTGTAAATTCCACAGGCAAAGTTGTGATTTGTGATGCAGAGATGTATGACATAACTTCACAATGACGTGATTATTACATTCAAGAACACAGCACATAGGACTGTGATGTTCTCACAGACAGCCCAACGTGAAAGGAAGTGGATCATTCGGAGCAAGTAGGCTGACAAACTCTCTTTTCACTGTTTCACTATTCTACTGCTGTTTATAACTTTTAATTTACACAGTTGAATAGCTTATCATCAGATCTCCTCCTGCGAGTCCACTCTTTCACTGAATCACTTCATGATTACAATTATCACTGTCCTGGTGATCAAGCTATTTGTTGACTTGTTGAAAGTTGCACTAACAGCGACGTTGTTTTTAGATCTTTCTGTTATTTATGTTGACAGTTACACTGAATATAGCCTATAGATGTTATTTAATCCAGCTGCAGCTAAACTGACACTTAGTACCAACCATCACCCGCGGTGTCCAATCTGACCCGCGGCAGGTCCACACCTCAAGGACGCCCTCTACAGGAATCAGTTAGGTTAAACCTACTCCGACAAGTGGTCATTATACTTTCTAAATTCTAAAGGACGCCGATACATAATGAAGTAAAGCATGTTGCATAGCACAATGCCATAATTCCGTCTCAAAGCTTTACAATATGAACAATGTGTCTCTCTCCTCAGATTCTTATGCTGTTCTGGTCAATATAGAGAGGAAAATCATCATCCGCTGTTTAATTTCTCCATTGATAAAGATAACAGAAGCAACAGTGTGGAATCCAAGCACACTGATTAGATTTCTTTAAATCATACTTCGTGTGAGCTTCTTGCTGAAGTGTCTGTCGGTTGTGCAGTTATCATCAGTCACGTCCTGCAGAGGGCACTGGCTTTTCTCTTTTGGCAGATTGTCATGTAGGCGCAGATGACTTGAAGATCCAACAAGAATATTAGACAGTTTGTGATTGTTTGAGACTGTTTGTCAACTTAAACGACTTAAATTAAGAGAGAGAGAGAGAGAGAGAGAAATGACACGCAGCTGTGTGACAGAAGTCCAGAAATCAATTTGCAAACCGCATTCAAAAACACACAAGTCAGGAGGCGAACACACAGCGTGCGTCTGTTGTTTGGTGACCTCCCGGCCACATAATATCAGATCACACTGACTAAATAATAATATCCTGGCAGTCATTCCGTCATAAGTGATTGATCCACTTGTCTCCGAAAATACAGACACGATAAACTAGTTTTGACGTGTTGGTGGAAAATAATAGCCTGCATGTGAAGTATTTTGCCCTGTAGTGAATTAACGCCCCCATATTAAAATGTTAAAAAACTGGACTGCTGTACGTTCAAGCTGACAGTGTGATCTCTGTTGGCAGATCACACGAAATCCTACCATATAGTGCTAAGGCTCATGGGGTGTTTTGTAAGCCCCAGAATGAACAAATTTGTCAGCCCACACCCGAGGGCATGTGGTGATGGATATGGTGTCCTGGGGGACCGGGGAAGCGCAGTACAACAGCCGGCAGCTTGTCTTGAAAGGCTTGTTTTAAGTGTCCCTCTGCTGGAAAACAAAAGCTTTAAGAGCACCCATTACCTTACAATTGTTGTACAATCCCTATTGTTTAGTTAGTTCACACACATAGGTATTAGAGCATATGCCATGCATTAGACCTAGGTTTGAACCTGCTGGTTTGGGCTTAAATGGATGAAGGTTTAAGGAGCTTAAATTGATTAAACAAAGTAAGAATATAAAATCCTTAATAGCAGACAAAGTGTAGGATTCTGTTTTGAGTGTGTGTAGTTTTGAACCAGTTATTCTGATATCATTAGTTTAAATACTGTGGCATTAAATGGTTCATACACTTTTTATGTGTGTATTCATCTGTTTTGTTCACAGTATGTGCCTGTGTCTGCATGCGTGTGTGTTTGTATGTACACAATGCAAGGCAGGTAGTGCAGATGTGTTGTGAAGGAAGCTGAGTCCAGGCGTTAGGTAGGGCTCTCCCGAGGACACTCAGGTCACTTGTGTCTGCGGGGCTAGTTGATCCCACTTGAGAGACTGGCACTGCCCCTGCAGCCATGATGCTTGGGGTCACTGTGGGCTCCTCAAAACGAAGTGAAGCAGCACCAGACAATGGTGCTGTCAGTCAGCCTTAACCTGAGCTGGGTCCTTTATCCCTCATATAGTGTACTTGTGTAATCATTCAGTCCATAAATGCAAATTAGTCTCATCAATGTGTTGACTAACACAGTGGAAGGATACACAGAGAGCATGTCTGCATATAAAATAGTTGCATTTCTCATAGTACAGTTTTCTGCACATTGGACTATACAGTAGTGCAAACCATGGACTTCCTCTGTGAAATGTTAATCACACACACACACCTGCTGAACAGAGATCATAGTCTTTCTTTCAGATTTACATTGTTTAATTTCATTTTTCACACATTAAGTAAAATGTCAAATTCAGCTTGTACCTGTAAGAGAAATCTTCTTAGGCTGATCATTGCTGTTATATACTGCAAAAAATGCATTTATCTTAAAACCAACAAGATAATGAAGACACAGAAGCACACTTCCTGCAATTCGCAGTAGCTCTTCCGCTTAATTTAGACCATAATTTGTAGTTGTTTGGATGACACATACAGTTTGTGGTTTGGGGTTTGTACTGGTAATGTCCCAGGGGTTTCTGTCAGTCCGGCACTGTTATAAATGGCAGAGCTGAGTGAGCCTCCTTGGCTGTTTCTCAACATGTTGGCTACCTTTGGGCCTTGTGTAGCATTTGCAGAGCACATGCCCTTTTGATTTCCTAATCCCAGCACGAGCTATGGAATTCTGTCTCCCTATGAGATATTCCGCTCACAAGCCATGATTTATGTTTTTGCGGTGCAAGGCTCAATGGTAAGAGGATCACAGGTGTTGTGGAGCCTCAGTAAAAACTTTTAATATGCACGCCTCGTGGTCTCTGGCAGGGCCCAGCACAAGGATTACTGTCATTCAGTGGGGGAATGGGTCAATAAATGTTTAAAATTCATCCGAGGCCTACAGTTGGAGAGCTATTATACAAAACCTCTATGTGTTTTTTTCAGCAGAGGTACAGTATTTCAGTGGTTCATTATCAGGAGACACAGTGTCTGGTTTATTTCTATATTGTTGTTCTGAATGAATGAGACGAAACTGGTAGAGTTATATTGTTCAAGAATAAACATTATTCGCCTAGTCTTGTATATAATGCAGAGGAGAAAAATACATCATATAGGAAGCCTTAAATACCACACTGAAAATAAACCAGCAAAGTCACTGGTACCAGTTTTATTGGCTGTTATTGTTGTTGTATTGTTGACTTGGCAGTTTGCAGTGAAGAGGGCGACCTTCGCTCATCACATCAAAGTTAAAATCTGAGCATAAGAAAAACAAACTGAATGACATCTGTTCAGAGCTTCCTGTAACCAGTAGATCATAGGATGCTTGATAGTTTAATTAAAGCTTTATTAGATCATCTTTTTTATCATACAAGTAACCTGAAATCAAGGGTTTAAGTTTCTATTCAATACGGTTTGAGAAACAAGTAGAAAAAAGTGATTTACTCCCTGCTGGCATTGCTGCCAAACGAATGATTGTGTGAGTTAATGTATGACAATTTGCACTGCAGTAGTCCAGATATGCTGCATTCAGTTTTATGTGTATCTTTGAGAGTTTTGACATGTGTTATGAAAATAAGCTCACAATCAGTGCCAGTCTCCATAGGCACGGGCAGCTATCATTTGACTATTACTGTAATCGGGCATTTTTCTGAATAATGTTATACTACTGACAAGGGAAACAGATGTAGTTTATCATTAAATGTGATGACACTAATTATGCTGTATCTTGCCATCAAATTTTTTTCCATTCAGACATTTATTTGGGTTTGTCCTGCAAGTGAGCTGGATTTTGTCATGACATGTCAAAGATAACTTCATGTGCACTAACAACCTTCTTGCATGATTTAATAATAGTGATCTGTGTTAATCACCCATCCTCCCTTTTCCGCTTTTTATACTTTGCCAGAGGGATTGCTGTAAACGGCTCCAACTTACCTGACTGCAACTATCTCAATTTCTGATACCCAGCCCCCTTTAAAAAACCGTGAATTGTGCTTGTAAATCTAATTTTAATTCAAAGTGACATCAAATTTAAAATTATATCATATACATGGATGTTAATATTTTAAGTGTTTTAGTTACCTGCAATTTTACATCGACACATCAAATGTCCAAGTAAAATGTATAAAACTACATCACAATGTTTTGTTATGAGCATTTTACATGCTAAAATATTTTGTAAAATAGATTACTGAAAAATATATATACTCTGTATATACATACATATATCTATATATATATAATTTATTTGTTATCTTGGCTTGTTAAAACTGCTGCAGCATCTCAGACTGTTGCAGCCCTTTCATTTCTGTAGCACTGTCAGAATTTCACATCTGAATTTATGCTAAAAAATGTACTTCCTCAAGGTTACATAGCAGATTCATTTAGTCCTTACTGTGCCACCCCCCTTCTCCCTCTCTCTCTTTCCCCTTCTCCCTCATCCCCTCCTCTTTCTTTCCCATGTCCATTAGACCTTGCAGACTAATCGAGCAGCACCAATTGCTCCCGTGGTGAGATCATTAAGTAAATTATTTTAAGATCAAACGGTCAGCAGCTACAATGAAGTCCTGTGTAATGGCAAAAGCCTCAGAAGCTGCCACCCACCCCCTCTCTCAAATTAAAGCCCATGGGGGGAGTCTGCACCTCTCAGGTGGATGCCCCCACCATTAGGCCTTTTAGCTGCAGGCTAAGGTAGGACCCACTAATTGGTCCTTTGAACAAAACTAACCCACTGACAGGATCTGACTTGTAGGCAGCTTGAATGTACAAAATTGTTCCTAGCCGAAGATAGCAGTTTTAAACCACTGCAATAGTCCACCTATCAAGCAAGTCGACATGGACAAGTGATCATATTGAGAGGGATTTATAAAGGACTTCTTTTTCCTGTTTGGCCATTTTATTTGACAAGTCTAACAATATTGTTACAATTTTATGTACAGACCTGAGCTCAAAATCTGATTCTCTCTTGAAAATCTCTCTCTCACAAAAATATCATTTATTGATGTATTGTTTAGATTACGACAAAATTGCACAATATACCACTCTGTCACTTTGGACACTATCTTAATATCTTGTTCCATAATTGTACAGTGCACACTGCACCTTTCAATTAATTACTGTGACAGGCACACCTGGTTATCATTGCTGCCATCACTGCTTATTATTGCTCTGAATTCACTATTGAGTGGCTGCATATTTTTTTTCATGTATGTTATGTTGAGCTGTGCTGTTTTGTGCTGTCTGCACTTTAGTTTTAGTTTTTAGCTGAATTAGTTGTTTTATTTGTACATTGTCTTGTGTTGATTTCTTCTGT
>JAUBNQ010000008.1:12531367-12559478 GCA_032353495.1 Ctenopoma kingsleyae | reverse complement strand
GAGTGGATCCTCAGCAACAACTGACACATTAGAGAAGAACTGATAAAAGCCACTGGAAAGACACACACACACACACATACATCTACACACACATGCACAGACACTGCTCATGCATACACAGACTCAGACTCTGTTGCATGCCACAGAGGACAAGGGTATAAACAAAGACACAAGCTGGAGATGTGAGCATGGAGCAAATCATGAGTGCTGATCAGATGAAACACAGGTGGGCACATGGTGAAAAATGGCCCACTGAAAGTTGATATTATGCAATGGTTTCTGTAACCATCAATCCAATAAGGCTATGAGGACTATATTCTCCCAGTGCTTGCAAGGAGTGTAATATAATAGATGAGAAGATCAAGGTGAAACCGAAATGAATAAGTGAAAACAGCATATCTAAGCATGAAAAATATCACAGGAGACATTGCAGACAGTAAACTGAGGAGCTAAGAGATGAGAAGTAGTAAATTAATCTTCCTGCAATATCTTGCGGAAGAGAAAAGTGCACCCGTCTTTATTTCTTATAACAACTCAAGACAAATGACCATAGCCTGTACATTAGTTCTGATAAGGGACATGCAAATAAAGACAATGGCTTTCAATTCCTGATTTAATCAACCCCTAGCATGATTTACCTCTGAAAATAACAAAATAGATTAATCAGGAATCAAGACATGGTGGGGGTGCAAGGGCAAGTGTCAGATTTCTCTGCATGCTTGCAATGAAATATACATAGTATAATAAAGGGCCTGCTGCTGCTACCATAGTCCTGCCATGATGGCACCTGTGAAAACATTACCAAAATACAAAGTGCATTGAATTAATGAGACCAAAGCTTTAGTGTGTGTGCACATCCAGCCTGATCTGGGGAGTCTTCATTTATTTTCTCTTTCCAACTCATCCTTTACAAAAATGACAGTGTCTTCTTATCGATTTTACTCTCAGAGATCAATCAGCTTTGCCCTGACTCAGAGAAAATTTACAGCCCCCCTCCCCAAACACCACATTCCCATTCAGAAGGCGCTAGTCTGCTAAAATGGCAGGAGGGGTTATATGACCCCCTCCTCTCCCCCCTTTCACTCACACCCACATATACACACACTAAACCCATCTTCTGTCTGTGTAAAAGCCTGGCTGCAGTTAAAATAAGCTAATCTACAGGAGAGGAGGAGACCTCTTCCTTGTACAGTCTGATTTGAGTCCTCTTTCTAACTCTCCCCCTCCCACCTGTATTACACTCCCTCACCTCAGGCAAAGACAGGAGCACAAAAGAACTGAGGATGAGTGCTGTTTATACACAAGACTGACTACATGCAGAGAGCTGCCAGAGCAGAGTATGACTGGACTGAAATAAGCCTGTCACAGACTCAAACATGCCAGTTTTTTTATGATTATAATATCAATGACAAACTGTTTGGGTTTAGAGTATGTAGCCATTTTGAAGACTGTTAATATATCTCTTGGATCAAATGAAAAGAAAAAAGTTATCCTAAAGGATCCTTTGCTATATTTGTCATGATAGAGACAGGGCCAGAGAGCAATGCTCCTTGTGATCCAGGATGGCATGGTTGAGTATTATCCCTGCCTGGCAGTGGCACATGGACGCCAGCTGTACAGAGATGGCCATGCTGTCATACTGCCCCTCAGATGGAGCAAAGTGTGCCAGAGAGAGTCAATGGTACCTGGCATTAGGCACACACAGCCATTAGCCAAGGCCATTACCTTGCACTTGGGCCTGGCGGGTTAATCCAGGGTTAATTCTATTGGCCTGTCTGGCAGAGAAGATGTGAGCAGACTGACAGTACTTCAGTACATTCAATACAGGAATACAAAGTCTGTCTGGGGAGAGAGGCACTATCTCATCATCATGCTTTTGAGACAGTAATGAATGAAAATGGAAGTTTGTAGCTGACAACTGGACTGAAAAATGTGTTGCTAGAACCAGAATAAAAATTTAATTTCTCAGTATTTAGCAAAGTTGTGAGCATGGTTATGACTTTTCAAAAGGGGGGTCTTTTAAGGACAGTGTTTTTAAACCGTAAACTATGTTTGTAATAATTATGTTGTAAATGCTTAAGAAGAAGAGTACATCGCAGATGTATGAATGAAATCTTAGCATCAAGAACATTCGGTAAATATTGCTTTTGTGTTACATATTATTATTAACCCCACAGCCACTTTTTATAATGTAAAAAACTGGCACTAATGTTCAAATCTAAATGGCTACATCCAAAGCTTTACAAAGCCCAGGCAGTGGGTAAATGCACATGATTGATAGTGTGACAAAATATTTCTATATTTAACATATCTCTCACATGGACAAGCTTATTATAGGCTTATTACTGTCACACATGAACAGGGTATAACTAAAACAGTCCATCTTTTTAACAATGCTGGCTACAAAAAACCCACGCTCAACAACATCATATCAAACAAATGACACTTTATTCTCTGAAACCAGAAAGTTCATTTACAAAGGACTAGATGTTGCAATCACAGCTCTAATGTAGTAGTGAGGAGAAAAAAGGGTAATTGGTTTGGTAAAGATCGTTTTCCATCGCACCATAAAGCACTACACAATAGAAAAGGTCTCCAATTAAGCAATCATGAATACCAAGTACCATAGCTGATGAAAATAGGCCAGTGGTTTAAATAGATTTGCAAGCAATTTACCTTTTCACAATGTTGGCAATCTGATGCAATTTGCTTGCAATTTTGTCTGCTTTCAGTAGCACTCTGAGCTGACACTACACAGTGCAAATGGCAAAGAGGACCACATAGAAAATGTAAAACTATCTTGGCCACATCAAGGTATCAGAATGGCGCTTCATCAGGAAAATTACAACAATTAGCATAAGTGCTCCAAAATCAACACTTTAAATGTCAGCGCCAAAGGTTGGGCCACAGATGAGCAAGGGTGCGCAATGTCCTCCAGGATGGACTTGCCGTGGAACGCAAAGCAATCACCCATCATCTCTTGCCAGTGATGGCCCCACAATTGCTGTGACATTCTCTCAGGCCTGTCATTCTTGGTCACAGACTGTTTTTCCTCCCTGCCTTGATTTGCTCGCTGCAGAATTACAAGAGCCTCGCGTCTACTTCAGAGTTTAATTTTTTTCCTCCAACTTTTTCTATAACATCTTTCTTTTACTCAGTGGTTGGTTATTTTTTCCATTTCAGTTTATGTGGGTTTACGCATTTCTCAGTAAAATGATGCAAGAAAAGACTGTGGATAGATAATGATCTGACAAATGTTTAGCAAATGCTTAAAATAGACATTTTACTTCTTACATAGCTATTGAAATCATTTCTTTTCTCTCAAGGTGTATAATCATTACATTACCATTTTAAATTCAGCTCTTTGAAAAATATATTGTATATATTCAGTTTATATAAAATAAACAGCATAGAAGAAACAGTTTGTATTCAGAAATGATTTCTTATTCTAAACTTTATAGTCTTTACACCTAGTGACAAATTAAAAGACAAAACAGGATACAGATTGAGTTAGTCAGTCAATCAATGTCTCTGCATTGACAGGAAATTAGGTATTTGAGGGCATGTCTGAAGAGCACATGTGATGTGTCTGCCACTTGTAATCTGCCAATTCTTACAAATCTGCCAGATTTGTAAGAATTTTAAGGTGGCTTGGCCAAGACATCCTTGTGGTTAAGTGCCTACTCAACATTATCTTTATGTTTCTTCTGCTGCCTTAAGGCACCACTCAAGCAGAACTTCTGGCTTTGCCCAGCAGCTCCTCCCCTTGTCTCGCTGGTTCTTCAGTTGAACTTGTCAGAGATTGCCAAAGGGGACAGATGTGTATGCTGTCTGACTATGCATGACAGAGCAACAGCCAGACTGAGAGGTTAAGGGGTGGAAAGAGGAAGCTTTACTGTGCTTTGATGACAAAAATGTGTAATAGGTTATGGACTACATAGCCTGCTGTTGATACTTCTCTTTTATGCATTTGATTATGGAAAACTAAAGACCCTGAGATATATATATAAGAAGCAGCCTGTGTTTCTTTCAGAGTAATTATTTAACAAACAGTAGAAAACACAGCAACTGGGCTTTTTGCTACTTTTGTTTAACATGAATTGAATGCTCTTTTAAAAAAAACTCAATATGCAACAAATTGTAAGTTATTCTATTTCAGTACAAGCAGAAAATAGCACATATTATATAAAAGAAATATATATGGCTATATATAAAAGTCTTGGTCTGTACATTTTCCTGTAAATTAATAGTTTTATTGGAAAAATCTATTAATGCATCTTAACTGAATATTATTTGTATATAAACCATATTTGACCGTTACATGTTTATGTTTTTTGCATTTATTGTTGTATTTGTGTTGTTTTGTCTTTCAATGACCAGGTATCTCTGGAAAATGCATGTTTTAGCTAGTTAAATATAGGAAACATTTAAATAAAATAAAAGTCTACAGGTCCTTGCTGTTTTTTATTCTTTGGATAACATAAACAAGAATTATTGATTAGCTGTTGAAATGAATTACCTGACAGATATTGTGATGACTAGTACTGGAGTTGACCTATAGCAATGGCATATTGTGTACACACTAATGACTGAAATTAAACTGATACAGTCTATAGAGTCAATGAGATGTTAAAAAAAGGTAAAGAAGTAACTAATATTTTTTAAAACATTCATAAATGTATACAATGTTAAAACAACAAAACACAAACTGTGTAAATGAAAACACCATCAGTTGTGTCTGTCTCTTCGAGAGTCCATGTTTGTCCATATAGATTCCAGCTCATTCCATCCCTCTAATGCTGCAGCTTGTCAATATCTGGTCACAGTGTGTCTGTTCCTCATTGTAGTGTATTTAATATTTACCAGCATCTGAGACCTATTGAAGCAAGATGAATTAGCCCGGTTGCAATAGATTTTCCTTCAGTGCAAAGTGAAAGAGAGCAAAGTGGAAAAGAAAGATAAAGACAGGGAGGGGGGAGTCAAAGGAAGAAAGTTTGTGAGTTCAGATGATCAGCATGCAGGGGCCCAGCTCGGGAGCGGCCCCCAGCGTTGGAGGAGTTGTGAGCTTGCTGATGATGGGGTTGCACAGATGGGCTTGAGCCTGGCTCCCAGCTCGCGCCTTTGTATGGACCCTGCTCTCTAATTACAGCTGATGAGTGTGTATGTGAGGGAGAGTAAGGGGTGGTGGTGGTGGTGGTGGGGGGGCGACTAGAGTGGGAGAGGTGGGAAGGGGAGGGGGGTACATACAAGCAGGTGACAGGACGAGGAGAGGAACCTGTGGCAGATCCTCGGCACCATCAGGCACAACGTAGCTGCAGCCTGACAGCTAATTAGAAACGACACGGATTTCTCCCAATGTAACAGATGTTGCCTAATCAGTCCAGCTCAGGAGAACCCTGCGCCAGCAACATTTCATGCACAATTTAACCATCTAAAAGGGATGAAATACTTAATGCATTGTAAGGCCAGCACAGCTGTTTCTCTCGTCAGAAAATTTCCCAGTCAAAAATATGCATGTTTTATGTAACTCTAACCGAGTGTTTATAATGCGATAATAGCTGAGAAAAATTGCTGCCACACATCTGCCAAAGATTTCAGCTCTACTGGTTACCATAACATTGATCAAATGCAAACTTATTTGAGTCTCAAATATGTTGTCTCTCTCTGACAAATAATCAATTAACTTTTAAGCAGAAAACAAAACACAAAAGATTTTCTCTTCAGCAACTGCTATTTTAAATATATTTAAATGCAAATAAAGGAAATATAATTGGTTTTACATTTTTATTTTATGATATTTTACATTACTAATAAAGTTGTTTTTGAAATATAACTCACTACAAATGAAACTGAACATTATAGTTTTGTTGTATTTTGTATTTTAGTGCATTGAAAGCTAATGGAAGCTTAGACAAAATAAAAGCCAATTTAGACAGCAACATGTTTTTTTCTGCAAACTGCTAATCATATGCATATGTAGTATCTACAACATTTAAACCACATAATATAAATCACAAATCTCTATGCCAAGAGGAAAGCGTCTGTGATTGTGACGGTAATAATATGTTCTATTTGCCACACTATCAGATAAATGTAAATTTGTGTCCTCACTGTTCCTTTTACATCCAACATTCTCCATCCAGATCTTTTTCCTCGTATCTGCTCCAGTATTGGCTATATCTCCTCAACTCTGCATGTTTATCTGATGCACTAGATGACAGGTAATCTAGCTGAAAGTTCCAACAATTGCACACAAAGAAAAAAAAGCCCTGGCTGATGAAATCTGAGCAGTTATCACACTAACCATTACCTGTCAAGCCCTTCGCTTCAATTTAAGGGTGCATCAATTTTCTGAAGAGGAAATCAAGGGCGAGGAAGAAAAGCAGTCCAGATAAACAGTGACAAAGGCCTCTTTTCTGCTGCTTTTATTTATGATGGGATGTTGCTGTGCAGGGACCAAAGCAAGGGCTTTATCAGACCAACTGATACATCTCTGATAGTCAGGGAGTCTTCACCCTTGATGAAGTGTTGCACTTGCCAAAGAAGATTTCTAACTCAAATGACTTTCCCGTGAAAACCTGTGGAGATGAGAGAGTCCCTGAACGGCCACACACAGCTGAGCGGAGAGACAGCCTGAAAAAACAAAAGACACAAGGTTGTGCACGGGTGTAGTCTTGTCTGTGGATGATGTGTAAAGCTTGTTTTATCTGTGGGAGAGAACATGAATTCTGCAGAAAATAAATGAGTCCTGAAAACAGAGCACTCAGCCATTTATTTATAGCATTTTCTTTTGTACATGTGCACAGAGAAACTAAGTAAAACTGTTGCTCTGGTAAATCTCAGCTCTGATGAAGATGTAGACCTGAGGATGCCATGAGATTCGGAGCTGCATAAAAAGAGTAGTAGTACAAGAATTCAGTGAAAAGAGTGAGACATTCTGCGAAAAACAAAGGCAAAAAGGTACAACACCAAAAAAGATGAATTTTATTGCAAAATATACATATAAACTAAAGAAAAATACCCACTTTTAATTTATGTTATAATTCTTTTAGTTTACTTGCAGAAAATAGGCAGCTTCATGAAACTTCTCTCTGAGTGACATTTAAAAAATCTAAATAATAAGGGCTGTCCTTCTTTCATTTGCATATTGTATATAAGGGATATATAAACTCCACCTCTAGGCCTCCTTTTAGTGAATTGGTTGAATCTATAGGCTCACAGCATCTTGTGTTGTAGCCATAAACACACCTAACAAAATGAACGACGTGTAAGTCTCCCTGAAGAAAGAACCATGTCAGAAGAGATCCAGAATTGACAAATAAAGCTGATTCACGGACTTTAGTGTCTATTCATGACTGAGATGTACACTAAGGCATCATAGCTTCTTATGCTTTATCACCAGTGTTGAGGATTTATGGTGGGACGTTAAAGGAGGAGGTGGGACTCTAAACCAAATGTCCTAATGTTGTGATAGCTCTGTGTTTGTGAGCACATACTGAACATACTGGCTAAGGGCTCCCATGCTGACAGTTAACTGAGTAGACAGAGAGGAACCATAATTAGATTCATCTACTGTTATTGACAGATGCAACAAGACCCCAGTCTGATCAATACACACACTCACCATATTGTTCCAAATACCGATAACTGTGAATATCCATCTTAGCTGCATTAGTTACAGTCAAATAATTAAATTTGCCCTTTTAAATATGGATGCTTCTATATGTCATTGTTAATATTTAAAAATCTATTTTTGGTTCGCATGAAAGAGATCCTCGTGTCAGAAAAGGATTTCGTAATAGTGCCATAATAAACAATCTAATCAAAACGCTCTTCACAAAAAATAACAACGAGAAATGTGACTACATTTTCACCAGTTTAATTACAGATACAACCTAAACTAGTTAAAAAAGTGGAGTCATATAGGTGCAAAAAACAGATATTTGTTTCAGAGAAAAGGCCTGAAAAAACCTGACTGTGACTGTTTTACTCAGTAAAATTTTAAAATCGCTAACTTTCAAGTTTACAGAACAAAATAGTTAATTTCAAAGAATCACACAGTTGCTCGCATCTTCCTCCACCTAAATTTACAGAGGAAAGGATGACACCATATCCTCAATCTTAATCATGTATTTGTCCTGCTTTATCAGTATGTACATGATATAGTGTTCCTGCATGAATGACTTTGGCCCACCACATCCCGCCTACCAAAAGCTTTTCATTGTGAATATCCCACCCTTGAACAAAGAATCCATTATTGACAATACCAAATGCTCTCCTACTTGCTGCCATTGACGTTTGACCCTCTAAGTATTTTTTACTCTATTCAGAATCACTGATCGCTTTTTGTTTGCTATAACTGCCCCAGTTATATTTCTACAGATGTAAGGCTGCATTGAGTGACTCCCAGGGAGCAACGCAGACAGCCTATAGCACATAATGGCCACCATCTTTAAGCCTTTAAAAATCAGCTCAATGGTGACATCTTGGCAATGTCAATAGATATTTTGTGCAAGTGGATGCAGAACATAAGCTAATTGTTGAACACCAAAATGAGAGACATGTGATAATTGATATCAATTAAGTAATGACAAGCATTGTTCTTACAAGCCACGTTGGACATGTTTCCATTTATTCCTAGCGATCATTTTTGATTTAACTAATGACAGAGATGTGCACTAACACGTGAAACTGACAAATGTGATTCTGTTGAGAGGATCTTCCACTTTTGTGCAAGTATTATTAGAAAATGTCATGTTTGTCATAATACATAATGTGCTTATTTGCTAAGAAATAACAGTTAAAAGATTAGAAAAGTAAAGATGAAAAGAAGAAGAAAACAGATTAAAAAGTAAAATATTACTTACTCTAACAAGTTAGAGCTTCAACAGAAAAATGTTTTGCAAGTTGTCACAGGTAATTACTCATGTTAAGCGGTTGTTAAGAACAGGAGAGATGCTCATATCTGATGAATGATTCATATATATTTTAATTTTGCCTGTCCTTTGACCTCCAGGGCAGACTAATGTCTTTTGGGTCACCCCCTGCACACTCACACACAGGCGCTGTCTCCTTCACTCTCTCTGAAACAAACACACACACACACACACACACACACACACACACACACACACACACACACACACACACACAAATACACTGGAAGAACGGGCTATAGGAGTCACAGTTAATGGGATTACCCCAGCAGTCCTGAGCCATCCCTAACCTCACCTCCAGGTCCCACTGTGGCAATCAGAGGCATCAGCATCCTTAACACATCATGGAGAGTGCTTGTGATACCACGCTGTGGGGACCTCTGCTCTCTAACCTCTTAACACAGCAGCACTCTAACTGAAGTGACCTTTGCTGCTTTATAGAGCTACCCCCAGAGGAGACCTAAACGCAGAATCCACCAGGTCACAGTATAAGACACCATTAACCTGAAACCTCCAGACTGGACTCAGTGTGTTTAAAAATCTCTCCTCTGGTAATCACAACAGCATCAACACCTTGTAGGTTGACCCTGTCACCCAGCAGTCCACATACTTGATCTTTAATGCGCGGGTCACATCTCTAATGGATCTGTACTTGTGCGTCTGTGATACGTGTAGCTGACAATAAAAAAAGAAATGCTAATTTTTATGTTGCTTTGATACTGAAAACAAGGGAATGGGTACACATTCCTTCCTATCCACACTCTCAACACGATTACTTAGAAATGAAGCGGAAAATGGAAGCGATTTATTAACGAGACATTAGAGGCACTTTTAATAACCTTCCCATCCTGCTCAGCAGGGAGCTGCGGATTACACCACACAGGTTTCGGTGACACCAGAAAGGAAGTCCCCCGCCGGGTGTGTGAAGAGCGAAGAAGGACACAATACCCGGCCTGGGGTTCTCACATCCCGCTCTGGGCCCTCACCCCAGGGGGAAGGACAATGGGTTAAAAAGGCATGAATGTCCTGCCTATCCAGGATATAATGTAGGTGGCTGCCACTGGGTCTGAATGGCCTGACAGAGCAACGGAGGGAGAGGCACAAAGAGCCCATAATAAAAGAGATTCCTCGGGTCAGTAAAGCATTGCATTCACTTTGGTCTCCACAGCTCACAGCTCTCACATTCACTTCAACTGCAAAGCTATAGGATACATTTAAAAAAGCAAATATATCTGTGAAGTGTTAGTGTTGTTCTATTGTCTAGAAATAAACTTAAAAATAATGTATTTTTCACATTTAAACCATAACTTATCTTAAATAAGAGGAAAGGAAAAATTTTAAAGCTATTGCTGTCACTTTTTTTATTGATGCTATTATAAGCAAAGCAAAAGTAGAAGTAGCTGTACTGGTGCAAACTGTACATGATAAATATAAGAGGGAATGAAAGGTGTTCATCTGAGATTGTTTGAGTGCACTTAAGAAAAAAAGGATCCAGTTTAAAAGGAAAAGCGTCACTCCCACTAAAAGTAGAGGAAGGATTAGAGGAATTCCACAATATCAGGTGACATAATGTTCGTGCGAAAGTGTGAGAAATCAACTACTTGATTATTTCCTTTTAAATTGTCTGTGCGCTCAAAATTCCTTTAAGCTAAACATTCTGCAAGATGGTCAAGTTAACTTAAAATAATTTGATAATTTATGCAGCAAAATTGCCAGTATCCAAGTGTCACTGACTGAATGTAGTCAGTACAATCATTAAAATGTGTAAACATTGTCCAGTTCTCTTGCTAAAACAATCAGATAATGCAAGGAGACAAGGGGTGATGCCCACACATACTCGTGCCTTTACTGCACCCTTAATCTAATTAAAGTAAATAAACTTATAACTGATCTTCTCTGTGACAAAACGCTGCTGAGGAAGCTAATTTGCTTCCTTGTTGTGGCTCCACAAACAGATAATACTGTTTTATTACACAAAGGTCACCAGGGAAATTAACTTCTGGGCCAGCAAATAAAAGAAAGGCCTGGCACTCAGAATAACAAGTGCATACTGATTACATTCAATCACGAGAGTCCCAGTTGGATAGGATGCTGACCTTTCTGAGGTCTTGTCAGGAAATAAGATATGTAAACGCAGGATGAGCCACTTACACAGGACCGTCTCTATGTTGTATTGTGAAAACAATCTAGCAAGGCAGCCACTACAAGTTATCTGTTTCAAAGAAGTCTGATTCTAACAGTTGAATAGAAATTTGTGGCTTTTTTCAGACTCGGTGAGCACTAAATTGGATTAAGAACACACCACTGAATTCACAATGAGTGAACAAAAAAAGTTTCAGTTTCTTTGTCTCCTATTTAATACAAAAGGTATTATTAGTCACCCTCCATTAAATTGATAAGACAATTCCAGTTTTTATACTTATATTAGATGATTTACCATGAATCAACAAACTAGCAATCATTTGATGATTATCTAAATTAATTTCTGGCATTACTTATTTCACTTTTTCCAACACACACCAAGCTGTATGTTTCTTTTATTGTACACTTTAATTTCATTTTGTCCTGTTCCTGCTGGGGCAGTTAGTCACTGTCTTCCTCCTTCTCCATGATTGATGTTTACAGGTCATAGCAATACTCTTAACTCATTAGTTAGAAAGGGAAAGATGGGAGCACTTGCTAGAGAGAGATATTGCAGAGGAACAGAAGGAGCTATTTCAGTGGGGAGACAGAGAAACTTAGCGTCAGTGTGATAATAGCCCCTGAACTATTGCATGTTTCAATCAATGGAGACAGAAGTAAATAAAAACCAGAGGGGAAGATTCACCGGCATCGATTCCAGCTCAACACAGACCTTGCTGACAATCTATGGTCTGGGCCAGTAATGCTCCCAGTCATCCACAAAATCAATGAAACTCATCCTTTCAATAGCATCCAATTATTAGCACAAAGTAAAGGCAGCCGTCCACAATAAATCAGAAAACTTTATTGAAAAGCGACACTGACAAGATAAATGCTAATTGGAAGGTGAATAATGTGCAATACTGAAAAAAACTGTATTAAAACAGCTTCCTAGACAATCAGATGGGATGTTTCCCACTTGGGATGGACAACATGAATACACAACTTAGACAGGAGTTTATTCTGGATTCATGTGGGTCTCAACAGAAATATAATATTTAAAACCTATTTTGCATGGACTTCATACAATATTCATTTCAGACACAATTTATTAGCTTCAATTATAATTGTATTATAGTTGTGCATGTTCAGTAAATGAGTCCCACAGCTGTTCTGAACACGCATAGGAAGGTTTGAGGTAGGTGCAGTTTGGCAGGATGCAGAAATGAAAAATTATAGGGTCAGTTTGCTGACCAAAAACATAAACACACACACACTTCATTTGCATTGGGTTGCAGTTGCAAAAATGTCATAGATCAAGATATTCAAATAAATAAAATCCACACTATCCCCATAACAAGACAGCTAGAGGTAAATTGTGAAATATATTTTGGTAAATTGCACGAAATTATCCTTTAATAATACATCTCTGACTTGTGAAACAACACGTGCACTCTTGTGTGTGTTCAAATGAGCTATTGGTTGTGATTTTGTGAGCTACACCACAGCTAACAAACAAAAAAAAAATCTATACTTCTGTGTAAGAGATTTTTATTTACATTTTTTTGCAATTCAGCTGCCCCTTTAAACTTGACATTATGGCAACTGTATGTGCAGCTCTCAGGACAGTCAAGTGGTTTTTTTGCTCTTGCTCAGTTTGGTTTACATTAGGTGACAGGGTATCCAATGTTCTCCTCTGCTGGCCCCTGAGTAATAACCATTAATTTCCCATCATAGTTTGTGTTAATTAAAAAAGCTACAGGTTTAATTGCCGTTAAATGTAATGATGTTAGATCTCATGTTCATGTATTCAGCTCCACCCATCACCAGCTCGTTACTCAGACTTGCTGGATTTAATCGGATAGAGAAGGAAGCGTTGTCTCTAATTATTTGCTCCGCTTCATCACTTAATCTTAGTGAAACAGCTCCTCACCACAATACTAGCTAATAATATTTCTTTGAATTTGATAATCTTCTTATTGTTTTTATCTTTTCTTAGAGAGACTAAACTTGCGTGAAGTGGATATTAAATTAGCTTTGGATACATAAAAAAAACTCTGTGTCCTAAGATTTGGGGCACATAAAGGGGGGAATCTTGTAAAATTTCTGAGGGCACAGTTGGCATTTAGACAGTGAATAAAGACCAACCAAACTGTGCTGTCAGTGGTGTCAGCTCCAGATTTTAACGCAGTAGTATTTATGTCAAAAACTATGGAATTATTCCAACATCAAGATGTGATCATGACCAGGGATTACAAGAAATGTTAAATTCCAGTGCACAAGCTATTACAAGTCATCTTGTAACAGTTTTTGTAAATGAGCCATAACATTTTTAGTGGCCTTGATGCTGACCCACACTCCTTAAGTATTACAGGTATTAAAAAACACTTATCCACCATTCTTCCTAAATAGCCTCTCAGTGCTGTGTACTGCATTGTAATTTAGTTGGTGCTGCCATGGAGTACAAAACCAGCTGTTGTGCAATAGTACACTAAACAGGACAGTTCCTGTAGTAGTGAGTGTGGGAGGATCATGAGCAATACTGTGCTAATTTATGAGCCTTCTCCAAATGTCATAAATCTGCTCTGTTCAACAGCTCACCAACACTTTACACCTCAGACAAGATCAATCAACTCCTTCATCTAAAAATACTTTTGGATTATGTCACCACTCATAAAAGAAAGTGATGAAAGCTGTCAATCATTTATTTAGGTTCATGAAAATAGTCTAAATCAGCGAGAATGCAATTACAATACTTATTAATACCAAAGTTTATATATCACAGACTCGAATCATGTAAAATGCCACTAAACATATTAGTTGTGAAGCAATCATAAACAAACTGCTATGTTTTCAACCATGCATCCCCAGCCCCTCCAACAATCTCATATCAAGAGCGTGGGCTTCTTTCACTGCATTGTTGGATGAAGTGCTGGTAGAATACACTTGCATGCTGCATGAAGGGGAAGAAAATCTGATTAAACAATTAGTGTCAATTAGCCCCAACCAAATCATTCTACAAACAATTGGTCTCTAGTGCCCGGCTTAATTACAGGCGACTTTCAGCTCCTTATCATGAGCCATGTCGCCCATGATTCATGTCGAACTCACGCCTGTCCCTCAAGCACCATCAATTATCCACCAGTAAACAAATCCACCAGGCAAAAAAAAAAAAAAAGCTCCTGGTCCCAGGCCTGATTATCATACCTCTATGTGATCAGGGACGTGATGAAAGAAGAAGAGATGATGAAAAAAAGGCTCTTGTTAAAGTCTGATTTCAGTTCAAATCACAATATTTTTGGAAACCATTATCCTGATTTTAAAGGAGGGTTCACATAACGCTCGCTCTGGGCTAATGCTTGAATACTGGAATATAAATTAAACCCAAGTTTCATGTTTATATTGTTCCCTCATTCAAATAACTGATTGATCCGATGCCAGGTTCTGAAGAGAAATGCTGTGAAGTGATAACAGGATTTTTGGAGTTTGATCATAGAGACACTTTGTGCAGACACAAACACATCTCAAAATGTCAGAAGCCTTGATTTCAACAACACTCACACATCTACACTGAACATACACAATGCACAAAACGTGTGAAGGGAAGTGGCAGCAGGCGTGATGACATGTTAAATTACCCTGGTGATGTATAGCTTAATGAACCCCTTGTGTTGATCACGCTCCACATTAATCAACAGCCATGAACAGATTCCCTTATTTTCTCAATGCTGCCTTGATAAACTGCAATTTCATTTAACCTTGGACAGCAACTTTAATAGCTTCCACAGGACAACTGTCAATACTTCCCTGGGTATACAGTGATTAAATTGCAAGGCGAGAAGTGGGTCCCAGCTTCCTCCTCGTGCTCATCCTGCATCTCCTTCTCTTCACCCCCACGCCCCACCCCCCCACCTCCCTGCCTCAACCCCCTTTACTTCAAATCACAATTTGTACTTTCACACTTGCACAATCTGCACTTAAAAGCCAAAGTCAAAACTGACATTTTTGGACTCTGTGCAATCACCAAGATAATCTGTTAGCGTTTGTTGTGGTTTTATTTTGAAACACGAATTAAGTTGTTTTATCAGACACTTGCTTTCACATGATATATTGATTAGAAGAGTAGCCTGTTGATTCTTTTGATGTCTGAATTAAAAAAAATTGTGGAGTAGTATTAGAAATTTAAAAAGTATTAATGTTTTCTAGTTGTAACCTTCCGTTTTGCATATTATTATCTGTAGATAATAAACTCATCAATTGCAGTTTAAACTAATCTATAATATCAATTGTTAAAGCAACTATTAATGAGCCCAAAACTTTCACATGCCGTACAAAATATATTCTAAATAAGTATTTTGAATGATTTTGCTAAGCATTTTCCAGAGCTAATATGTACATGACATTTAGTTTAGTTTAGTCATTTCTGAATTTCCTTGTTGCCCACGTGCTCGGTGCACCAGATAAAACAAGATAGTGACAGGCAGTGACCTGAGCCCTGTCATAATGATTTTCTGTGATATCCTCCACCCTTGTCAATTTAGCATAAATTATCAGCCATGAAAGGCCTGCTGGCTGATTAAAACCAATTGTCTGGGTAGGGAAGGACAAGGCAACCTCTTTATTATATGATAAACTAAGTTAATGGAAGAAGACAATCTCCCCTTTGGGAAATCGGACTCACTCTTAATTAATGCATTGTGTTTTTTTCTGCTGGATAGAAGGACTCTTGTAACAAAAATGCACTTGAATGAAACTTTAAGGACAGATCAAGATGGGGAAAAAACAGATATTCTTCCCGTGTGAATATCTGACAAGAGAGTGATGTCAAAGGAATGAAAAAGGATGACATGTTTGTGCATCTTGCCTATCAGCAATCCTCATCTTAAACACAAATGTGTGTTTCAGCAGATTTATTTATCAAAAACACACATTGGTGGACACTGGTAATTACACTTTTTCTCAAAACACACCTTTGGAGAACATCTTTCATTATCTCACCCACAGCTGAAAAGGTTCCACATTATGTGTCACATGTTAAGCAGAAGAAAATCAGTGCTGTTGTGCAGCTTCGACTGCGCACAGGGAACAATGCAAGTTTGCCTTACTCTTGTGCTCCTCGGATGACATAACAGAAAAGCAAACATTTCTCTGTCCTGTGCCTCTCGTTGGCTTCCTCCACCCACACTTGAGAGGTGACAGGCATACACCCGGACTTCCATTATTATCCAACACAGCAAGAATGCCTCCAGGAGGATAATTACTGAAACTTGAAGAGCCAGGGCTAATCCTAAGTACTTCACTTTGTATGACTGCCTCGCCCGCCTGTCTCTTAGACTGCCGCTCACACTGACAAAGTGCAATGTTGGGCTCACTGAAAGTCAATAAGAAGACCTCATGGCCCACAGATGTAGCGCTCAAGCCAAATGGTGGCAAAATACACTGTTTTCTCTGTTTATCATAAACAGTCTGTTTTTGAAACACTGTAATCTGTCACCTCAGCCAAGAAAACAGCCTGGGAAATACAGATCATAATATTCAACAAGGCTATCCAACAAACTCCTGAATGAATTATTCAAATAATTTTATTTTCATATTAAATAGATTTTTGATGAGAGAAGAGCGAACAATCCGGATAGATTGCAGTGGGGCTCTAGCGGTAGAAGGGCAGCCCTGACAACCACTACATAACCTGAAGTATAAAATCCTGGCCTGAGAATTTCACTCTTGTTGCCATCGGTTGTGCTTTGACTGACAGGTGCTGAAATAGATCATTCACACCCTGACTTAACGTATGTGCATGATGAGACCCATCCCATAACACCCCCTGAAATTCGTTACTGCATACAGTACAATTATCCTAATACAGGGAGACAAATTATGCCCATCCAAATTACCATTTACATGGTTTCCATGTAAACCAACAACACAATAATGTGAACAAAGGAGCCAGTGCACAGGGTTGTTAAATATAACAAGCAACTTTAGATTAAAGCTTTTAAACTGCCTGAATAGCCTGAGAGAATTAAAGTATGTGAATGTAATAAATATATAAATTATGATCTGCTAACTGTTATGGACTGATTGTTGTTTAGATTTTTGTGGCAGACAGACAAACCCTGCAGACAGGCAAAACCTAAAAGGCAAAATAAAGTTTGTTTTTTTTTGTCAGATCTCTTCATTCATCCCAGGAGGAACCAGAGGCTCCTGTCCTGCCGCACAATGCCGGGAACAGCTGTCTGATCGATATTCGACAAAGGCTCAAAGGTTAGAGCAGTCAAAAGATTGTTAACTAGCCATTTTATTTGCCAGACATTTATATCATTGTTTATGGTTCAGCGCACCCCTTCTGTAGAGGCCATGCTGCACACCTGTGCTTGGAACACTTACAGGGCCTCTTCACCCCCTTTTCATGACCTCATGAGCAGAGGAAAAGCTGACACCATATCTCAGTTACAGACATAGATGCTTTGTTTACTATTTCTCTTCCATGTTTACTTCATTAATATTCATGTCAAGACTGTTTGCATCATTGACAGCAGTTCATCTGAAACATAAACTCTACCCTGAAGCTGGCTGGCTGTCTATTTGAAGGTTTTACACAAAACATGAACGTGCATATGATTTAGAGTGAGTGCAGTGTGCAGGTGTGATGGGCCTGTATGTGAGCATTCCTGCATATGATTGTATATGCTTGTGTTTATGTTTGTGTGAATATGAGCATTGGTGTACCATGCATCCCAGCCGGTAACACATGGCTTTGCTGCCACCACTCTGGCTCGTGCTGTGAGTGTCCCTGCAGGCTGGCAGAGAGGGGAGACCCTCTCTGTGGCTCACCCAGGCGGAGAGGGGCTTCCTGCACATCTTTTGTCACACCATTTGGGCCCTTGTGTCTGTGGCTACCCTGCTTTGGACCCACTTGGCAGCTCACCGTGCAGACGGACATCTGCTCTTTCCAGCCTCCTGGTGAATAGAGAAAACAACAACCAACAGACCCTGCTCTCTTACTCTCTGCTCCGCTTACTTTACAGTTACACAGTGTCTGTGTAACTGCCTGTGAAGACAGTAACAACGTTTAGATGCTTCCAGCAATAAGAAATTATCTATCTATCTATGGAAAAAATAATAGAGTTAAGTAAATATTTATTATATTAAAATAATTAATATAACAACTATATCTATACTATACTATATCTGTATAATTGCGTAATTGTTACAAATTAATTTCAGCGTTAATGTACGCTATATGAAATATATCATTATTATTATTATCGTTATCTTTCTATTTTAAAAATAACTGCGCAGAAAAATAGAGTAATTATGACTATATGGTGACTGAGCCACAGTGGTCTACTAATTGCAGTGGGAAGCCACAAGTGATTACCTTCGGTTTTCCTGCAGAAAAATCTTTGATAGGAAGGCCTCCAGATTATCGAGTTGCTTTGTAAATCTCCACATTATTATATAGTTCTGCATGTCTAGCTTGACTCCTTTCTCCCGGTTCTCTAAGCAGAGTGATTCTGAAGCACGCAATATTGAACACACTTTGTTCGTGCTCAGCGGCCCAGAATAACTCGGTCATTATGGTAGCGAAAGGGACAGGTTTTGAGTTTGATTTCATGATGGTAATATAGCCCATGTGTGTAGGAGAAGAAAGCCTTCAATGGGGACATCTGTTCAATGCGGCTTACAGTTACAGCCGTGCGATAAGAACAACCTGTGTGCACCATATGAACTAGGATCGACCTTCTAGCTGCTGAACGCAACAGGCAACAAAGGAGTTTTTTGCGGGGGAGAAGTTGTGCGCTAAGAATAAATTAGACAATCAGATTTTGAAGTGCACATGGATTAAATTTCTCTTGTATACGTCTGTGGCTTCAGCAGCAAGATGTTTCTTGTCCTGGGTTATCACACTGACCTCTGACATTAGTCTTGCTGGTATGATCACTTGGTAATTTGTCACTAGAGGCCAACACGTCCCCTTGAGCTGTAGCCCACCTTGCACTCCAAATGCGTAAAATCACTATTGCGCATAATATTATCAGTGGTCGTTCCCTCTAAGGAGAAGAAGAAGAGGGGAGACAGGTTTCATCACAGATGTTCTATAGTTTCATTCACCAAATATGAACTTTAATTATTTGTAAATGTAATTTGTGTATCTTTATACACCTGTTTTTGTGTGTGGATGTAGAGAAATGGGCGACGAAAATTTCCCAAATAACTCTTAATTGAATTGCCAATGTAACATTCATCTGGCATTGTCCACACTCACCCTAACAGCAGGAGATGTTGCGTGTTACTCTGCTGAGAGCAAACGTCGAGGGTCAATCAATGCGCTGCGGAGCGGAGGAGCACGGTATGTAGGTTTTATTCTCCTCATTACTTTGTCACGTTTTAATTCGCCTTTGAACGCTGTTACATAATGTCCGCAGCTTGTTATGATTTTCGATAGCTTGTGTGATTGATTAGTTTGACCGAAATAAAAAAAATATATGAGCAACAACAAGATCGATACAGATTATTTCTTATCTCCCGCGTCAATGAGCCAAATGAATGTGTGTGTGTGTGTTTGTGTGTGTGAGTGTATGTGTGTGTTTGTGCTTTTGTGATTATCTAAAATCTGTCCTTGCTTTTAAATGAGCGTATGCCTTGTTGTGATTTCCCATTTTCCCTAAAATAGTTAAATCGACACGCGTGTTAATTCGTCAACAAGCATATTGTTGTATTAAATTATTGTTGTATGTATTGAATTGAGCTTTTTTAAATACATGTCAGAAATTTCTCTAAACCGCCTCAAAATAGTGCTAAATGTTCGCAATTAAATAACACACGGGTCATTAGAATAATAATGAAGATTACTGCGTGTAAAATGTTACTTCGCTTGTTTTTTAAACTAGAACATTGTGAATAAATGTGGCTGTTTTATTTGTTCACCCCATCTCTTCATTTTTTTTTTACAGCTGAAGGTACAGCAGTGTAAATTAATCCAAAAAGCTGTTGTCCAATCCTAGAAACACAAGAATTAATCAGATAGTCCATCTATCACGCTGTGTAATAAAGAAAGCGACATGGGTTAGGCAGATGATGTGATGAATAATCCCTGGTCGTTTTAATTAACTTTTCCCTGTCCTGTAATGACCAAGCTGGTCAACAGACCCGGTCAATAAGCATGTTAATATCAAACAAATAAAACTGCGGATGATTAAAAACCTCCTGCGTTATTAAATTTGAAATTCAAATGAAATTTATGCCTTCAGTGCATACTGCATGCTAATAGCGCCCAGGGAGAGACCCAGGGTTCAACACACGTTTCGCCTAACTACATACGTTATTATGTAACAGGAGCTTTCTCTGTAGATTTGACAAAATGTCAGTGGGAAAGAGATGAACCCATTCAAGAAGCTTATCATTTTATTTGCAGTCTGACACAGAGTGTAAACACTTACTTGAATAAGTAACCCAAGTTAACCTGCTGCACCAATATTGCTTCTAAAAAAAAATAAACATTTTTCAATTTTTCAATTTTAAGGCTAAAAAATGTGCAACATCACCTCCCCCATCACTCTCTTCATCATCTGTTATTTTAGACTGACATAGCGCATAATAAAATGAATAATACACACCCGGAATGCACTATCTACCAGTTTTAATCAAAACTATCAAGATAATTGAACACAATTACAGTGATGCGAAAGTCTGAGACGACGTAATATAGGTCAACGATCAGAACAATGCAGCCTTTATATGGTTTAATAGTTTGTGTATATTAACTCTTAAGAAGTTAAAACATGCAAAATTCCCTCAGGGGAATTATGCCAGAATAAGTTTCTAAAGTAAAAAGATGAGGTGATGTTGACCCACTTAAACGTAAAGTTTACTCACGGTAATATTTGTGGAAAGTAGTTCACATAAAAGTTTTCAGGCTGAGATAATCTCACCTGACCTATAACAGTGAACACTGACGTGATTCGAAAATGAGAAACAAAACTTTTAAGGTAGTTTAATTGTGTTCCCTGTATTCGTGCGGCTGTTTTGCTTTTTTGGTGATAGTGTAATCCCAGTTTATCAACCCTTTATTTCCATTTACCTCCGGCTACATCACCAGACACAGCTCATCATCCCTCTTTCTTTAAATTTATGGAATGTGATGTTCTGTAAAATTTCAATAAGTGGCCCCCTAATTCCTCCTTCCTAATTCACTCTCATTTAACTTTACCTTCCTTCCGCTGTCTTTTATTATGGAGGGGGCGGTGGGGGGGTGGAGGAAGGTGGAGAGCTGTCTGAGGCGCTCTATTGATGACCTCACGGTAGTATGTGGCAGTGCGGCGGGACGGAGCCGCTGATTGGTCGCCCGTGTCACAGCGGCACTTCAAAGCCGGAGAGGAGCCTACAATTGTGGAAGAATGGGCGGAACACATCATTGTATTGCACACCTCTAAAAAAACAGTGCTCTGATTCATAAATATAAAAAGATCCTCTGAGGAGGGCAGTGTTTTTGTGTGATGGCAACTTCACTTCTAGGGGTGAGTCTAAAGGACTTTCTTACTGGTTTAATTAGTTCTTGTCATTGTCCGGTTGAGGGGGGATTAAAACTTACAGCGGTGGCAAAGTTACAGCAAAGCCAGAGCGTTGCTTATATTTTCAGCAAGCGGTTCGTGTGAGAAAGCTGACGCTCTGTAGACGGGTTCTGAGTTTGTACTGGCGCTCCAGACGCGCATGTTTTCCTTGCTCTCCTGTTTGGCATGCATTTGTAAGCGCTGCGTGTCGCATTTGTGTTGTCTACTTTCTGTTCGTTCAGGTAGGAAGTGATAATAATCTACTGTGATCATTTAAAACTGGAAAACACATTTTCTGACTTTAACCTTTTCTTTCGATGTTTAAAAATGTGACGGACCTGTTAAACTTGTTCAGACTGAGCAGTCACTCACAGTTTTCTTGTCCTTTCAGGAGGAGCCGAGGTTAGGATCGACTCCTTTAGCCATGTTAGCTGCAACATGTAACAAAATAGGGAGTCCGAGCCCTTCACCG
The DNA here is from genome assembly GCA_032353495.1 of Ctenopoma kingsleyae. Classification (NCBI taxonomy): domain Eukaryota; kingdom Metazoa; phylum Chordata; class Actinopteri; order Anabantiformes; family Anabantidae; genus Ctenopoma; species Ctenopoma kingsleyae. Next base: position 12,537,396 of record JAUBNQ010000008.1, on the reverse strand, counting down.
TCAACAATTTCGGATAACTCCGCATCATTTGGAAAAGGCTTCCACCCGTGGAAAAGAGCCGCGGCGAGCAGCTGCAGTCTGGGATCCGGCCTCTCCGGCTTCGGGGTGTCCCGCAATGGATCCGGCATCTCGGACTCTTTCGGCACCAACAGCTCCACTGGATCCAGTGCTTTTTCCCTCACGTCTGGTACCTCATCTAATTCACACTTTGGAAACGATTATTCTGTTTTCCAAGCCTCGGTTTCGAGCAGCTCCCAAGAGTCCAGTCACCAGCCGGTTTTCATCTCGAAGGTGCACACCTCAGTGGACAGTTTGCAGGGCATCTATCCGAGGATGAGCGTTGCACATCCCTACGAGTCTTGGTTCAAATCGTCTCATCCCGGGATCCCCACAGGAGAGGTCGGAACCACCGGTGCCTCTGCGTGGTGGGATGTGGGAGCGGGATGGATTGATGTTCAAAATCCTAATGGAGCAGCACTACAAACGTCCTTACATTCCGGTGGACTCCAGACTTCCTTGCACTCTCCTCTGGGCGGATATAATTCTGATTACTCGAGTTTAAGTCACTCTGCATTCAGTACAAGTCCCTCTCCACACCTGTTGACAACCGGCCAGCATCTGATGGACGGTTTCAAACCCGTGTTATCTTCTTATCCGGACACAAGCCCCTCTCCATTAACTGGGGCTGGGGGGACTATGCTCTCCGGGGGTCCACCTGCATCTTTAGCGGGGTCTCCGAGGTCATCTGCCCGGCGGTACTCGGGCAGAGCCACCTGCGACTGTCCAAACTGCCAGGAGGCGGAAAGACTGGGACCGGCGGGCGCCAGCCTCCGGAGAAAAGGTCTCCACAGCTGTCACATCCCAGGCTGTGGGAAGGTTTATGGAAAAACGTCGCACCTAAAGGCGCATTTGAGGTGGCACACCGGTGAGAGGCCGTTTGTGTGCAACTGGCTCTTTTGTGGCAAGAGGTTTACGCGGTCCGACGAGCTCCAGCGACATTTACGCACGCACACCGGGGAGAAAAGATTCGCCTGTCCGGTGTGCAACAAGAGATTTATGCGCAGTGATCACCTGAGTAAACACGTAAAAACTCACAGCGCAGGGGGATCCGCCGGCTCTGGCTCCGGGGGCAGCGGAGGGAAGAGGGGTAGTGATACTGACAGCGAGCACAGCGCACCGGGAAGCCCTCCATGCCATTCCCCCGACCTGTTGCACCCACCTGAGACAACCCAGGGGGTAGGCATGAACGGCCTCTAAGACTCCCGTCTGACTCCCGTCAGTGCAGTAAAACAACAAAGTGTTGTGATGGAATTGTCCTGGAGGACATGAAAGTGGACATACTGTGGTGTATGCGAACTGCTTCATCCTCCTGTGTTGTCACTGAATGAGAAAATCAGCCTATGACTTTTTCCAAGTGTTTAAGACTACTAATTACATAACTTCATAGCTGTACCATCACAAACTGCTCATTAATACATCTACAGTGTGAAAGTGTAATCGAGTCATCGTGGGCACACTGGGACAGGGCACGGAAACTTTTTGCAGCCTGATCCCGAATAACCCTGGTGTTTTATTTCCCAGGACATGAGACGCAAAATATAGGAAACATGTAAAATTAGGGCTGAGTTGTGCTACTGATTTCATGCATATTGTTCAAAACCAAACTCTGGCACTTTATTATTGAGCAGGAGAAATTGTTTTGTCCCTGTCGATGGGCTGCTCGGTAGGAACAAATACCTGTAGAGTATAGGGGATGGTTTTTATTATATCTGTGTGATCCACTCAAATGTTTGATAATGGAGGAGCAGTTGTTGGTTTCTGTCACATATTGCTGTTCACTCTACACTCTACACTATGTGCGCCAAGCTTGTAAGCAGGCCAGTCCCTAGAGGTCTCTTACACTTTACTTCGCTGCAAAATGTGATGTATATACTGAGAAATGTAGGTTAGAATAATTACAGCCCAATGTAAAGGTGAGTAATGTATTTGTCCAGGAGACGATTTTGTATAGTTATTTCTAGTTGTATATGGACTCTAGTAAATATTTGAAAATATACGGAAATGTACTTGGATTTTTCTTTGACATGATATGAAATGTATTGTGGGGAGTTATATTTAACCACGAGTTTTCTTGTATTTAGGGGTCTATCATTAGGCGCACTTTGAATTTATTTGTAACGTTTTGAAATCATTTACTGTTTGCCCACTCATTTAATTTAAGTAAGCATGTTGTAAAGTGATTTAATTTTACATTGATATTTTTTTTTCTCGGAGAATGGCTTTTTATGTAAGCCACTCAATAAAGTCAGTATGAATTCAGAAGCAGTTGATCGACTCATTTTATTTGAATCGTTGAGTCGATAAAAAATCTTTTCACTGGCAGACCAGAACTTTGGGGATTATATTTTGCTTAAAAAATATTCTTTAAAATATTTTTTTTTATTTTTAATGGCAGGCTTTTGCAGGTTCCTAATGCAGGATGGAAAAGGGCCTGCAGCAGCATCAGGGCCTCACCCAGAAATTAATTTTAATTGCAATAATAAATGTAAGCAATAAATGCAGCATCTGCTTTAAACAAATAAGAGGAAAAAGTCGTTGTTATAGGAATTTTAATATTTGCTAATTGTTATTATCATCGACGTCTGTTTTTCTGCTGAGCGTGAAAATCAAACCTCAAACTTCTGCGAGGCCCAAAGTCAACACAGGTCAAACTGCTAAGTTAAACTACTGCTTTATTAATTTCTAATTACCATAAATATTACACACTTCACGGAAGACCTATAGTGTTTATTTATTTGTCCTGTTTTACTAAAGGAATCAGGAAATATTGTATTTTAATGATTTTTTCTTTTTAATCCAACTTTCTGCAGTCAGCGGACATAACACACACACACACACACACACACACGCTCTGTTAATTTAAAAGTGTGCTGTTGATCAACGCGCAGTAGGCTCAACATTAATACGCACTTTTATTATTATCAGTCTGTAAATACTTCAGTTGTAAAATAAGGGCACTTCTGTGGCGCAGAGACGTGTTCCCCTTTAAACATGACTTTAGTCTTAAATTATCAACATAAGCTTTCAGTAATTTGTGCACAGAAAGCTTATGCAACACATGTGTAAACTCTTATTTAATGACAGGTTTGTTGGAACATGGACTAAATATTTTCTCAATATTTAATTCTAAGTGGATAGAAACCACACGCTTTTTCTGTTTGTTTAGTATTTTCAGTTATTTGCAAAAAACGAAATAAGATTACAAGTTTAGCATATTTAATCTAGTTTGCTCTTGTTTTAGGGGGTTTTGCGCATCAGATTTACACATATGGTCATAGATAATGTGAGATAGTGAAGCACCAAATAATCATTTAAACTGTGTTACAAGGACGCGGTAATAACAATAATACGATCAATCCTACTTCTAGTATAATTTATTATGTCTATGATTTGTAATGTTTTATGTTTCATGAACTCACACTGAGGAGTAAACTACAGCTGGTATGTTTCAAACTTCTGAGGCAGAATTTTATGCTTAGCGTTATAGCGCCATCTAGCGCTTTCCAGCCCAACTAACAGCATCTATCTATCCCTAAAGTCTATTTACACGTTTTGGAAACATGAGCATTGAAAAGGAAAACATGACATGACCAAAAGTCCCAAATTCACCAGTTAGGTGTTCTTGCTTCACTCCTGAATTTTGGATGATTTGGACACAAAGTGTTGAAGGTTGATTTTAAATGTGTGCCAGTCGGGGTTGACACAAGAGAGAGATACTAAATATCTTCCACCATGTCTCAGACAATGATTTCAAACACCTTTCAAACAATAAAAAAAATAAGTACTTGTGTCACTCATCCTCTTATTCTCCAGCATAGAGGATGACTCACTGAGTACTAGTAGTAGTACATTAGGACATGTCATCAGAGCGATGACTTATCTGAAAAAAGTCCATAATGATATATTTTCTCTCTTTCTTTCCCTTTCCCAACACACTAAAATGTACAAGTACAAATACATGCACACATATATACACACTCAAGCTCTAGCACCTTCACAGCCTCTTCTCCGCTGTTAATATCTTCAACAGCCAAAGTTACAACTGAAAGGACAGAGCAGATGATGAGCTTTAACTGAAGGAGGAACACTCTGATGTTTAAAACTGTGCTGTACAGTTAAACTATGATGACATCCAGCAGATTTCTTTAGCAAAAAAGGTGAATTACTTCAGTTTTAATATTTACACAACATTTGCAAAAACTAATAATGAAATATTAATAGAATAATTTTTGACTTAATGCCTCATGGCTACCCAGTTCTGTTGTCATGTTATTATCACCTACACTTTCTTGCCAGCATCACCTAGTCATCAGAGGACTGCCCCACCACTGTCCTGGTTTCAGCTGGCCGCAGTGACGAAGGGTGCACATGCCGGGATTAGGAGAACGAGCTGCCAACAGTGGATGAAGGACACAATTACAGTTACGGTCGGAGCACACAGTGCATTGGCAGCTAAACCCAGTGTTAATCCAGTCACCTAGAAAACATGAAAGAAAAATAATATTATCCCACACTGGACAATTTTGAGGTTGTATTGTGTCTTAAGTAAAATTTAAGACAAATCCTTGCCTCGACTGAATCTTTGTGGAAATGTCAGCTGCTACTGATATGAAGAGGTATGTTGTGTTTTTTTAGCTCAGTAAATCACAGTGCTGTGGTAACACCTCTCACCTGTGATGCATCTGTGACCAATTTTGTGGTTAAAACCACCAACTGCACTGTCATTGTCACTAAAACAACCAATCTCCTCGGAAAGGTAATTTGACGAGGTCCAGGGGTTAGTCAAAATAATTAACAGTAATTGCTGTGACACAGACAGGACTACACTTATACAATGCTTTCAGCAATTTACATTCATTTTATGTCACAGGTGGTGTTTCACCTGTCTGTTCTCTGGGTTGAATACCCACAGATTGAGTCTTACTGTGGGAACCTCTGCAGGTTTGCCAACAGGTGACATTTAATACAAACAAAGTTTCCTTAAAGTCCCAAAATTATTATTCTAAAAGAAGAAAGTGACACATGTTTCCACCCACATTTTCAGTCAGCAGGTAAGGTCTGTGATTTTGAGACGTTGATAGGAGTTCAGAGTTTTGTGTTTGTTCCAATCAAATGAAAGTCTGAACTTTCACAATGGTCACCATGTTATAGCAGTATACTGTGTAATGGAGACATCTGTAACATTCAAGGTTCAGATTCAAGATTCAAAAAACTTTGGCAATCATAGAGGGACATTGTTCAGCCTCGTTACAGCTGCACCCTGTTCAAAACAGGGAGCGGCAGAGAGAAAATAACCAGAAAAGTCCCACAACAACAAACACAAAAAAAGCACAAATACAAAAAACTAAAACAAAAAAAATCTACGATGGATGAAACAGGTCATCCAGGTATCATGTCACCGCTGCATAAGGGGGATGTAGTATCATTTGTGGACATCAAAAAGCCCCATAGCTGCTGAGTGCAAGCTGCCATACTTTTTTATAGTTGTATGTCAGTTTTAGAACCAGAATATACTGACGCTTATTTCAGACTTTAAAAACATCCACAGTCCTGACTGTCATCACTGATCACTGTAGAGTAAGAAAGAGGTTCCTTACTTGCTGAAATGATGTGAAAATCTTAAACAGATGAATACAACATCAACACAAACTTTGGTTTCCAAATGACAAACACTGAAACTGCTGATCAACTGAATGGTAGAGAAATGGCTCCATCAAGTGGCACAAATGTGTAACTTTCAGACACAATCTCCAAGCTTAAATTCTTATTTGTAAAGCTAATAATAATAATAATAATGATGAGAATATGGATAGATATTGACACTGACTGTCTTTGTTACACAAGAACGTTTGACCGTTGTCATAGAAGGAAAAACACAGACGTTACTAATAATATCACTGACGACTCAGTTCTACTGAAGTGTCAATGGATTCACGGCAGAGTGACAATAAAAACGGGCATTTCCTGCT
>JAUBNQ010000008.1:12518088-12531143 GCA_032353495.1 Ctenopoma kingsleyae | reverse complement strand
AAGCTTCTGGCGTAATTCTGTACTGTCTTGTTGTCAACAAATCCTATGAAAAGGTCAAAACCATAAATGTATTAGTCTGTCTTTCAATAAATTTTACTTCTATCCTCTACTTGAAAAAGCCTCAATAAATTCTTAAAAAAGCAATACGTATAGAGAGAGAGGAGCAAACTTTATAAGGCATAACATACACTGGTAATAATTTTCAGAAGGATCAGTTCATTGTTATTCTGGTATTTTCACAGGATATGTTGACAATAAGCAAACAAGAATGTTACGAGACTGATTCTCAAAACAGCCACAAGGGGGCAGACTTTGTTCACAGATTTGTCCTGTGTTTGAGAAACTTGATACAGAATAATCAGACTCTGTGCTGATACTTCATTTGCTGCAACTCTGTACTGAAGGAATGTGAAAACTATGCAGGTTTTGTTTCATATTTAAGAAGTTAACACCAATATCATGCAGGAACAACTTGGGGTAATATTCCAGAAGACCTACATAATAAAAGGGAACATATTTTTAATTTAATATGTTTTATGCTCAGTACATATTTAACAAACTGTGTTTGCTTTTGCAGTAGAGGGTTTTGACTGGTGATGCTAAAGTCCAGGCTACTGACTAGGTTTGCTACATGAAAATTCATAATCTACTCAAGAGTGCTTAGTTGCATTCCTCAAGAACTAACTGCATTCGGATGCCAAACCTGAAAATAGTTCAATTTTAACATGGATGTTCATCAACAAACATAACAGTATGTAAGTAAGTTTCTACTAAAGGGATATTTGATGTCTGTTTCAGGCACTGTAGCATGGAAAACAGTTGAAATAATAGATTTAAGCCAAAATGTTTCTATAAATAATAAATATGGGCCTCGATTAGTGATCTACTCAGGAATTGATCACAGTTAGTGTGTGTAACCTGCTCAGTGTGATAACATGACCTGTGTCCTTAATAGGATTAAGTTGGGTTAACCTTTCAGTTCAACGTGACCTTGATAACCCTCAAAACAACAATATCAAATACACAGCAAAATCAATAAAACCCCAAAGTTACTGTCCAAGAAGAAGAAGAAGACGTTAGAGACACTGCTACGGTGATTAATCCACCACAACAATCATTTAAGCACCTGCTTGTGTTACCAATTCATCTCAGTGTAATAAATATATTTAATGATTAATAATAATCTTCAGGCTAAATCCTAACTGTGTGAATTAACCTTGTTCCTTGTGTGTCTCTCCTCATCGAGTCAACAACCTTCAGCAGTGTGTGACAGCGTGTGTTTGTGCACTTGCGTGCGCGCTTATCGCCAAACTCTTGACTCCTGTCGAAACCACAGGTATCGCTCAGCTTTAGGCGTTAACTCTCGTGCGTAAACAAACGGGTGGATTGTGGGTATTGTAGTTAGCAGCAACGAGAGGCCACTCCTTTCGCCGGGGTTCCTGTGTTATTGTAAAACTTCCAATCCCGAAAGGCTCCGTGCCTGCGAGCCAGCGGGGTAAAGAGTTGTAGCGTGACGGAGCGAGCGTCGCAGACAGCGCCTCAGAAAAAAAGTGCACATGATAGTGTATTGACCTTTTTACCAGCCAACGTGCCGAAGCAAAACTACAAACTCTCTCATACGGTGAGATCTGACTTTGTTTTATTTGTGTCGTATTGAATCGTTTTCATTTCTGACTTTTAATGATGGGAAGTAGCCTATGAAGAATATGTTTTATTAACATGTAATACTGGTATGTACACACCTGTTCAGACACTGACACTGATACTTGCCAGCGTGTCTGGAGGCTTTGTGCTTTTTCTGTCTGAATCTGTGCTGATGAGTGTTTCTTGTTTTGTTTTGTTTTGCCCTATTAATGCATGTAATACCTGGCTGACTCTAACTAATACAGTTTGATTTAGAAAGGAATACGTCAAATACGAACAGTGCGCAGGGAAAATAAGATTCACATTCTTACAGCAATACAGTGACAGTGGCACTTTGATCGTGAGCAAGAAGCGCAGAGAAAACCGACCACTCTGTCATAGGCTTGACAAGACCAACCTGTTTTTGTGCACTGGTGTAAGAAACCAGATTATTAATGACTGACTCACTGTGACAAGTCATGAATGGGCAGTGTCCTTTTACGCAAACAAGTGACAGGCAGAAGAGTTCAGGCATTATTCCACGTTTGGAACAGTTTCCTGTAGCAGAAAAAAAAGCCTGGGGCACACTGTGCTGAATAAAAGATAGCTGAGACAGAACAATAACTTTACTTGTTGTCTTTTGTTGTGCAGGGATTTGTTATTGTCATGTCGCAGCATTTCAAATGTCTGCTCATAGAAATGTCGAGGGCCGTATAATGATTATTTCCATTCTTCCAGTGGACAAATATAACCAAATAAACAAAATATAAGACTTCTTGTTAGAAACATTAAGAAAAAACCAGCCAATGTTGATAGCTATTTGAGAAGCTAGAGCTAGTACAGTTTTTTTCTAATTATGACACTTGTTGCAGATTTATTCTCCTCTTGTCCAGTAATAGACTATTTGTTCTTGCTATTAGATGCTTGCGTACAGTATGTTCTTGCGTTTGTTTTTTGAAATTTCTATAATCTAACAGATTCTTTTCAGCTACAGATAAGTGTAATAATATTTGTCTTGCTAATTGGGTAATAATTTTGCTCTACATCATGACATCTGGCTGAATCAATTAAGCAATAATGCACTGTCAAATTCTTTAGGCAAATAAAAGCTGCTAGTGAAACTATATTATGCTTACAGATGAAAATATGGCAGCTGAAAGAGCAAAGTCCTTCCGTCGTGTTGGGAGTCTCATACGGAGCAAATCTGAGGGGACGCTGATTGATTTGAGTGACAATGCCTCAAGAACTGATCATATGAATGGTAAAACTCCCATTTTAAAGCAAAAAAAAATTCTGTTATTAATGTTAACAGTCTTCCTGACTAAACTGTAATTTATTGACAGGTGGTTTTGTGACAGGAATCCCACAGAACTCAGGATGGCCACTTTTACAGCCACAAGTTGCACATCCGTCACAGACAAAAAATCCCTTTTGGAACAAACTATCAGGATCAAACCCTTTCTTAGATGACATTGTAAGCAGCAACAAAGATAAAAATATTTCCAACACACTGAATCTAAAACAAGGCAGTGAGAAACATTTGAAGACAAATAACGATGATGCCACCAGCACATCTTCAGATGAAGGAACCGTGGGGAACTTTTTGGAAAACAGACACAAAGCCATCAACAGATCTGGGAGATGGAGGAGTGCTTCAGACATTCTGGATGACCTGGAGAGAAATGTACCAAAACAGGAGAATAGTTTCAAAGCACCTGGGCTGGTACTGAACCCAGATTTTGAATGGCTAAAGAATGACAGAGAGGCCTATAAGATGGCCTGGCTGAGCCACAGGCAGCTAACCCGCTCCTGCCTTGACTTAAACCTGATGAGCCAGAGCCCAGGCTGGGCTCAAACTCAGGCCACTGACTTTCAGGTTATCTCCAGAATCGGCCACAATGGTGGCTCGGTACAGCTATCAGACTCAGAGGTTAGTGTCCTTATCCCAGAAAATCATGTACCTCCTGGAGAAATCCAGGAAGTTACCCTGAAAGCAATGCTAGACCCTCCTCCTGGACTCAATAACAACTACATCACAACTATGAGTCCACTTCTGGAGGTGATCCTCAGCAACATCAACACAAAGGAGTGTATCGCATTGAAAATGAAACTGTCCGGAGAGGTGAAGAGTGACCCTTTAAGTCAGGTAATGACTACAGTGGTTGGGCTGGTGTCCAATAAAAGAGAGGGTCCTTATGTCAAAGTGAATGACTGTTACATTTACAAGAACATGATGCAGATAAAGCTGCAGGACCTGAAGACACATTTTTATGTGATTGCAGTCGCAGAGGCCTCTGCAATCCAGTCCCCTGCTACATCAGTGTGGGATTACCTCGACCGCCAAATCACTGTTGCAGTTTACGGTCCCAGGTACATCCATCCGTCATTCAAAGTTGTAATAGTGGTTTGCTGTCATGAGGACATTCCAACAAAGCTTCCATTTTCCGATATCTGTAGAGGCAACAAAAACCTGCCTCCACTTGTGTTGCAGCTTTGGGGAAAACATCAGTTTAAACCAGAAAAGCTTAATGACCTGCAGGTCAGCGTGAGCATCACAGACTCTATGTTTAAACTCAAACCTGAGGACACACTGAAAGAAGTGAGACAAAGTCAACTCAAAATAGGAACAGTTTTGCATCTGCCAGTGGCATTATGTTGTTCTAGTAGTACTGAAATGACTTGTTTTAAATTAAATCTACAAGTGAAAGAATCAAACACTGGAGCTGTCATACATTTCCAAGTGCCGTCCCCTCCTACTGCTCCGATAAGATCAGAAAAACGAGCTTCAAGGAAGATAGAAAAGCAGATTGAAATGACAAGAGCCTCACCTATTCCTGAGGAAAGTACTACAGATTTCCCCAAATTTGAAGACAGACTTGTGAACCTTCAGTGGTATGGTGTAGCCCTCAAGTCAGTTTTCCGTCAGCCACGTGTAGACTACCTTCTGGAGTACTTCAAGGGGGACACAGTGGCTCTCCTTTCAAGGGAGGCTGTTCGCTCAGTGGGCAATTCAAAAGTAAAGGAGTGGTATATCGGATTCCTCAGAGGAAAGATTGGTTTGGTTCACTGTAAAAATGTCAAACTCATTACCAGAGACCAGGTGATTGATTTCACTGGCATTCAAATCACCACAGATGTCCTCTTAGACAACATTACGCTGCCCTTCAAGAAGCTTACCTACATGTACTCTGCCATCCAGACTCTGGTCACAGAGCACATAACTAGTTGGAGAGGTTTTGCTGATGCTTTGGGGTACAACAACCTGTCGCTAGACACCATCATGCGGAGACACGCCGAGACTGAATCTGATAAGGTGGCCTGTGTCCTGGAAAAGCTGAAGGAGGACTGTCACACAGAGAAGAGCAGGAAAAAGTTTCTTCATGAGCTCATGGTGGTGAGTAGAGACGTTTTGTTAATGAGGAAGGTGAATTTCAAATATTTCAAAGCCCTTCTATTTTTCTGCTCATCTGTTTCCAAGGTGTCATGTTATTTATGCGTGTTTTGTTCCAGGGTCTGCTGAAAATGGACTCTGTGAATCTTGTTGCCCAGTTGATTCAGAACACAATCATCCTGTCTACTGCTGTGGAGCTCGGAGTTCGATGGCGAGAGCTCGCTGAGAAGATAGGAAAACTCTCCAGTGCTCAGATCGCTGGCTATGAGGCACCACACCGGGGGAAGAATGGGGAAGTTGGTTCCCAGGTTAGTTTAACAGAAAACAGTTACATACAGCAAGCAATAGTTTTACCACAGCTAAAACCATGACTAAGACGCACATTTTATTTCAGTCGAGTATTTCATGTTTTGTTTCAGTCGATGTGGAAACCTGCCTATGACTTCCTGTACTCCTGGAGTCTGCGTTATGGAGACAGCTACAGGGACATGATCCAGGATCTGCACCTGGTCCTGGACAAAATGAAGAATCCTGCCACCAGAGAATGGAGGCATCTCACTGGTGCTCTCATCACAGCAAACTGTCTCAATATCTTTCGAGCCTCTGCTCACCTGAAAAGCTAAAATCTAGTGATGAAATGCACTCAACTGATGACAGCAACCTCCACACACTGGGGAAAAACTGTGTCTGAGAGGTTTTGTTACACTGTACCAAGGTTTTGATAAAGATGTTACTCATAAAGCTTTGATTGGTTTAGTTTCATACTCATCATTTTACAAAGCATTACATCAACAGGTACTTGCACTATATGCATAGATCTCATTTGGTGAGTGTGCTGTAGTGCATGTTTGCACAATATTTGAGCTGTGAAGGAATGTCACTTCATCTTGTAAACTGACAAAAATAAAGTATAGTTTTTCAGTTTTATATGTATGTCTGTGTAACTGTGTTAAAGCCCTGAAGTAAAATTTCATTTTGGTAGATCATTTTGAGTTTTTGAATATTAAATCTGCATTAGTTAGAAACAACATAAAAAAAAGTTATTTAGAACATTTCTGTTAATTTATTCAGACAGTATATCCAATACAGTAAATGTTTCAGTCAACCCACAAGTCAAATGTGAATCACAGGTTATATTCAATTCCCGCAAACGTATTGTCTCAATTCTAGTTTCTAGTGTTTTTGTTTCTTACTGTTTCTAAAACCTGCAAGTGTCAACTCTGTTGCTGACTAACATCCTCGAGGATTTCAATACAGTAACATGTATTTTCTATAGATTTGTGTGCTAAAAATAAGTTCTACCAAAGTGAATCGTGGCTTTCTAGGTTTCCTGATGCCAGTAAGTCATATTAGTTGAATTGCTATTATACATGTGTCAAATATTGTTCTTTCATTTTAGTGCATTTGCTTTTTTATACCGTAATGTAATGTTTTAGATATGCACAAGCAGATAATTTTATAAGGTGTGCACTGTTACCAGTACATATTCATATTAACAGAGGTGTTTTATTCATGTTTGTATTGTTTTTATTGCCAAATGGAACCTGAGTACTTAGAGTGTGCAGCGCACGGTGCCTCAGTCATTCAGATACTAGACTTCGATTGATGTCTTTGATATTAAAATGGAGCTGTGTTGCATGAAAAATGAATAAATAGCAGTCTCAGTAAACTCTCAGATCTGTTTACCTTTTAATAAATATGCCACTCAGTGCAGTGAATAACTAAAATAACAGAGAGCTAATTAAACTGAGCACCATATTTTTTTTTTACATGTAAATCAAACCATAAAAACAAGTGACTTTTCCCTGAGGTGTTTCCCATTGATTTTCTCTGGCTGTTTGCTTTTCCCTACACTGTTTGTTTAAGATAGTTTCACCTGCAAGCATTGTTTGCTGGTTCTCTGTCAAACAGAGTGCTCAAAATGCCGAACCGGCTTCAGCTTCAGTTCAAGAAAAACAAATCAAATATGAAAGTGGTATCAGGCAACAGAGTGAACAGATTTAGTCTGCAAGCTGAGAATGGTTATAAGACAGATAGTGTTATGGTTAGCTAGTACTATTTTTATGTTAAATGGACCATGACCTCGCTGCTGCAGCCGACAGCAGGGAGCAAATCAAAACCTTTTTTTTTTAATATGTTAAGAACATTCAAATATGCCACAAAGAGAAAATCAAAAAGTCACTTGGTTAAACAAACATTTTAACTAACTTTTAGAACTAAATATTCTTTTATGTAATATAAGCATATGTAATAGCAGACTTTTTCTTACGTACTGTATCACTCTGTTCTCACTGCATCCTTGACGAGGGGCCACAGAGAGGACAAAGGTTCACTGTTTTAGTGATAGTTATAAAGGTGAGGGTCGGTTCACAGGAAGGATGCTCTGTCTGACTATCTACTTTATTCTCTGTCTCCAACATGTGACTCATCATAGATAACCACTTAATGAACCAAACATTAATGATTAAATGTCAATACTGAACCAGTTTCCCACAGCTGTAAACATTCAAGATTGTGCCCACAGTATGTTCACTGCACAGAATAAGACATCAAATGTTACCTAAAAGTAAGATAATAATGTTTGTTTCCTGTTGTTGGATTGTTATATGTATGGTTTAGTATTGTGTGTATATCTTTATTATATGTTGTAAATGTTGTGTTTTTTGCTGTCATATCATGATAGAGACTGAAGTACTGAAACAAACAGACAGCCTTTTTAGGTCCCCCTTTTTCAGATGCAGTGAGGCATCAAACTTTGTGACTAACAAAATGTGACCACTTTTGTTTTGTGAGCCATTTATAGCAGCAGATAGAATGTGACAGGCCAGATAACAGCTAAGTACTGCGAATTTAATTTTCAATATGCTCATTGAAAGTATTTCACATATCATTTACCTATAGGAGGAATACTGTTTATAACATCATGTTGTTTACAGATATTATTGGCTTTTACAGTAAATTTCTGTACAGCATGATGATGTTTTAAATGATGTTAGTGTAAAAAAATAAATACAACATTCAGGATAAACAACACTGGTCAAGACATATTTGACTTTTAATGCCTGCTTCCCTGCTGTAATGCAGCTGGATAGTATTAGATGCTGCTTACTCTGGTTCACCTGCTACTGAACAGTATGTATCGTACTTGGGTTCAACAGCAAATGTGTGTTCCTACCTGATATTACTACTGAAAGTCAACTGAAGTAGCTCAACATGGAGAAAACATGTTTGCATAATAGTCTGCAGAGCTGGTGAGAACATATTTGTAGTAGCCTGTAGTGTTTATATCATTTAAACTGGTAGAGAAATATTTGGATATTGAAAGAATCAACTAAAAAGGATGAGATGGAAAGTAATTATGTCGCCTCCTGCTGTTTGAGTGCAAACATAGGCATTCAAAGTAAATTGAGTTTTTTTTTTCTTTTGTAATATAACATAATTGTCATGTTCTTAGACAAGAAGCAAGCAAACATCAGAATATGTGTACAATTGTTGTTATAAATTATTTGTTATTCAAATAATTAAATTATTTAAATTATGTTTTCAGGCATTTACTCAACCTACAGACAAGGAAATAAACACTACAAAAATAGCTCACAGCAGTGTCACCATGATACTCTTAAGCAATCAGTTTCTTTTGACATATCACATCTTGCTTACTCAGTTGTTGAGAGTAGCTAAAGGTATGACTCATCTTATGATCTTTTCCCCCACATCCCATTAAGTAATTAAATAATAATAAGAAATTTCCCTATAGAAGTGCTGTGTATAGCATTTCTCTTTTAAACGTTAGACAGACTTTTCTCAGTGAAACTACACGATTAAAATATGTCTGTGAAGATTCTCAGTCATCCAGGTGAAGTTGTCTGAAAGTTGAGTCATGGCAACTGGACTTCTTACATGATTAAAAAAGAGAATATCACAGTCATTACAGAATACGTGCTTATTCTCACAGCTTCTTCAGGCTGCTGCTGTTTTTGAGCCACTGCTGTTCCTCCTAACACATCAACACATTAACACTTTAAGCTGTCCTTGTCACGGATGCTGCTGCCAAACCTGTACCAACAGCACGTCCTGCTTCTGTGTCAGTGAATATTTAACTGTATTAAAGAAAATGTGAAGTGTCTCTTATTACATTTGTAACCAATCTAATGCCATAGCTTGCTGTAACAATTATTAGTCCCAAATAAGCATGTCAAAATAAAAGTGTAGAGCCAGGTGTCCTTAGCAACTTAGATATAATACAATGAAACACAAATAATAAACATAAATAATAATTTGTCTACTCTAGAAATGGTTCTAACACAGAAAATATACAGAACAAAATGCAATAAAATGAAAACAACATTTTGAGACAGGTAGATGGCTTCAGCATTAAAATACCCAATTATGCATCAAACTAGATACACAAGAAAAATGTTGAGGTTTGTTCTGATATGTTTAGAAATAGAGTTTCTTGGCTTCTGCATTTATGCTGTGGGATAAGAATGTGTTAGAAATATCCAATACAGACTGCATTTCCAGAAGTCTCCCAGACAAATCCCTTTTCTTCATTGGGACGACAGACAAGGTGAGACTTCACAAATAAAGCTCATCTCAGCTGCTCAATCTCCTGTGGTGATCCAGGTGGGATTAAGAAGACGTTGGCAGGATTTTGTTTTCTTTAAGAGAACAGAAATGCTGAATTTGCTGTTTCATCTGGCTCTGATCCCAGCTAACAGCCAAGAAAAACGTCATCCAACTTCATAGTGCATTTTTTCTCTTTTGACTTTCTCCTAAGATGCTTTTTTTTATATCAGTAACACAACTGAAATGAACTGATCAAGTGATTTTGGTCTGTTGCTAAAATAACTGCTGTGAAAACTTGGTTTGTAAAGTTTTAATTTTATTACAATTGCATGTATTTGTTACACATTAATACAATTTTAACATCAATTTTATGTTTCATTCATAGTTTACTGTCATTATTTACTGTTATGATGACAAATTTTAATGCTTTTGTGCGTTTTCATCTTAATGAAAACGCATGGACCCTGATGTTCTCTCTCCAGAGGATGGCGCCATTGTATTGATATTGGGTTGGGTTCAGTGCTTGTCCACAGCTGCTCACTCTGGTGTGTCATTACCAAACAACCCCTCTTCAATAAATAAATACATAAATAAATAATAACATTTTAGTCTTATCGTGTCTTTTGTCTAAATATGTTACTAAAATAAATATAGTGTAAACAAAACAGATGTACATTTTAAATAAATTTAGTATCCACATGTTGCGTCAAATTTCCAAAATTTCTGAACGTGTATATGTAAAAGATGAAGCATACGCTGCAATAGAACTTCCAGGGTTTTTATGTATTTTTAACACATTTCAACAGGTTGATATACATCTAAGATGCTTAATGCTACTAGACGAAAGTGTGTTTTTAAGCCAGCAGCATGGGATCCATCCACAAATCACTGTTATGAACAGAAGCATTCCTCTGTCCTCTGGGGTATATAAGGCTTCATTTGGTTTGCCTCTATGATATATGTTGAGGGCAAGAAGTCATTTAGCTTTCAATTTATTAGCCTTGTGATTTATGCATGCTGTAAAGGTAGTGGTGGTGTCTTCTAGCTCACCACCCCCCACCGTTCTCCACCCTTTTTGTACCCTAATAATTTGGTAATAGATGATGTGAAAGCAGAGAAAGTTCAGCAATTAGAAGAGTTAGAAAAAAAGAACAGTTTCTACGGCTGCACTTCATTTATCACTTGTGTTTTAGTTTCTCGTTAAAGTAAAGTAAAATAAATACATGAAATTAAGTGCTGAGATTATAGCAACTTGCACTGAGGTTGGACACTATACAGACTTTTTACAAAAGGAAAGTCGACTACACCTACAACAACATTCTGGCTGAAAATTAGGGATATATTGACTTAATTCAGGTTTAGGTTCAGCAATAACTGCTTTTTAAATGGGACCTATTCATTTTTAAATGTGAAATGTTTTTTCAAATAAACGTACATGCTAATGCATGATGCGACTGAATACAAATTTGGTGATGCAACAATACCATCAGGAATGAAAATTGTGGTCAGGACTTCTAGTGATTTCTTTCTGTCTGCAGATCCATATCACAAAGATGCAGACTGTTGTTGTGTGCAAACCTGTTATGGTTTGTATGTTTCCAGTTTTAGCTGAAAAGGTTTGTGGTGCATGTTACAAGGTGTCGATTGTTGCCCCAGAGCTCAATGCCTTTCTTCTGACTAACAGCCTGCTTGGAGCCTCTTCCCATGACCACCACTGGGAAGGAGGAAGCTCTGTAACCAAATGAGTCACAGGGAAAAAAACAACCTGAAGTGTTTGGCAGCATTCAGAGCAGCTTTGTGAGTAATCACTATCCAGATCCTTGGACACCTCACTTTGCTCTCACTCTCACTTTTTCCATCAACCAACCTTACAGGAACTGAGTTCCATCATGGCAGAACACTGTGATAAAGATAAAGGAAAATTAGAAGACACAAACAAGCCCAGTATATTTTGATATACATCAATGTCTGCAGATCAGCTCCCAAGGAAGTCTTTGATTTACTGAAACTACTTTGCCTCCAGTGGAATGATGGCGACGACTTTCTCCAGCTCCATCTTGTTAGTAGACAGGTTTACTTTGTTTATGTGATCACATCTTGCAGCAAAAGGTTTTGTCAGGTGTGCCATGATGGTGTGGTGTGGGGGAGGTGCAAACAGTGTATCTGCTGACAGGTCTGATGTACCAACCGTGGCACTTCCATTTTGCCGGTGATCTAAAAAACAGATGGAGGAGGGCTGGGAATTAGTCATGGGAATGTTTAGAATTGCACTACTTTTTGATAATGAGCACTTCACTATCCTGAGTCCATTTGAAATTATTTTGTCTTCTTAAAATGTGCACTACTGCCACAAGACAAGCTCTAAAGGACTGAATTACATCCTTAAATTTAAGATCTTTTAACCATGTGAACTATTTTTGTAGACTTCCGGCTTCTGCTCTGAATACCTATAGACAGTGGTTACCATTCATATCCTTAGGCACTAATACAGCAGTACAACAAAACAAAACAATTTAAGAATAACAAGTAAAACTCTTCTATTGCTAAATGTGTTGTAGGACAAAAGTGTTATCACTAAAATGTACGTGACGGTGGAAAACATTTATACACACATTCTTTTTACCTGCCATTACTTTAAAGAACATCCAACAGATGAAAACAGCCATAAGCTGCAGGTGTCCACGTTTCACAACAGCAAGTACATTAATGTCTTTGACAGACTTGAGCTCTCAGTATCTAAATAAAGCTCTGGCAGTCGACTCTCACACAGTTCTCAGACAGTTCTCTGAGTCATCTTCATAGAAAGGTTATTTACTGTTGTACTGATGTGAAGAAACGGCCTCTCTGTGACAGTGAAAGCAATTACAGCGAGGATGATGACTTTAATGCTTATACTTATTTTGTGGAAATGTTGCAGAAATTTGGTGATAATCAAGCCGTATGTCTTCACATCTTGAAAATAACTGGGTGGTCATGATTGTACAGCTTCCACAGTGATGAGTAAAAGTAAACAACGCCCAGAGAGCAAAAAACAACAAGAAAAAAATCGACATTCAGCTGAGACTGGGGAGGGGAGATAAATCCCTCAAAAAAAGAGTGTCCTCTTGGCTAATTTCTGTCAACCAAGAGGGAGAACAAGCAGGGTTGAGGGGTTTCCATTCCAAAAACAACATAGCTGGAGAGGTAGGCTATTGTGTCCTGACAGATCGGTCTCACTAAAGGAGGCGGAGGAGGTCACCTCTAACTGACACACTGGGAGGAGCAGAGGTGAGCAGAAATCTGTGGGAGATGGGAACACAGCTGCAGTTCAGAGCAGACTTAGTGGAATATTTAATAATTCAGAATTGACTGGCTGCAAAGGTTGTTTGAGTGTCTTTGAATTTATTATGCTATATGGTTCTTGGGTTGAAAGGTACCTAAGTAGACTCTAAAATGAGGAATGTGGAATGGCAAAATGATGAATCATCCATTT